>CM056825.1:1370000-1377500 GCA_029853015.1 Chelidonichthys spinosus | reverse complement strand
GTGTGTGTGTGTGAGAGTGTGTGTGAGAGTGTTACACTTGACGGTGTGCATGTAGCTGAAGCCTGTAGAGCTGCAGGCCACGTTTTAACCTCCGGTTCTCTGGAGCTTCTTTAACACCTCAACGGCAAGAAAACGTCTGCTGCTGGCCCCGCCCACCAGCCACCGCTGGCCCCGCCCACCAGCCGCCGCTGGCCCCGCCCACCAGCCGCCACTGGCCCCGCCCACAAGCCGCCACTTCAGTGGTCTGTCCTCCCTCAGCACTCATTTCCGTTTCCTCTCTCGGACACTTTTCCATTCAAACAAGGATTCATTCATCGGGCGGCCGCTCCCTGGAGCGCCAGCAGCGAGGTTTCTTTCCTCAACGCCACGCACGTCGGCGTCGCATTCGTGTTGACATGTTTGAGTGGCGGGAAGCCGAGGAGGCAACGCTTCACCACAATACTACTTCCTGTTTATTGTGATGGTTAAAGGCTCCCAAACACCTCAAGAATATAGAAGCTGTTCTTTCATGATTAACCAGTAACTTTGATAAAAAAAACGTTAAAAATCTGTTTCCATTCAGCTTTACGCATTCTTCTAATTGGGCGTGAACATTTGTGAATGTGTAAAATTTTACAGCAGATTCAACATTATCTACTCCTTTAGTTGGCATGGTGTTACTGAGGGTTTATATATATATACATATATATATATATATATATATATACATTTTCTCATAGACTTCTATACAACCAGAGAGGAGTCGCCCCCTGGTGGCCAGCAGAGAGAAGTAGGACCATTTTCTCATAGACTTCTATACAACCAGAGAGGAGTCACCCCCTGGTGGCCAGCAGAGAGAAGTAGGACCATTTTCTCATAGACTTCTATACAAGCAGAGAGGAGTCGCCCCCTGGTGGCCAGCAGAGAGAAGTAGGACCATTTTCTCATAGACTTCTATACAACCAGAGAGGAGTCGCCCCCTGGTGGCCAGCAGAGAGAAGTAGGACCTTCATTACTGAGTGTGTTTCTAACAGAAGAATCCCAGCGGACTCGAACATGTGAGCGTGAGTCCGGCGGCAGATGGAGGCCTCCTCTCCGAGTCGCCGGCCCGGTCCACTTCAGCCAGGACAGCCGGCTCGGCGGCGGCGCTGCCAGGCCTCCGAGGAGAACACACACAGGGCATCCAGCCACCGCCCTGCAGCTGCCTTGGACCCTCCCGCTCTCCCCCCGCACCGCCTCCATCCCACCCTTTCACTTCCTCTTTCTTTCCCTCACAGCGGCTCTTCCACCGGCCGCCGGCTCCACGCATGCAGCCGGCCGGGGAGGTTGTAATGAAATGTAAGTGTGTACACACACACACACACACGCACGCACGCACGCACGCACGCGCACACACACACACACACACACACACACACACACACACACACCAGCAGGGGTCCCATTGGTTGACAAGTTGAATGCCTTATCAAAGGATAGTCAGTTCCTTTTTGCTCATTTTGTTGGACGACTCAACGGCATCTGTTTTAACCGCTTCCAACACACACACACACCACACACACACACACACACACACACACACACACACACACACACACACACACACACAGGTTTTTTATAAAAGAGGATTTTCTCATAATCCTCAAAGCAAACATTGTTCCACTTAACAATGTTTTGCCATCTTTTAATGGTCGCTTACGGCTCAGATAGAATTATTCTGTATCTATTCTTGTTTTCTGTTTGTTGCCCCCCCCCCCCCCCCATCCAGGCCCGGCTCATTACCCGAGTGTTCGATACCTCGGCGGCTGATCGTTCATCATGTTATTCACAAGGTGTTGCATGTTTGTGATGTATTAGGACGCCGTCGGTTACCGTCTGTGATTCATGGGATAAACGGCGGCTCAAACTATTCTCATCACTTTGTATCCACTTAAGAAACTTTTTTTTTTTTAAACTCAAGGCTTCAAACCAAACGAGTGTCGACGTCACCATGGCAACGTCCACTTTTGTACATAGTCTACGGGAGGAGGGTTTTATCTCAAATGCCTAAAACGGAAACGCTGAAAGACAACAATGACCAGGAGGCTGTTAGCCGTGGGTTTGAACCCCGAAGGTTTAGTGGATGATGATGTCATGATGACGTCATCAGAGGGCACCAAAGCTCCACATTAGTCGTGATTTCTGTGTTCTGGCTGACGCACGTCGCTGCATTCACTCTTTACAGTTTGGATGTCACGATGTTGGGGGGGGGGGGGGGGGGGGGGGCGGAGTTTGATTAGTTCTGACCTGATTTTATGGTTAAAAAAACAAAAAAACAAAGAGATATTCATAACGGGGAGAAAACGAAACCAGCAAAAAGCTTCTTTTATACTTTCCTCCTCGCTAACACACTCTCCGGAGAGAGAGAGAGACTCCTCGTTATTTCAACCGTCTCCTCTCTCGTAGGAGCATTACCATCTATGCACACACACACACGCACACACACACACACACACACACACACACACAGTAATTGGTCACAGATTGCACACTGATACAGTGAAGTGCTTATTTCCTGGAGATGTGAAGGCGAAAGGTTCGTCCTCCATCCCGCTCCGTTATTCTTCTTCCTCCACCAGGTTTTTTTTGCTGAGTCAGACCGAGCTGTTATTTGGCTTCTTCCTGGGGGGGTTTGCCACCGCTGCCACACACACACACACACACACACACACACAGGAGACCATCTCCTCCACCAGTAGAGCGGAGGCCGGGGAGGTTGCACCAACACCATTTAATAAGTGTGAACTCGTGTGAAGCTACGAGGCTTCGAGTGGAGAAGGACAGTCGGATCGCATTCATCCAGTTCACTCCACAATTACAGCTAATCTACAGCTAACATACGCTGTCCACACACACACACACACACACACACACAAAATGAATTAGCCCCCCCTGCGTTTTCCATCTGTGGTCCATTAAAAACGTGGGTATTGCTTTATTTAGACGGATGCAGGTTCGGTGGGTTATTTAAGGATATTACCGGCTTTAAAAGATTTAAAGGTTCATCACTTCCGCCATCTTTACTGTTCGTTACGATATCTTACACGAAAAAAGAAATGCAAAGCCAAACAGGCTGCTCGGAGAAGCAAAACCTATTTTTAGCTAAATGTCTCAAAGCCTGATTCCAGGTCTAAAGAGAGCTCCTGAATTATTCACAAGCCTCAATTCAACTGATGATGTCACCAAGTACCTCATTAGCATAACATCCGCCCAGCTGCTAGTTTGCCCCGCCCTCAAAACGAAGCTACTTAGAGAACGCTGCGACATAATCTGAAGAACAAGTGGCTTAAAATGAATTGTCATCACGATTCCTCAGCAGAACAGCTGACTGGTTCAGGTTCAGGTGAGGGGGCGGGGCATTCCCAACAAACATACAGCGGTTGACCAATCAGAGCAGACTGGGCTTTTTGTGAGGGAGGGGCAGGCACTCAAACAGTCTTTTCTTTAGCATAAAATAATGTAAATTACGCACCAGAAAAACAGCGGAATAGGTCATCTCTATTATCGCAGATCTGGATCACAAAACCTTCGCAATATGATGATCAACGTGAATATCGGCACATGATCGCAAAAAAAATAAAAATTAATATATAAATATATATATGTATATATATATTTTTTTAAATAATATAATATATATATATTATTATTTTTATTTGCTTTTATATATATATGCATATAAGACCGACATTAGTTTAGCATAAGCTAACAGCTAGCAGCTCTGGGTCGTTTCTATGCAGACAAACATGAGGCTGTAGCAGGAAAAACATCGGGAGTTTAACAAAAGTTTGTTGTCAGTTATGTTTACTGTGCACAAAACTATCTTTACCTTTTGATGTGTATTTGTTTATATATATACACGTCCTTAAATACTATTTACTTATTATTTGTAGGTATCAGATGTATATCATTATCTGTGTATATGTGTTAGATACTTGAGTATTTATTCGTGAATATAAGTTTGGACGTCTAAAGGAGGAAAACTAAAAGTAGTATTGGAGTAATTGTTCTGCTTTTAATTGCCTGTAATCAACAGCAAGGAAACAAACTGATGTCATAATGATGTCATACTGATGTAAAAAGAAAAGATACAATAAAATGAAATATTACAGGCTCGAGCAGCTTAATGTTTGAGACATTTCTTGCATCAGCGTGGTGAGCGTGGAGATGATCGGAGGACTCCAGAACAATCCTCAGCCCGAGGAGGAGCTCGTCGCGGGGAAATGTTCCGCCGTTAAAGACCATCAGAGACGAGAGTGCAGTGATTTTATCGCTGTCGATTCCTCCCAACAGCAAAGTGACTTCCAGCTCTCTCTCTCCGGCCGAGGACGGGAAACACGGAAACATGAGGGTTCAGATTCCTCGTTTCACTCCAAACCAACACGGGGATGCTAACCGCGGCCTCCTGGGTGAAAGTCCTGAGGTGACCCGCCCACCCTGTGTTTAAAGTCATGTGTACCATGAGTACAGTAGAAAATAAAAGTAGAAAACAGAGTAGTTTAAAAGCAGCAGCTGAGACATTATTCCCCAAATGAGCCGCACGCTATCTGGAAATAATCCATGTTATGTTCTGCAAGATAAAAAAATACAGGTTTGCCCTGAATGTTGTTCGTTTGTAAGAGTTTGAGATAAACGGACTTCATGCAGTTTAGAAATATATATAGTAAAATATATCAATCATAATCTCTCTCTTGTGTTATCGTGTTTCTGTTCTTTTTAAGACTTTACAAGCTCAGCTTTTCCAAAAAAAAATAAAAATCGGGATAAATGCAGAGAATAAAAGCAACACAAGGTGTTTTTCTTATATATATATATATATATATATATATATATATTATATATATATATATATGTTATATATATATATATAATATATAAGAAAAACACCTTGAAAAGAAATATTCTTATCATATCATTTACCAAACACTTGATTATTCTGAAGCTCTACTACATCCTGATGGAAGAAAAGCAACTAAATCAATATTATATATATATATATATATATATATATATATATATATATATATATATATATATATATATATCAGAATAATCACCTTATTCTTAATATTCCTATCATGGTTTGTGTTTTTATATTTATCTGCTATTAATTTAGTATTTTATTTTTCTAGCTGTGAACTCGGGATGTCCCTAACGATGTTTTGTTGCGTTGATAATAAAGATCCATCTAAACATGAGCTGATAGTAAATCTATATCACTGACAATTATCACACTTATTGATGCACATTTTGAGTTTTCAGCGTCTTGAATCCTCAAAAAGTCCCCCCCCCCCCCCCCCTGAAGAGACACATTTTAAAGTTTTTGTACAAGAGAGACAGACAGGCTGCCGGGGGGGTGAGACGGGGAGACGGGGGCAGCAGTCAGACAAGCCAGCACAGGCTCCACCACCTCCTCCAGCCAGACCCCCCCCATCCAACCCCACCCAGGAGGACGCCTATTGTTCCCCCATCCCCTAAACAAAGCCTGCCCCCCCCCCCCCCCCCCACACACACACACACACACACACACACACACACACACACACCCTGCTCCCCCAGCGCTGTTGCTCTAATAAACCGGCTCCCTAAATGTCATTACATACGAGCTTCTTCTTCTTCTGTTTGAACCGTTTAAACCAGATTGAATCACGTCGATGTTCTCGGGGCGAACGTGCAGAAAACCTCAGAATCCACAAACAAACGCTGAAATAGAAATAAAATAAATACAAATATATCAAAGAATAATATAGAAATAAAAGCCGAATGCAGCCGAGGAGCCAAAGTGACGTTTGAACACCGACGTGGAGCATCACCTGTTGATTCCTCCGAACGAGGACAGGAGGGGGCGCTACGTCTGGACCTCAGCACACATGAAACAACACAACACACACACACACAACACACACACACACACACACACAGCGGCCGTGGCTAAAGCACACAGAAGCCATATGGTCGTCCTCATCCACCGACGCCTGTTGCTGCCTCAACAATAGGGGCTGCTGCCTGGCCTGGACAGCAAACACACACACACGCACACACACACACACACACACACACACACACACACACACACACACACACACACACACACCAAATGGTCGTTAGTCAGTCAGTCTGCGTTGCTTAGGCCCAGAACAAACGCCTGGATTTGCATTCTGCTTCTCCCTTCGTCGTTGTCCTCCCCTCTCTCTCTCTCTCTCTCTCTCTCTCTCACACACACACACACACACACTTCTCTACAGGTGCACGAAGCACTCAAAACAGATGTCAACGGACTGGAGAGAGAGGGGGGAGGGGGACGACAGGAGGCTGTTTGCCCAGTTTGACTGACAAAGCTTTGTATACACACACACACACACACACACACACACACACACACACACACACACACACACACACACACACACACACACACACACCTCCTTCCTCCGTTACACTTACAGGACTCGCCTGATTTAACATTTTAAACACTTTTTTTAAGGAACAAACCAAGAACCAAATTTGCTCGGAAATGAAGATTTAAACTAGAAAAATTAAATTACTTCATAAAATCCACATTTTCCAGAGGAAATGACATCATAGTTATTGTTGCCGGCGTGCAGCTTCGCTACAGCACATTTATCAGTGTTTTACAGCACACACACACACACACACACACACATCCCTTCATAAAGAAAGTTAATTTTGAGACTTTTCCTGTTTTCTTCCAAGCAGCAGAAATCTGATTAAATTAACTTCCTGTTTTTGACTTCTGAGTGTTGAATGTTTATAAAGACTCTGATTTTTAAGCATTTGGAAAAATGATCATAAATGCACCGTTTGTGTCAAATCACACATTTTTAAATAAAACACACTTTCTTTTATGTGACGTTAATAAGAAGAAAAACATAAACATAAAACATGCTGTATTTTAGGATTCTCTAAACATTTCCCTCCGTGTTACTCATCCAAATCTATTCCTCTGGACTTGAATCCTTCGTTTCTATTAAATAATCGCAGCGTGGTTCGTCCTGCAGACACAGCTCTGACAGTAGAGTCCTCCAATCAATAATCCAATCAAACACAACTAGAAACACACGTGACCAGCTTTAAATCACCTAAATAATCAGATTTCCTGCTCGTTTAGTCAAATAAAGCTGATGAAGAGGAGTTTTAAATCCTTAATATTCTGTTTTTTCTCCCTTTAAAGATGAAGGGGGGGGGGGGGGGGGTAAACACCGGCTGCGTGCGCGTCCTCCCGGCCCCCTCCCCGGGCCTGCGCCGGAGCTGCTGCCTCGTCGGGGAGGAGAAACCCGCCGATGCAACAAGTCTCCCATTCACTCCCAGCTTTGTTAAGCTGCTTCCCGGCGGCGGCGCTGACCGACCCCCCCCCCCCCCCCCCCCCCCCTCCTCCCCCCTCCACGGCTTTCTGTTATTTACACGCGCGTCAAATCACGGACGCGTTTTATTCTAAGAGAGGAATAAGTGAGTTGTTGTTGT
>CM056825.1:1357500-1365000 GCA_029853015.1 Chelidonichthys spinosus | reverse complement strand
GAAGAGAGAAGAGGAGGAAAAAGAATTCTCGCACTTGACGGGGAACCTTGGGGCTTTGTGGCCGCTCGCTCTTTTTCTTCCATCAACCACAAATTAGTAACCATATTCTGGAGTTTGTTTGTGTAGGTTTCAGTGCAACCTTCGCTAAAGTGTGTTTACATGTGAGGAGTTTTTGTTTGGGCTTTTCATGCGAGGAGGAGGAGGAGGAGGAGGAGGAGGAGGAAGAGGAGTTCATCGGCATGTGGACACTTCAAGGCTTCGTGTCGACGTTAATGGTTATATAGCGAATCGCTTTTTAAATGTACTCTCAAAGCAACTCCCTGAATGCTCAGGTTTATGTTTTATTTGACTTTTTTGCTCATCTTTTTCCCCTTAAACGTTTTTTTATGAGCCGCAGCCTTGAAGTCTGCGTAAATATCCGAGACGGCAAAAGCACTCGGCAACTTCTGTGAATAAAAAGCTGTTTTCATAAGCAGTTTTACCTTAAAGGTCCATGTTTTCCTTCTTCCCCAGAAACAACACGTATTCTCCTTTAGTCATCTTTATCTCTGGGAATGAAGTCTTCTATTCTACATTTGAACCCTTTCTAATAATATTAGAAATCGATGACATATTGGTTAAACACAAAAAGAGAGAATACTACGACAGTATTTTCCATCCAAACAGACGGTGAACCAGATCAGAAAGAAGGTCAGAAAGCCGATCCGACCTCCAAGGTCTTCATGTTTAGAGGAAGTCAAAGCAGAGCTCCAGGTCCTCACGCTCTCCTTTTGTGTTTTAAAAACGTTTCCTTCTGCAGGACGAAGCGGCAGACCGGCCTCCTTTTCAGGTTCTGACATTTATCTGACGCTCGGACAGCGAGACGAGAAGGAAGTAGAAGTTACCGGACCGAGAGGTTCGGGGCTCAATAGGAAGCACTGCTCTAATCAGATCTACCTCTTCAGTCAGGATGTGCATGCTAAGTGATTAAAGAGTGGACCGTCCTGGTCTACGAAGGAGCTTCAGAATGTGGTCCAGGGAAGAACTACAGATAATAACCATCCATACACAGTCTTGTACGTAATCTACGCCACATCTATCCAATACACTACTAAATACTTCTAAATAGATGGACGTGTGGTTCCTGTTTGGATTAAATTGTGGTTTTTAACTTGATCATTACGGACGGACGGTCCGGTTCTAGAATCTCTTCCATACGACTAACGAGATGGCATTCAGGGAACATCCTTGGCATCAGATACTCGAGTTGATCCAGCAGAACAAATTTAAAACTCAACATTTTTGGAAATATGCTCCTTCGCTTTTCTTCCAGGAAATCAGATACGAAGTATTCAGTCGACTGAATCAAAGTATATCCAGCGGTGTTGTGTATCCCGGCTACTATCAGCTGTTTGGTATCCCACTTATACTTCCTGTGTTTGCACATGTGAGATTACATTTTACCGGGGTTTCTGGTAGCTGGGTTCATCCCCGATCCCGGCTTTGAGAAACCTGAACACGCAGGGCTGAAGTGGATCGAAGCCTGGGCATGGTGGACTGTAAACACCCCTCCGGACTTTTATCTAACAACCATGGATGCCAATGTTTGCCTCACGGAAATATCTCAATAACTAGGCATACTAGATGGGTTACCTTGACATTTCATGGTCCCCAGAGAACGAATCCTACTGACTTTTCCTCTTGTAACACCATGAAGATCGATATAGTGAGATGAAGGTGAAGGGCTGACACCGATGATTTGGAGGATGAATGTAATCTAATGTTCTAACAAGCCAAATCCAGAATGAAGCGTAATAATGAACACTAGAAGACTGCGTTGGGTTCGGGATCCTGCGGGTCCCAACATTACAGGACAAAAGCAAGGCAAGACATTTGAAGAAAGTCTCAAACCGGACGTTATTCGTTGTGATAAATGGATCTACGACGTAGCTGCTCCGTCGCTCCGGTCCAACTAATCCCACCCCGCCGATAAAGCAGCTTCTATCTGCACATTTCAAACAAGATACCATCGGGAAATCAACGAGTCTTTGGACGGCCGATTGTGCCGGTATGCGTGATCAGGACATGTGCAGGAGCAGGAGCAAACACACACACACACTGCGGGATCGGAAATCCAGAGGGCGGTATCGTGATACAAGCAGCGATATACGACATTTAGAACACAAATATAACAGCAAACTAATGTCACTTCTCACTGTGAGTCCTTCACAACAGAAGACGATCGTATAAAAGGAAGAACTGTACGAGTCACATGATGATAGCTCCTCCCATCACTCCTTCTCTTCTCAGGAAAGTGATATTGTCATATTCTTCTTCTGAGAAAACAATGGCGATCATGTCAAGAGCCTAAACATCCAACATCGATACACTTAGGAGCGAAGCAACCCTGCTCTCCTGTAACATTACCGGAGTGGAGCAGCAGCCATTATGGGGCTGTACGGCCGAGCCTTCTAATGCCTATAATCATGTCATAGTTCATTGATCCTCACGGAGGATGCCCCTGGTTCAGGAAGAGGTCAGAGGTCAAAGCTCTAGGGGAGGAGCACCTGAGGACAGTTAGCATCGGTGCCTTCTATTTTGGCATTTCTACATCACAATTTCTCAACGTATCAATATTAAACAAACAGAAAGAAAGAAAGAAAGAAGAAAGAAAGTTTGGGATCAAATAATTTTGGGGACCCCTGCAGTGACTCTGTGGCCCCTCTAGAGTTCCTGGACCCCCTGCAGTAACTCTGCGGCCCCTCTAGGGGTCCCGGACCCCCTGCACTAACTCTGTGGCCCCTCTAGGGGTCCTGGACCCCCTGCAGTAACTCTGTGGCCCCTCTAGGGGTCCAGGACCCCCTGCAGTAACTCTGTGGCCCCTCTAGGGGTCCCAGACCCCCTGTTGAAGACCTGTAAACCCACATTCCCAGCGCTCCGTCTCCACATGACTGCGGTGTCTTCAGTCAGAGGAATGCAGCTCGGCGTCCCCATGTGACCGGCGAACAGCGACATCGTGAAACAATAATGCAATAACAATAACGTAACGAGGTAATAAGTCCGGCAGCTGGATCGTTCCCCCGGGCCGAGGGAGTGGACAGGAAATCATCATAACATGGTTTCGGATCCCTCGGGATCTGTTTCTGAATGACATGAGAGCATCTAAGAGGCCGATCATTGCCGGATACCGTTACCGAACCGGACCAGAATGTCGGAAAGAGACAAATAATAGTCTGATCCGGTTTGGAATGTGCCATGAATTACATACATGATGTTTTTCAATTTTAAAGATCATTTTACACGTCAACAAAGTCACATTTTCTTGTATAACTAACTGTGAAAATACGTTATAATAAAGCACTTTACGTTAAACTAAATGATACTTTGACAAACCTACGACAAAGACTAAGCCCCGCCCCTTCCTGTAACATTACTAAAGCTAACAGGTCTCCGTCTTTCTTTTCCCGCTGATAATAAGATATAAAAACATCAGCTAAGATTACGTTACATAAGTGGTGGAACATAGCTAGCTAGCTAGCTAGCAGGATAAGCTAACGGCTGTGTTGGTGACGTAGCTAACGTAATGGTTTCAAGTTAAACTAAATGATACTTCGACAAACCCATGACTTTGTTTCTTTTCTTGCTTCTTTAATAGAGCGTTAAAACGAGGCTAAGTCCCGCCCCTTCCTGCGTTCCTTATTTCAGAAAAATATGTACAGCAGTCAATGGAGACAAACTATGTTATTTCCTTAACCCGTTTGAATTGTATCATGTATTTTTTTATTTTTTAAATTTAAAAACTCGTGGCGGAGACACAGGAAAGGTCGCGACCTCGCCTCGTTATTTAACGCTCCGCTGAAGATGAAATAAAAGCTGAAACAAGTTCTTACCTTGAAGTCTGTTCCATCGCAAAAGGACGAGTCGCTTAACAATGAATGGACTTCATACACACACACACACACACACACACACACACAATTATCTATCTATTTCTGGCCATGTTGGGGTCAACTCCAATTCAGAAAGCTTTTCATGGTAAAAAAGAAAAAGATTGTCTTTCTCTGCAGGGAATATTGGAACCAATTTGACCCGATATTTATTTATTTATATATATATATATATATATATATATATATATATATATATATATATATATATATATATATATATATATATATATTGTGTGTGAGCAGGTATTCCCCTTTACTTCTTTAGAGAGGCACGAAAAAAAGAAAAAAATGCAGCTGCATTCAGGGACCGAACGATTTATTGAATATAATGCATTCAAACACATGACAGAGAACGTGTTGGCAGCTTGAACAGCTTGAAAGTAGAACATAAACATAATTTCAGATATTCAGTCTTTAAAAAACGTGGCGTTTAAAACGTATTAAAGGAGAAAATCAAGCAGTGATTCTGTGTCTTTACATGTGAATACAACAGAGCTCTTTGGTCACATATTTCAAATATTCCTCCGCACACTGGAAAGGACGTGTGGAACGTTAAGACGAGTGTGGAGGACGAGCGTAACCGACGGTTACGGTAACCGACGGTTACGCTCACACGTCTGAATGAAAAGGCACTTACGAATGACACAGAGCGGAGAGAGGAATGAAACAGCTGGAAAAATGTACAATAAATACAGTTACACCTTTTCTTTCTGGAATTAAACAAATTAAACAAGTTGTTCATCTAAAATCTCCCTCTCTAAAATAATAATAATAATCATGACTTTAACAATCTCATTTAGTTGATAGTCAGTAGGAATCTACATCAACACTCAATTTACAATAAAACAAATTAAAAGCTTTGTGGCACAAAATGTACGGAAGCCCTGAGAGGCAAATTATTACATTTTATTTTATTTTTTAAGGCGGAGCCAAACAGTTTTCTCCTGTTTATGACTTAAGAACATCGAATTATCTTTACAAAGTACTTTTTTTATGTATCGCAAGTTCTGTACGTGAATTAAAAACTCACCTGGAAAACATGAACGGCCTTATATGGAAATGTAGCTGGGATCGGCTCCGCCCTCCGCGACCCCGAGTACGGGATAAGACGATGGATGGATCCTAACGCAACGTGTGGTTGTCGTACACTTCAGCCCCCTTGTGGCTGAAACGAGTATCGCAACCAGAAAAACTAAATAAATAAAACTAAAATGAAGGAACTTAAAGACAAAAGTGAAAAACATTGAGATCAAATGAATCACCAGATTTTCTTTTTTCCCCGTCGGGGCTTCCGTACAAATATCTAAAATAAAACACTGATTAGTTTGTGGTAAAATAATCCAGCCGGGACAAAAACGTGATGCGTGCATTCAGATAAAAACTCGTACAACAAGTAGAAGGAAAGACATGGTCTAGGGTCTAAGAACATGGTCCAGGGTCTAAGAACATGGTCAGGGTCTAAGAACATGGTCAGGGTCTAAGAACATGGTCCAGGGTCTAAGAACATGGTCAGGGTCTAAGAACATGGTCCAGCGTCTAAGAACATGGTCCAGGGTCTAAGAACATGGTCCAGGGTCTAAGAACGTGGTCAGGGTCCAAGAACATGGTCCAGCGTCTAAGAACATGGTCCAGGGTCTAAGAACATGGTCAGGGTCTAAGAACATGGTCCAGCGTCTAAGACCATGGTCAGGGTCTAAGAACATGGTCCAGCGTCTAAGAACATGGTCCAGGGTCTAAGACCATGGTCAGGGTCTAAGAACATGGTCCAGGGTCTAAGAACATGGTCAGGGTCTAAGAACATGGTCAGGGTCTAAGAACATGGTCCAGGGTCTAAGAACATGGTCAGGGTCTAAGAACATGGTCCAGGGTCTAAGAACATGGTCATGGTCAGGGTCTAAGAACACGGTCAGGGTCTAAGAACATGGTCATGGTCAGGGTCTAAGAACATGGTCAGGGTCTAAGAACATGGTCCAGGGACTAAGAACATGGTCATGGTCAGGGTCTAAGAACATGGTCAGGGTCTAAGAACATGGTCCAGGGTCTAAGAACATGGTCATGGTCAGGGTCTAAGAACATGGTCCAGGGTCTAAGACCATGGTCAGGGTCTAAGAACATGGTCCAGGGTCTAAAGGGATCCCACAACCGGTGCTCAGTCCACGTTCCTGTACCGGGTGAAGAGGTTGTAGAGGACGCGCAAGGTGGACTTAAGGTCACAGTTCACGATATCTGGAAGAAGAAAACACAGGAGAGTGAATGTAGAGACCTTCGTCGTGATTGGTTGGTACTCGATGATGTAAGCGAGTTTTCAAGGTCAGAAAAAACACTGAAGTTTTAAATGAAAATGCATCTTTTTTTTTTAAAAGAGGTGACAAAATGAGAGGATGTGTTTTATTTCAGATCGCCTTTAAGGACGAAACAAAACTAGCAATAAGATCGGGAGAATGAAACGTAAAGTTCAGCTCTCGTCCAATAAGATGCGCCGAAAAGAGTGCAGCCCAGGAGACCAAACAGGAAATCCTCTAGAGACCAGAACATTTCTGAGAGCAGACCGGTTCGGCCTCCAGGGTCTTCCCAGGACCCGGCCGACGTAGACCACGAAGGCCACAACTAGTGTGACAGATATTTCATCAACAGGTAACAGGATCTGGATCTGGACACCCCCCTAGAATAAGGAAATGTGGGTCCTACCCTCGGGTCGGGGCTTTGGTCTCTCCAGACCTCCGTCCTGCATCAGTTCGAAGGAGAAGGACACGTTGTGGACCTGCAGAGAGAGAGAGACCGTTAGAGAGCCACGAGTCCGCTACCTGCAGACACACAACCTTTAACTTCTCCCCCACGGTCCACACACAGCTCGCGGCTGATAAGAGCACCAGAGACACCGGTTGCTAAAATCCCACAATTCAACAGTCTGGTTAGGATTCAATCGTGCCGCCGCAGCTTCCTGTGCTGGCAAACACGCCGCCGCCGCGTCCTGTAAGACCATAAGCCTCCAGCAGCTGCACAAACACGCCGCTGCGTTATCCACCGACACAAACCTCCAAACCCCAAGAAGGTGAAGCCGGCGCCGGTCACATGACACGCCGCCGGGACGCGTAGAAACACTCCAACGGAGCGTTTGGGACTTTATTATTCAATGTAGTAATATGGAGGAACCAGAGTTTCAATCAGCACCATCTTGGTTTCTTTGCAACCAGTGAAAGGAAGTGACCATATTTGGACTGTGGCTGAGCGACGGGTGGATCTGATGAAGCAGCACCCTTACTGGATCTGGATCCATGTGGATTCTGGTGTGAAGCTGCTAACAAAGTTAGCTTCTATAATTCAAGGTTCAACTTTACAGCTTAGTGTTAAAGTCATCTTAGTAGCTAACTAGCATTGGTAGCGTGGTAATGACCTGTCAATCAGCAGGTAAGCCCCGCCCCCTAAAGCATCCCCTGCTTCCTGGTCTGGTGGACTCTAAATGGACCATAATGTACTAAATGAACATCATGCTGGATTGAAGAAGACTTGAAGCTAGAGATTGAGCGAGGGTTTCTAAATCACGCTTTGTTCAACAAGCAAATAACAAGCG
>CM056825.1:1247500-1352500 GCA_029853015.1 Chelidonichthys spinosus | reverse complement strand
CTGTTGCAAGGTCACATACCGTCGGAGGTATAAACACAAACAAGATGCCAAATGTTGTCTTGAAGTTAAAGAAAGAAAAGAGTCACAGAAATATGAGATTCTATAGAGAAGAGTGTGTTCGGCGTCTGCAGCCGAGCGGACAAATAGGATTCACCTCTGGATGCACAGCAGGATCAATTAAGTGTCCGAAGCTTTGATTGAGCCGACGGCTAAAAGCCTTCATGAAACCGTGAATCAGGCCGTCGCTGCGTCGGAGCAGCAACGCCAAACATCAGGAGGCTTTCTTTCTTCAACTTACGAGCATTGATTAAAAGGAGCCTCAAAATAAAAGCATGAAAATAATAATAATACATAAATCCCATGGCGCGCTAGCCGCGACGCTCTTTAGCATCTCTGAAAACGGACCCTCAAGGACGAACTCGTTCCACAGCAGCATTTAAGACATTATTCGTTTCTGAATGAGATTCATTGGACGTGGACTTTCAAAATAAATCTATTCTCTTCCTCAAAGCTTTTTCACAGGAAGCTCTTCAGCGGCGTTTTCACCTCAGGAACACTCAGCTGACGACCGAGTGTTCCTCCAGTGTCGGGATGAAAGGAGCGCCGCCAAGTCCACGGATACTTACCGTCTGTTTATTAGCAAAGGATTAAAAAATGTAAATTAATTAACATTATTATATTATTAAATTATACTATAGTAATTATTGGTACAAAAAGAAATCTGTAAATCTGTGAGATTTACATTATCCTCTCAAAGATATATCTTTTCTACATTTTTATATACGTTTTATACACGATAATCCCGATAACGAAGTTCTCCACCAACGAGAGACTCGGCAGAAAAGCGTAAGCGGAGTAAAAACAACGTACAGTCGACGTTCCAGCGGATGTTCCTGGTGGAGAGTTTCAGCGAGTCGTTGATTCGCTCTAAAACCGTCTGCAGCTTCTGCTTCTGGGCGATCTCCGACTGGGTCACCTCGGCCACGTTCAGCTTCTCGCCTTCCAGCTTTTCTGGAGACGACACAAACGTTCACCACCTCCCATACCTAGCTTTAATACGCTTAGATTCCCGTTTATCTGTCGGGTCGACTCCTCACCGAACAGTTTCTGCAGCACCTGACCGTCGTACAGGTCCTCAGCCAGATCCTTCACGATGATCCGCTCGCCCACCAGGACGTCGTTGATCCAGTCGATCAGCACCTACGTGGTCAACAGCAAATACTCGATTAGATACGTGTAGTCGGGATCGTCCAGCTGGTACGTTTAGGGTCGTTTCCTGGTTTTTTATCCAACAGTTATTTCACATATTTTGATGTTGAATTTGAGTTCAGCGGGGTCGCTGTTCTCCACGCTGCCACCGCCGCCTGCTCCACGCCGCCACCGCCGCCTGCTCCACGCCGCCACCGCCGCCTGCTCCACGCCGCCGCGGTGGCGGCCACGCCCACACCTTTATCCTTTTCACACGAGGCTGTTTTGACGGTAAACTCTCACTTATAACGGCGTCTCTCGAAAACTATCAGCTTTTTAAGGAAACGAAAGACGAAAACTGAGTCTCCATCTTTGTGAGCTCAGCTGTTCCTACACGGAGACACTGACCCCTGGTGGCGTCTGCTGGTAACTACAACACATCAACACGGCGTCAAAACAATGTCATCTGGCTTTCTGACGAGATCGAAAATCATAACATCGGATTTCTAAATACTGCCCGAGCCTACTTCACGTCAGCTCTTTATTATTTACGTACTTTGTTGCTGAACAATGACGGTGCTTCCACGATAAACGGAAGATGAAGTGATTTGAAGAAACTTGCCTTCATGAGTTCCTGCAGTTTGCGGTCGTTCTTGGAGTTCGGGTCCACCATGGTGCGAACCTCATTCTCCTCTGTGGAGGAGCAGAAACTGGATCATTAAAGGGTTATTCCAGAGCTTCTACAAATAACGGTCTCTTAAAGATGATTGGTTGTTACCCAGCATGGTGTCCTCGGGGTCCAGCTCATAGTGGGAGGGGCTTAGGGGAAGGTTGATGGCGTTTATCCCTTCTTCCTGGAGCTCCGACACTACGAGGGGAAAGAGATGAACGTCATCATTCAGATCAATGATGTCGAATGTTTCACACACTTTATTTTGAAAGGATGAAGGTTCGTAGTCAAAGTGGAAATAAAAAGTGTTTATCCTGCAGTCGGACACACACACACACACACACACACACACACACACACACACACACACACACACACACACACACACACACACACACACACACACACACACACACACAGGTGTTTGCTTCCTGCTTCTCAGTGGGCTCTACAGAATCCCAGCATGCCGTTCTTCTCAGCGCGTCAGATACCTGAGGATCACTGCTGCTGTGTGTGTGTGAGTGTGTGTGTGTGAGTGTGTGTGTGTGTGTGTGTGTGTGTGTGTGAGTGTGTGTGTGAGTGTGTGTGTGTGTGTGTGTGTGTGTGTGTGTGTGTGTGTGTGTGTGAGTGTGTGAGTGTGTGTGTGTGAGTGTGTGTGTGTGAGTGTGTGTGTGTGAGTGTGTGTGCTGAAAGCATGGAGTGAACATCCTGTGCATTTCTCTGAGTTCGCTGGAACAACATCCTCTCAATCAACACCATCACCAAGTGCTACGTCTGCATGAACACACACACACACACACACACACACACACACACACACACACACACACACACACATATTCCTACAGAGTGACACGTGCCTCACTCTTTTCTGTGTCAACAGGATGTTGCATGAAATGTAAAAATAGTTTGATTATAGATCGGATTTATTTCGGACGGAATGAAAATAATGAAAATGTCTCGATCAACCCGAGAGAATAACTGCGATATTCTCCCGATAAACATCAAAATATGCTTTGTGAAAAACAATCAAATATAATTTAATAAGATGTTCATAGATCATTTCATAAATATGTTATTGAATCTTGTGTTGCATCTTAATATAACGATAATCAGACTAAGCTTTAAAAAAATATGCTTAAAACTCTTTAAAAAGGCACTAAAACACACTTACATCACTTTCTGTGTTTTAAAAAAAAACAATATTAAATACTTTATTAATAAATGAATAAATGAAGAATAAAACTTTTTTAAATGGTAACATTGTGTGAGGCTGGTTTTTGTAAATAGTATTATTATTATCACATGAAACTTTAATTATATTTTTCATTTTTAACGAGCTTGAAGGCTTTTTCAAGTCCATTCCCGACGATATTCACGATTATCGGTATTTTTTGATCGTGTCATCAGGTTGTTGCGAAATGCAAATTAAAAAAAAAGAACATCAAGTGAGTAAAGGTCAAAGAATGGATCAGTTTACTAGAGCTATCGTTACCATGGCGACGGGGGGTTACAGATGGAGGTCTGGCACCGGGCCAATTAGCACGCTCCGATATTACTGTGATTATCACCTGCTCTATTTAAGGACGAGTATGTGGGAACCCCTGGTGCATTGTGGGTAGATTCACATGCAGCACGGCGGCGAAATGAGCAACACGCCACATCTGTCCATCCTCGTCACCTCCCCGCTTTCACGCATTGTCTCCTGGATCCCCCCCTCCCCGATATAACACCTGGTCCTGGTCCTGATGCTGAAGGACCTCTCCATCACATGGCTTGCTCTTCCTGCTGTCTCCTTGCCCAACATTAAAACGGGGCTCAGCTGCGCTCCAGCGTCCGAACGAAGCGACCCAATCATGTGATCTTTACTGGCGCCGGCCCTTTAAATGAGGCGGAGAGCCGCCCTGCTGGTCGTAAACAGAAGCGTTGATTTATCGCAGCTTGTTGGTTTGTGACAAATCTGTGTCCGACACAATTTCTCAAGATTTATTCCCGGTCGTAATAATTGCGATATAATCACGATAATTATCAAAATATGAAAAAAAAAGCAACAAATATTTTTATCGCATCAGGGAACATAATCAAACATCTTAAATAATATGATCATAAATCATCGCTGTATAAATAAAGACGGCCTTTTCAAGTCACGATATTTTAGATTATGCCGATAATAAAAGTGTCAGTGTTTTGTCAGGCAAAAAATAGTTGCGATTCCTAATATTTTCCCGATAATCATCAACATACACTTAAAACATCCTGGAATCAGGTTATATTTGATTTTAAAAAAGTGTTTTATTGCGTCACAACTATTTTCAGGTGACGATATCAACCATTAACCCGATGACAAAAATTCACTATAATCGATTATTATGAGGTTTTTTTATCCCGACATATCGTCCAATCCAATTCTTACGAAGATGATCATAAATCATAAAGATCTCAAACAAAGTTACCTCCAGAGGTGCTGGTCTAGATCCGGGTCTGACCTCTGACCCGGCTCTGGAGGTGGGGGGTCAACCCTTTCCCTCAGTATGTGTGGGAACGGAGCCGTGTTTACTTGGAGCCTCATTCCTCACTTCTTACAGTAGCCGCGGGTTCAATACCGTATATGGGCACGGACGCAGCCCGCGGCTACGAAAACACGCAGACTCACGTTAACAACACGTACAAAGCTGAAAATACACGCAATTCGTGTTGGAACGTGTTTGAAGGAGATTTTGACGTGTTAAAGTTTCGTACATTGCTATTACACTGTCGGTTATGACGTAACTCGGCATTTCCGTCACTTGTGAAAACGCGTAACGTGTTTTTTGTTGTTCTGGTCCGTGTTTTTTGTTGTTTTTGTTGTTTTTACCTTCTTTCGCCTTTTTCCGTCGCGCCAAAGTCCCGCCGAGTTTCCCGAGGAACGAGTCGTCTTTCTTCCGGGAGGACGGGGACTTGGGGGTCGGGGACTTCGGGGAGGACGGGGACTTCTGCGGGGACGAGGCCATCGTCGCGGCGGGGGTTTAGTCCGGTAACGGGGGGACCGTCCGAGTTATCGCAGGAAACGAAAAGTTGTCTGGAGCAGAAAAAAAAGGAAAATCCGCGTCCACTCCCTAAAGCGGAAACGGAATTCCAGACATTTTCTCCCGAAGTTGGCAGAAGTGAGAAGCCCCGCCCCCCGGAGAGGAGGAGGAGGAGGGGGGGGGGGTCCGGGTAATGGTCGTGGTTCTGGTTCGGGAACACATCGGTGACCCCCCATCACCAGAAACCAGCGTCATAAACCCCAAAAGAACACTTTTCCCTTCATAATTAATGAATTATTTTTTGTTACGTTGTTTGAATTCAACCGATTATTGTATTAATTCGAAATATTAAATACAGTTTTTTTCCTATTGTGACTATTTTGAGGTTAAAATGTGAGGAAATTATTTGAGATTGTTTATTAAAAAAAACGTTTTCTCTGATTCAATAAAAATATTTGTTTCTTAAACGCTCAACAAGACCATGGTGAATTTTCATTATCGGGATACTCGTGAATATTGTCACTAGGGACTTGAGAAAGTGTTAGTTAGCTATAGAGGATTTAAAAATACGATCCAGATTAAGGAAGTATTATGTAAAAATAATAATTATATATTTATATATTGAATATTTTGCAGGGAGAACCCTATATTTTTCACAAAAAAATACAAATATTTGTTTTATAACAAAAGGAAAGGTAAAATGACTCTTTTAAAAGAGTTTAAAGTGTTTTTTGATAATATAGGGATATTGTGAATCTTTTGTTTAGGATTATCTTGAAATATAATATGTTCATATCGTTCCATGAGCCCAGATGTGACATTTCTGTCACAACATCTGCTTTTCTTGTTTTGTTTTACTTAAAAGACAAAACTGCTCCCGTTTGGCCTTGATTAAAAAATACATGAATAAATAATAATAATTAAAAAAACGGTAATAAGCCCCGCCTCTCTCGTATATATATATATATATATGTACAGCCATCCTCAAGTTTTTTAATTCATTTTTATTTAAGATTTCTTTTCCTTCATTTAAAAAGACTCAACGTAGCATAAAACCAACATGTACACAAACATAACTTCCTCTGAATTTAGTGTTAATTCACAATATTAACACACTAGCGATTAAAGCCCGGGACCGAAGTGACGATGTGGATCTTCATCCGGGGATTAAAATTCACGTAAACACAATATTCATTATGAACCCAACGAGGTTAAAAGAAACAAAAACAATCACAGTTTAGCCGACAGTAGTTAGTCACGAACAAAGTGCATCAACGCATTTATGGCCACACCCCAATCAGTGATGTCACAGGAAGCGGGTTTGCCATGATGGGCTAATCGAGGGGCAAAGTCCCGCCCCTTCAGGTGGAAAAACACAAGAACTTTTTTTAAAGGAAAAAATATATAGTAGTAGTTAACGGCAAGAGATGAATCTGTTTCATCGCGTGTGAAGCTAGCACTCGATGGAAGACGAGGTCTGTGACATCACCATCTGGGGGCGTGGCCAGATGAGCAACCTGGTGTCTGGGTGTTAATACGAGTGGATTTTTATTGGACGGCGTAATACTAAAACACGAGAGAGAGAGAGAGAGAGAGAGAGAGAGAGAGAGAGAGAGAGAGAGAGAGAGATCACACTTGCGTAGCTACGAAGTGTCCGACAGTGAATGACGTCACACGTCAAATAAACAACGTTGTGCCAGAAACTTCCTGGACCGAGTCGTTGAGTTGCGATCACAGCAGCAGCTGGCTCGGCCGGCCGTTTGGGTTTGTGAGGCTCAACGTGTTGCACATCCAGTTTCAGGTCTGGGTTGCCACGGCGACATGATGGACACACTTGCAAGCTCAGAGGTCACAGAGAGGTCACAGTAGAGTCCTATCCTCAGGGCGAGTAAACACGTTGGACCTTCAGAGGTTTAGTTGTTAGGGGCCTTCTGGGACCTTTGAGCCTCACTCCAGCACCCAGCTGTCCTCGTTCTGGGCCCAGAGGAACTCGTAGCCCTTGGAGAGCACCAGGCTCTCCAGGTCCCGGTCCTCGGCCCGCTCCTGAAGACGCTGCTCCTCCAGGACCGAGACCAGCATGTCCCGCTTCTCCACCGTCCTCATGATCTCCGCCAGCACCACCTGCTCCTCCTGCAGCTCCGCCGCGCTCTTCGTCGTATCTGCGGGGAGACGCGGCGGTAGTAAGGTGGGGTTTTTTGTTTTTTACGCTAACGTGTTCAAACTCACCTTCTGTCGCCATCCGGCGTCGGAGGTCTTGCTGCAGACGGCTCTGCGTGTCCTCCAGCTCCAGTTCTTGAGCGCTAAAGAGAGGAGAACACACAGTGACCTCTACTGGAGAGAAACAGGAACTGCAACAACACCGGACCAGAACTGGACCGCCCACATGCTCTGATGCAGAAGTGTTGCAGAGGTAACCGGGGGCAACGGGACTGGTGATGTCATGTTGTGATACAGGCCCTTACAAGATCATGAGTTCGGACTCGTAGCGTGCCGATCTGTTCTTCTCCAGAACGAGTCGGAACCAGGACTGGTAGAGCTGGGCCTCGTCACTGTCCTCGGCCAGAGAGGATTCTGGGAGAAGAGATATAGATATTAGTACATTTACATCAGCGACGCCTGCTTGGTATCGCCGTGACCTCGCCGTGACCTCGCCGTGACCTCGCCGTGACCTCGCCGTGACCTCGCCGTGACCTCGCCGTTCAGGAACAAAGCGCCGCTGTGAGCGATGAAGTCTGGCCGTTCATTAAGAGCACAGACGGTAACGGTTAACGGGAACACAAGGCGAGGCTTGTTCTCCCGAAGGAAGTACGAACACGGCCAACGGCTTTCACGCCGAGGGATTCCACTGAGGCGGCGCTCAAAGAACCCAAACCTTTGTGAGGTTCTGGTCCGGGTCCAGGATTCAGTACCTGTTTCTCCTCTGAGGATCTTCTCTATGGCCACGCCTCTCTCCTCCAGGTCTCTCTGCTTCTCTGCAACCTCCTCCAGCTGCCTCTGGATGGCCTGGACCCCCGACGACGACAACAACAACAACATCATACACAACAACAACAACATCATACACAACAACAACAACATCATACACAACAACAACAACATCATACACAACAACAACAACATCATACACAACAACAACAACATCATACACAACAACAACAACATCATACACAACAACAACATCATACACAACAACAACATCATACACAACAACAACAACAACAACATACACAACAACAACAACATCATACACAACAACAACAACATCATACACAACAACAACAACATCATACACAACAACAACAACAACAACATACACAACAACAACAACAACAACATACACAACAACAACAACATCATACACAACAACAACAACAACAACATACACAACAACAACAACATCATACACAACAACAACAACATCATACACAACAACAACAACATCATACACAACAACAACAACAACAACATCATACACAACAACAACAACATCATACACAACAACACACAATAATGTCACAAACAATGTAGACTTTGATGACCTCTGACCACGACTTCACCGAGCCGCTGATCCTGATTTGACTCCACTGTTCTTTCATTTTTAGTCATTTATTTATTTTTAGTATTATTATTCACTTTGAAGCTGTTTATTATTATTTTCATTGTTATTATCGTTATTATTAGTTTGTATCTGTTTAAATGTCTGGATTTTTTCTTTGTTAAATGTAAAAAAATAATAAAGAAATAATAAAAAACACAGAACTTTTTTAAACCGGAAAGGAGAAACGTTCCTGTTTTTAATGAGTGTTGTCGGGAAACAGCGGATCTACGAGGAGGAGGAGGAGGGTGAGGAGGAGGAGGGTGAGGAGGAGGAGGGTGAGTAGGAGGAGGAGGGTGAGGAGGAGTAGGAAGAGGGTGAGGAGGAGGAGGGTGGAGGAGGAGGAGGAGGGCGAGGAGGAGGAGGGTGAGGAGGAGGAGGAGGGTGAGGAGGAGGGTGAGGAGGAGGAGGGTGAGGAGAAGGAGGAGGGTGAGGAGAAGGAGGAGGGTGAGGAGGAGGAGGGTGAGGAGAAGGAGGAGGGTGAGGAGAAGGAGGGGGTGAGGGGGAGGAGGAGGAGGGTGAGGAGTCGTCGTCATACCTGAGCTCGGTGGAGCCTCTTCAGCTGCTCCCCTTTGGCCTGCTGGGCCACCGTCCTCTCCTGCTTCCTCCGCAGTCTCTGTGGACACGGCTGGACAGGAAGTGACAGGAAGTGACCACAATGTTTGAGAAAATACACGCTACCATCACTTCCACCCAGCACATAGACGCGGCCCGTACCAACCTTCTGATTGGATGTCAGGTTCTCGTCATCATCGTCACTGGAGGAAAGCTCTTCAAGGTTCTGCTGTCTGGATGCTGCGTTCAAGGACATGGGAAAAAAGGACATTTTAGTTGTTTCTATGTTTAATAATGTTCAAACATTCAGGAATCACTTTACATTTTGTTATGAAACAAATAAGTTATTTTTTCTTAAGTAAAAAACAATCAAATGATATTAAATGAAATGAATCATAAGGTCTTTAAATAAATATCAGGCTCTATGTATCACATCTCCACCACGACAGCAAGCTAGCAGCTTTTTAATGTGGTGTAATTTAAACTAACTATCCCGATAATCATCAAATATCCTTAAAACTTTACAGTTGATAAAAAAACACCATCATATTGTTATTTAGGCACTCCATCTTTTCATAGTGAAAAACAATCAAATAATCTGAAATGAGAAGGTATCTGTCCATAAATAAAGGAGAAATACATTTTAAATAGAGGATCATGAATCATAAGGTCTCCCTGCAGATGAATAAAGACGTTGACCATGAGTCATTTAAGTCATTAATTCAAGACCGATCCTTTCCATCTACGTCGCCCCCAAGTGGCCAGAAGGAGTCTTGCGGTTCTGACCTTTGTTCCGCAGGTTGGCGAGGATGGTCCTGACTTCCTGCTGGTCCCGCCCCCCGCCCTCTGACTCCTCCCTCTTCCTCAGCCTCAGGGAGGAGAACAGGTCGAGCCTCTGGCCGGGCGGCGGGGCCGGGTCCTCGGAGAACACCCCTCCGGAGTCCCGGCGGGTCCTCAGGGAGACCTGCTGCAGCAGGGAGGCCAGGTCCCGGCCGCCCCCCCACGGATTGGAGCCCACGGATGCCCAGCGGGCCTCGAACTTCTTCTTCTTCTTCTTCCTGTCATCCTCCGGCGGCTCCGGACCGCCGCCGCCAAAGTCCATCGCTCCCTCCGACACCGGCCTCTGTCTACGGACGCCGTCCCACCGCGACCTGCTGGGAACCATAACATCATCTGTTTGAGTCACAACTTAAATATTCAGCCTCTCTGAACACAGATATCATCATCCTGGTCTTTGTTTGAGGGACGGAGATAAACAAGTAATTTCCACCAACGTGGCAGCGTTGGACCGGCCCGAGGCGTTGGACCGGCCCGAGGCGTTGGACTGGCCCGAGGCGTTGGACCGGCCCGAGGCGTTGGTCACACTGAACGTCCTCCGGAAGGCGTCCGCTATCAGCTGGAGGGCCGAAGGCGGCGCGGCGGCGGTTTGGCTCTGGCCCGGTCCCCCGTTCTGGCCCGGTCCCCCGTTCTGGCCCGAGTCTGTCTCCAGCTTATCTGCTTCTGCCGGGACCTGATAAAACATCAGAGGAATTAACTGGCGTTATCGTGCTCACATCGCCGCGGCGTCGAACTGGAAGGACAACTGGGAGGTTTTGATAAACTCCACCTGCTCCTCCTGGTGAGGTGCATTCTGGGGGATGATGGGAGTTTCCTCCCAGCTCAGCAGCTTCTCCTTCTCAGACGGAGATAACATCAGGCGCCTCTTCGGGCTGGACGAGTCGCTGGCGGTCCTCGTTGTGGCTGCATCGCTCTTCTCGCTCCCCTGCGATGCATTCTGGGTATCCGCCGACGCCTCGGAGGTCTGAGGGGACGGGAATCTGGTCAGCGATCAAATCATAAAACACCCTCAACTAAAAGCAGGTTTGAATGGTGAACACACGGTCTGTTCAAGATCCTCAAAGTCGGAGTCCACCTCGGGGCCGGCCTCTGGTCCGGTCTCTGGTCCCTCTGGTCCGGTCTCTGGTCCCTCAGGGCCGGTCTCTGGTCCCTCAGGGCTGGTCTCCGGGGCCTCCAGGACGGTCTCGGGGGCCTGGCAGTCCCGGCTCCTGTGGAAGTGCTTGATGAGGATCAGAGGGAACGCTGTGGGATGGGAAACACAACGAGTCAATAACTCTGGTTTTCAGACGGACTTGAACGCAGCACGACTACAGACGAGTATAAACACAGAGCGTTAATAATAATACGTTGTGTTTCTAAAGCTCCTTTCCAAAGTACTTCAACGGGATTCACAAACAGAGTGAAACCAACTGAAAGCAGAGATAAAGTGGATGAACGTTTTAATCGATTTGATTTCAGCAATAAAATGTCGTAAACAACACGCGTTCATTGGTTTATATTTGTCTGCATCCAGATTCAGGTCCGCCCTGCAGCTGCATGTGGGATTATTCATTATTAATGCGGCACAATAAACACAGAAAACACATGAAAAAATACATTAAAAAAGGTTAAAACATCAGTCACAACGGCTGCTTTCAGAACAACGCTGACCTCTAGTGGTGAACATGCTGAATTACAACACAACCTCAGTTCATTCATGCTCTCATTTATTAACACTCATCTGCCCCGTCTCCATCAGCTGAAGACTAATAAGTCATAACTACTGATTATTAAACGTCATCGCTGACGGAGAGAGAAACCGACTTAAAGATACTCACTCGCTCTGATCTTCCGTCTCCATCGGCTGTTCTGTTTCACGTGATCTGAAGATGAAGATGAATAGAATATTTATAGGACATCATTTTGTGTGCAACAACACTTTTTAAGGAAAAGGTCCTTGACTGATGCTGCCGCTATCGTAGGAAAAAACAACAATAAACATGAGAGCATGAGGGAGAGAATATTTCAAAATGATTAGATTAAAGTCGTAAAGTTACGAGAAAAAAAATCAGGAGAAAAGAACCTTGAATATTCTTCGATATAAAATTACAAATACGCAAGAAAAATCTCAGAAAATCTTTAACATTTAAGTCACAAATTAAAGGGAGAAAAAAACAAACGCAGGGTTTCGGGGTTTTCGCATAATTTAGCGATTTTAATTTCAGAAAATTTGTTTTGCAAATTTATAGCTTACTTTTTTTTCTGGTATATTTTAAAAAAGATTAGCAGGAACCAGTCTGACCTTTAGTGCCGTCCTGGCTGTTGTGACCTTTGGCCCCTGTGACCCCCGTTGCATCTTGGGTCGTGGGTTTGACGACACAGGAAGCGTCCAGAGCGTCGACAGCCATCTCCGTGTCTTCAGGAAGTCTCCGCTGAGCCTCGCCGAGCCGCTGGGACGCCTCCACCAAGTCTGCAGGTGGAAACGCCAGAATGTTAGCGTTAGCTTTAGGACTACGTTTTCTAAAGCAGGGTTTCAGAGCGTGAGACTTTGTAGAACTACATATACAAATACAAATAAATACATAATGTATTTATTAAAATCCACATGCAGCATCCATGCTATCAACGTCGGTATCGAGCTGCATCGCAAGTATTTCTCAGTTTCTGACTCCGGGTAAGCGTGAAAAACTGTCAAAAAAATAAAATAAAAAAAACTATATATATATATATATATATATATATATATATATTATATATATATATATATAAGCATTGCATTGCACTATATTGCGTGGCAACACTGTATCAATAAACAGTCGGCAAAAATCTACATTTTATTACACAAACTATCAATATAGAAAATAGACGTTTTTTTCAGTCCACTTGATGGCGCTGTGTATTTTCCTTGTGTTAATAAAGACAGGAAGTTGGTCAAAACAAAGATAGTGTTTGTAAGATGATCGTGATAATATCGTATCATGATAAAATCATATTGCGATATGTTGTGATAACATAGGATCGAGATAATATTGTATCGGTATCACATTGTATCATTATCACATTGTATCGTGCTAACATTGTATCGTGATTACATCGAATTGTGCTAACATCGTATGGTGATAACATCGTACCATGGGGTGATTCCCACATCTCATTATTAGATAAAACAAATGACATCATCTGCTGTTAATCGAAGTATGTGTTATTGCAAAATGTTTTAAATCATATTGCATCGTGACTTAAGTATCGTGATGACGCCCCGCTTGGAGCCCCGCCCCACACTCTGAAAACCCGATCTAAAACAATCAGCGTAGAAACAAACAGATCATATTCACACATCCTGACACACTCATATATTAAAAGAAAAATAAAAGTGACACATGCGTAAAAAACAAAATCACTTCTGTTAGCGACACAAGCATCGACATCGGGACGGTTTAACGATGTTTTGTACTCACAGAGCAGCGGAGGCAACACTGTACAAAAGAGTTGATTCCACTCGTCACAGAAAGGAAAACATCTGGAAAAAACTCTTTGTCTCGTTCCCACGTAGACCAGACAGAGTACAGGACAGACCAGAACCCACCAGTAGAACCCCCCCAGTAGACCCCACCAGTAGAACCCCCCCAGTAGACCCCCCCAGTAGAACCCCCCCAGTAGACCCCACCAGTAGAACCCCCCAGTAGAACCCCACCAGTAGACCCCACCAGTAGAACCCACCAGTAGAACCCCCCAGTAGAACCCCCCAGTAGACCCCACCAGTAGAACCCACCAGTAGACCCCCCCAGTAGACCCCACCAGACAAGAGTGATTCACTTCAGTTCTGTTCAGGTTGGCCGAATTCATCGTTTGATCAAAGCTTAGCTTTCCTCTACGTTCCCACGTTTAAAATCAGTTCATTTTGTGGAGAAGAAGCTTTTATCGTGATCAACTTGGCCGCTAGCCTTCCGTTGAGACGTCCGTCACATGTTAAAAAAAGCGTGTTATCTGCAGAGCTAACGTAAAGCTGTGATTTCTCGTGGGGATTGCGTGATGAAGTTGTTAATTTTGGGGGTTAAAAAGACGTGGAAGTATTATTAGCGTCGTGTAAACCGAAGCTTCGGTTCTTTGGGAGGTATTCTGATAAAACTGGCAACAAATCACGAAGCAAAATGATTTATGCAATCAGAATCGATTTATTTTTTTTATAATATATATATATTTACAGCTGATAAATAATCATAAATTAAGCATATTTTTACAGTGATTTTCAAAGTGGAAAATAAATAACAAAAGGCTTTCAGGCTGCTTAGTGGGAACAGAACAAAGTCTAGGAGGTGCAGGAGAGAGACCTGGAGAGGGTTTCTGAGGGGGGGAGGAGGCGTCCGTCTGAAACAGAGGGAACCACAGACAGACCACAGACACGTGTTACCGTGACAACTGCCCGACGACAGGAAAGGAGGCTGAGGATGATGAGGATGATGCATCAGAGAGAAAATATGAATTTGGGGGCATTCAGATGGATGTTTGGTGTTATGGGAGGGAACACAGCAGGACATGAGCGTTAGTGGGTTAGGTGGCAGGAAATTACTCTAAACCAACTAAATAAAATAAAGGTGCTAAGTGTTAAACATCGCCGGAAACCTCGACACAGTGTTTGCGATCAGATGTGGATTCCAGCGGTTCCCGTCGCTCCGATGTTTGATGTGAAAGAAAAAACACGTTTTGAGTCTAACAAAAAATGTTTGGTTAATCGTAATTAAAAGCCCCTAATTTCAACCTTTTATTAAATTTGTACGATTCATCCTCTGGTAACCACGAAACCGTGTGCCATATTAACAAAAAAGGTTAGTTTCATCCTCTGGGGAATCTGAATGTTCATATAAAGTTTCATGGCAATCCATCCTTTTGTTTGTTAGCAAGGACCGACTGCCGGACGTCCTCAGAGCCACAGTGCTAGCGTAGCTAAAACGTAGCCAGATTTATATCTTAAGCGAATGATCGGACCGGTTGGAGAAGTTGGAGAGTACCGAGAAATTTGTTTTGTTTTTTTTGTGGAATTTATTCACAATAATATTATAGAACAACACCAGCTACATCGTGTAAAAAACGCGTAGGATTTCATAACCCCTCCCTTTACAAGTGTGTCGGATGAACTACAGTGGCCTTAAGGTAACGTAAAAACGCCAAACGGCTCTTGGTAGAGTCTTTGGTTTATCCTTTCTGGGCTAGCGTAGAAACACCCTCCGTAGATACGAACGGCTCATTCTAATGGAAACGCAACAAATCGTAGTTTTTGCGATTGTACGTTAAAAAGGGATAATTTATATCGTAATTTAACTTAAGGTTTAATATTTCATATGGAATTCTATCTAATCAATGACGATGCAACACGTAAGACCTTTACTGACTACTGCATGCCCTTCTCTGGACTCGTGCTGGTTTGTGATTGGTTAATGAGCATTAGGTGAAAAAGGGGGCGGAGCTAAAGGGGCAGCCAATGCGAAAAGCAACACGACAAGCTCTTTTGACCAAAGCTGGCCAATCATCACCTTCCCCACTGGCAGGAATCAGCCAATCAGAGGGTGTAGCATTGGAAACTTGAAACAGACTGAACAAAATGAAGTGAACAAAAACAGAGAAAAATCAATTTGGAAATAAAGAAAGAAAATGGGTGTGAAATGAAAAAATGGAAGTGGAAGATGGAAACACCGAGTGCTGAGAATTACAAGGAAATACACTGTTGAAATAAAGACATGAAATGTGAGAACGGCCCAGAAAAACAGGCCGGAGCTTCAACAGTGTTTGAAGAATTCACCCTCAAGGTTCAGAACTGAATTCACCATCGGTGTCATTTAACACAAAAATATCAGAAATTACAGAAGGCAAGAAAAGCAAAACTAAATAAAAAAAATAACAAAGTGAAATGTTTCCATTCAGTCAGGAAAGTACAGTCTTTCTTAAAGCATAAATGTTCACTACTGACGCAAAGCAGAAAACAATAAGATGAGGCTGTTGATTTTGGTTAAAAAAAAAACTTCACATTAATTCTGTAATACTTTTCTGTTGCAAAACGCAGAAATATGCAGATTTTATTTGATCTCTAGGAAAGTGTGGGTTCGCCTGTGACTAACAGAATTTAAAAACGTATTCTGGGAACTAAAGGGGAAAAAAAGATGATAAATACATTTTCAGATTTTGTTTTTCTGTAAAATGAAAACCATAAACAATATATATAATAATAATATAAATGATATCAGTCATTTTAACAAAGTGAAATAATACCTTTAAAAAAATAATTTGCATATTTCCTGAAATTCGATATAAATCAAAATGATAATACTATTTTGGCATTTCCATTGCACATCCCTGTGGTTAAGGTGCAGCAGGCGATATGCATAGTCGTAAATAAAACCGTTAGTTCAGAGAACTTGTTCCAGGTTACTCCAGGTGCAGCATGGGAGGAGGGTCCAACATTTACAGCACCTTTGGGTGACGCCACCTCCCAGACTGAGCAGCCTGGAACAAGCAACGTGTGAGATGCATTCAGCGGGGCGCAACACCAGGAGACCCTGACAGTCAACAAGCACACAGCAGAGACTCTGAGCTCAAACACCCAACAGTCTGCAGCTTAATAACGCGAGGCCCCTGAAGGCATCACAGCACGGAGCGTTTAACGCTCGGAGAGGTCGGTTTGATGGCGACGGCTTCGTGTTGTAGCGGGGATCGGATGATAGGGGGCGATACGGGGTGATAGGAGACGATACGGGACGATAGGGGGGCGATACGGGGTGACACGGGGCGATAGGGGGCGAAAGAGGGCGATAGGAGACGATAGGGGGACGAAAGAGGGCGATAGGGGGCGATAGGAGACGATACGGGACGATACGGGATGATACGGGGTGATAGAGGGTGATAGGAGACGATACGGGACGATACGGGGTGATAGAGGGTGATAGGAGACGATACGGGACGATACGGGGTGATAGAGGGTGATAGGAGACGATACGGGACGATACGGGGTGATAGAGGGTGATAGGAGACGATACAGGACGATAGGGGGCGATACGGGACGAAAGGAGATGATAAGGGCCGATAGGGCAAGATAGGGGATGATGCGGGACAATATGGGGCGATAGGGGACGATACGAGAGGCTAGGGGGTGATAGAGGATGATATGGCCCGATGTGTGACGATAGGGGACGATAGGACATGATACGGGAAGAAACTGGGCCATAGGAGACGGTATGGGACGATAGGGGGCGATACGGGGTGATAGGAGACGATAGGACATGATACGGGAAGAAACTGGGCCATAGGAGACGGTATGGGACGATAGGGGGCGATACGGGGTGATAGGAGACGATAGGACATGATACGGGAAGACACTGGGCCATAGGAGACGGTATGGGACGATATGAAAACTATTTGCGAAGCTTGTGATGCCAGAACGCTTTGGTGCCATTTTGCATTTGAAGCCTACTATCAGGATGAACATGGTCTTTGAGCCGGGACGGATGTCGACGTGAAGTTTCCGTCCCATGGCTGACGAGCAGCGGAAGCTAATCAGGTTTATTACTAACTTTATCAAACACTTGAAAAATGAAATGAAAATGCAGAAAGTATTTGGTTTCAACATTATGACATTTGTGAACCGGCTCGGTTCAGATCCACAGGCCGACGTGCTGCTGCTGCTGGAGAAGCTGGGGCTCCTGGGAAATCTGGCCCAGCACCTCGTGCATGGTGCAGAGCAGAGCGCCGCCGAGGCTCAGCAGCTCGTACAGGAACGCGTAGTCGTGCGAGCGGCTGCTGACGTGGAACCCCGCCGCCGCCAAAGACCCCCACACACCTCCCCACAGCCGTCCAGGCAACACACACACGGCCCGGCTGGCACGCCGCGGCCAGCTCAGGCCTCGCCTTAGCAAGGAAACCAGGGTACCTGGGGGCTGGAGCTGGACGCTGCCCGTCGCAGAGTACTTCCTGCCGTCCGACGAGGAGGCGGCGACGCGTTGCTGGTCCTCCTGCACATAGCAAGACGCACAGGATCAGGACAACCCTGCTGAAATCCTGGACACTTTCTATTTCCCATAATCTGTATATGAAGTGGACGTAGTCTTTTTTATTTGACTAAATGAATAGAATCAGTACTTCTACTTGAGTAGAGAACGTCTGAACTTCTGACATCTCTGCCAATTAAGTTATCTACAGCTGCGTAGCGGCTAACTGGGATTTCCTGCAGTAGTTCTTACCATTCTCCTCCTGAACTTCCCCGTGTGAGTTCCTGGCTGCCGCTGAGCGTAATGCATCTTACAGTAGAACTTCGCTGTTAGGGAGGAAACAAAACTATTACAAACCCACCGTAGTAGACCACAGGAGTCCAGAGACCAGACCAGACTCTGTGAGGAACCAGAGACTGTCTGTGGTCCCCCAGAGGTCTAGATAGTAGCTCACATTAGTCCAGAGACCAGACCAGACTATGTGGAGGAACCAGAGACTGTCTGTGGTCCCCCAGAGGTCTAGATAGTAGCTCACATTAGTCCAGAGACCAGACCAGACTATGTGGAGGAACCAGAGACTGTCTGTGGTCCCCCAGAGGTCTAGATAGTAGACCACATGAGTCCAGAGACCAGACCAGACTATATGGAGGAACCAGAGACTGTCTGTGGTCCCCCAGAGGTCTAGATAGTAGACCACATGAGTCCAGAGACCAGACCAGACTATGTGGAGGAACCAGAGACTGTCTGTGGTCCCCCAGAGGTCTAGATAGTAGACCACATGAGTCCAGAGACCAGACCAGACTATGTGGAGGAACCAGAGACTGTCTGTGGTCCAAACAACAAGGTCTCTGCTGTATTTAAGTCTAGATGACCTTATATGGAGTGTTGATGGAGCAGCTACAATGTTAGCGTAGCCTAGCACCATCAACCAGACTCCATCCAGGAAACCAGCGTTTTAACAGCAGTTATCTTGTGGTCTTGCAGACAGACCTAACAAAGCATGACTCAGCACTTTTTACTGATCCCCATCATGATGGAGTTATTTCAGCATCCTTTTCATCTGGATATTGGAGTTAAATCACAACAAGATTTCTTATTTTGGGTTCATACGGCTGTAGTAAACCAGCAGATGTGTATCTTACTAGATACCGTGAGTACAGCTCAGTGAAATTCACAGCTTTCCCAGCGTATCTGGGACTTCACAGGTACAAAGCAGACCTAACAAAGCGGGACTTTGTTATTGATATTAAATCTCAGTTCAACAAAGAAATCTCACGTTTCATTGGACAAAGTGATGTAACTTCCTGTAGGGAAGAAAGAGCTGATGATGGTAACCATAGTTACCCTCCTGCGAGTCGAAGCCGTGTCCTCCCAGGCGGAGCGTGCTGTTACAGACGACGCAGCGGAAACACTCGCGGTGGAAGAAGTAGCCCTCGGCGCTGAGCCGCTCCATCACGTACACCCGCTTGGTGCAGAAGTGGCAGACGTCGCTGCCGCCGAACCCGGCAGGGAAATCCTTCCGCACCACGCACTGGGAGGAGGAAGACCAGGACCGGGTTTACAGGCTTACATGCTGCCCTCTAACACTGTGGAATCACACTGAAGCCAATACTTAATAAAGATATAGATCTATGAAATAAGTCTCAACATAAACGAATGTAAATATAAACACACATGTATTTATTTAATATTGGCTTGAATGGTATTCCATGAGGGAAGTTACGGTTGTTAACAGTTGTTATTTATTCCCTGAAAAAACAGTGCAGCGAACACATTAATCACATGATCAGTGGTGAGAGTAAACCGTTAGAAGCAGTTAGTCACACATCGTAGACACAATCGCCATAAAACCATCGGAATGATAAGGCGCTATGACAGGGGATCAGTCGGGCACAAAGGGTGTTACATTTCCCGGATGTTCGGCAATCCCGGATTCACAATGATTCCAGTCTTTATGCTAAGCTAGGCTAAGCTAAGCAGTTGCTGGCTGCAGGTTCATACTCACCTTGCACCGAGTATCAATGTTCTCATCTAACACTCGGCGAGGAAGCAAATAAACATCTTTTTCCCTTTGAGTCTCAAACACACGATATTCGTACGTCTGACGTTTGTGGCCGAGCGGTTAAACGTGAATGACAGAAAAGCACCGACGGCATGCAGATGTGCAGAATGTCCAAAACGTGGTTTGTTGCTTTGCCTTCACTAGAAGCCGTTTCTTTGTCATTGCCTTCCTTGTAAACACCGAACCACACTTCCATTTTCACAGCAGCAGCATCAGCAACATCAGCATCAGTCAACATCAGCAGCAGCAACATCAGTAACATCAGCAACATCAGCAACATCAGCAACCTCAGCATCAGCAGCAACGAGTGCTCTGGGTTAGATCCGTCTGAGCATCCACATGCATCTTACCGGCGTGGCACCGGGCCGGTGGTCCGTCTCATACAGGACGGCCAATAACTGAGCTTTAGCATCTATGGACGACGATACCTTTCCGACTGTTCGCTAACGGCATCGCCATGGAAACGGGGGGGGGGGGGGGGTAGGAAACCAGAGACAGCAGTTAGAGAGAAGTCAGAGAAGAATGCTGAAGGAAGTGGACTGCATGTGGGCGGAGGGAGGGTGGACTACCTCTTTAAGGTATCGAGCAGCTCCGATCGGACAACTCTCAGAGCGGACCACCGACTTGTGAGCAACTCTCCTCGGGTTCTCCAGAGGTCGGCTCCCGTCGGGCTGAACCAACACCAGAACGGAGATCAGCTGTGCCATGTTAAACGTCTAAAAACACCAGACTTTCACACAGGAGACCGCCGTCCGGGTCCCGTGTGAGACCACTTCCAGCATGAATTACTTTAACTCCAACTGTTAAACCCAGACTTACTTGCTCTGTAACTTTCCTGATTAAATAACGGAGTCATTCGGTGGACACATTTACGTACTGAACACTACTTATGTATCTATTTGACCAAAAAACACCAGATTTAACGCTTATGTAACGCTTATGTAACTTCCATGGTTAAGGAAAGTAACTGTTGTTATTTCAGCCGTTTGTTACGTAACGTCTGACTTTTACCTTCACGTGATCATTTTCAGCTACTTTCTTATCGTCACGTTTCTCCTGAGCGACTTCCTTCACCTCCTCCCGCTCACTTTCCAGATTCTCCCCTGAACTCTCGCAGCTTTCCTCGAGCCGGACAGAAAGTGCACGGCTGCGTTCACGTTCGTTATCGGAGGCGGGAGAGGAGAAAGCAGCAGGTGTTGTGTGGTCGGTGTAAGAGGAGGGAGTGGGGAAGTCTCTCTGCATCTGGTCCTTGTGTCCAGCAGGGTGCAAGGGGGCGGAGGAGAACCCGGCCTGGACTGTGGGGTCAGGGACTGGGTGGACTACAGGGGGGACTACAGGGGGGACTACGGGGTGGACTACAGGGGGGACTACAGGGGGGACTACACGGGGGACTACAGGGGGGACTACACGGGGGACTACAGGGGGGACTACAGGAGGGACTACAGGGGGGACTACACGGGGGACTACGGGGGGGACTGTGGAGCTCTTAGATACAGAAGCAGAAGGAGGAAGAGGAGGAGGAGGAGGTGGGACCGAGGAAGGTGGTGAAGAGGAAGCTAGTCGCGTCTGCAGAAGAAGAGTCAGAAATTAAAGACCAGAGGGATGAAAGAGGGAAAATAACTTCATGAATTTAAAGTGTCTTTGTTTCAGAAAAGGCTCAGTTGAAAGAAAAAAAAGTGAAGTTCAATATTTGAAACAAAATTTGAGTAAAAGCGCATTTTGTCAGGAAAAATTTAAAGGACCTGCGATCCAGAAAGAGGAGCCCGAGGAGGAGTCTGGGACCCGGCAAACATGGAGGAGAGGAGCAGCGCTCTGTCTTTTATGCTCCTCGAGGAATACTCCCTCTGAGACGCTCGCTGGGTTTTACTCTGAAAATCAGTGAGAGCTTTAACCATGGAAGCTGAAGAAACATGGCACAGAACCGCGGCTGGAAATTCACCTGCTGCAGTGAACACCCGGCAGACAGGCCGGAAGCCGCGGCGGGAGAGGTGCATCCTGGGTAGCGTTCGGAGACATTGGGGCTTGGCGAGCGCGGAGGAGTTAGCGGACTCTGGGAGCGCGAGGGAGACGGAGAGCGAGAAGCTTTGGGGGAGGAGAGGAAGGAGGTTTGCTCAGCCACAGAAACGGGATTCTCCAGGAGACGGAGGTAGATGGAGGGCTGGAACAGGAAGCAGAGACCACCACCTTATATGGCACACGCTTCAAACCATGAAGAGGAAGAGCTGAGAGGGAGGAGGGGCCTACCTGCCACTTGGGGCGAGGGGGGGGCAGAGGAGGAGGAGGAGGGGCGCTCTTAGGCTTGGCAAAACGGGGGTTATCCCTCTCCTCCAGGTCCTCCTCCTCCTCCTCTTCTTCCTCCTCCGAGGGAGGATGTGGAGAGGTGGGAGGAGAAATGGAGGGATCAGATGTGTCCTCTTCAGACTGAGTCAAGGAGAGAGGAAGACAGGATGAGAGAGGAAGACAGGACGGGAGGGGAAGACAGGGCAGGAGAGGAGAGGAAGACAGGACGGGGAGGAGAGGAAGACAGGACGGGGAGGAGAGGAAGACAGGACGGGGAGGAGAGGAAGACAGGACGGGGAGGAGAGGAAGACAGGACGGGGAGGAGAGGAAGACAGGACGGGGAGGAGAGGAAGACAGGACGGGGAGGAGAGGAAGACAGGACGGAGAGGAGAGGAAGACAGGACGGGGAGGAAATAAACGCCGTGATGCATTCACTTGTCGGTGGGATTCTGAGTTCTTGTTGTCGTGTGCCTGGAAGGAAACAGACGCCGTCTCGGCCGCCGGTCTCTCTCTCACCTTGTCGTGTGTCTTTGCGGAGGAGGAGTTTTCCTCAAACTTGGCCAGCAGCTGAGTTGCCATGGAGCGGACCTTGTTCTCCCGCAGCTCCCCCTCCTCACCAGCAGGGGGCGCACTGTGACAAGACAACTGAGGAAACAGATGAACGTCAATCAGAGCAACTTATGTTGTTTCCTCTAGACGATGTTGATCATCAAAATCATAAAATCTCCCTGCATCAATAAAGAAGAACTTAAAAAATAAGCATGTTGCGTTATTCAAATCAGTCTCTAATGGTCTTGTGTTCCTTCCTGTCCTTCCTGCTACCATCCTGGACCCGGACCCCTTCAGACCCCCGGTTGGACCCACCTCGGTGAGGTAATGGTTTCCCTTTCGCCGTCTCTTGTTGACAGAATCGTCTTCAGGTTTACTGTCGTCCTGTAACGAGCACAATAAAGGTTGATTGTTGATGAAACCCGGTCATGTGATCAGGACTCCCTCTGACCCCGCCTTCTACGCTAGCTTCAGATGGTCTGATCCAGACTGACGGAGAGGACCGGAGGACCGTGACTCACTCTGGGAGTCCTCTTCTTGGGCTGAGGCAGGTTCAGCAGCTTGTGGTTGGATTTAGCCGGACGGCCTTCGCTGTTCTCATCCGGTTCTCTGGAACCTGCAACACAAACACCAGTTAGCCTGGTGATAGACCGGCACCCTTACTGGACCTGGATCCATGTGGATTCTGGTGTGAAGCTGCTAACAAAGTTATAATTCAAGGGTCAACTTCACAGCTAAGTGTTAAAGTCATCTTAGTGGCTAACTGGTGGTAGCGACCTGTCAATCAGCAGGGAAGCCCCGCCCCCTAAAGCATCCCCTATCAGCATTTAGGGTCTTCTTCTAGAAGAAACATCTCCCCTGTATTACTTATCTTTTAGCCTTTATGATATCATTTAAACAGGTATTTAACGTATTTAATCCCGTACGTCTCACAGAGAAACTCATGTTTGATTCCCTGAGACAGAAGAAGCAGGTGTCCTGACCGTTGTTGTTGTCCGGGGCGTTCCTGAACGCCTCATGGAACTTGGACAGATAGAGGACCATCAGCAGCTTGTCTGGCTCGGCCTCCGCCGCCACCTCCTTCCCCGTCGTCACCGGCTGGATGCCGAACTCCCGCTCCGCCAGGTCGAACGCCAGCTGGTTGTTGGCCGCCACGTCCTCCTCGTTCAAGGAGTCGAAGTCTCTGAGGAGGAACGGGAGCGAGAGGAGGTCAGTGTGTCCAAGTTTATCTTTGTTTCCCTGAAAACTTCCTCCTGATTGCTGTGAATGTGGAGGATAAGGATTCATAGGTTGTTCCTATGTTCTGTACGCTGCCAACATATTTACCTTCCTTAATTAGCTCAGAGCTCATAACGATGACATCATACAACAGGACGGCTCGCCTTTAATCAAGTTCCTCATACCAACTCTGAAGTGAGGAAGACTGGTTTCAACACTGGAATGATCTGCTCCACAGAATGTGAGACTTTACTCACTAATGATTGCTTTCATTAGTGTGTGGCTTTCAGTATAATTCTCCCATTGAGCTCCTGCCCCACCCTCCCAAAAAGCCCAGTTTACTCCGATTGGTCGATCACGTAAGTGTGTTAGTCAGAAATGCCCCGCCCCCTCACCATAACCAGATAACAGAAGGTTGTTGTGTTTATGAAATGAGTTTCAGCCGCTATGAACTAAACACTGTTTCCTGTGTGTGTGTGTGTGTGTGTGTGTCTCACATGAGCTCAGGCCTGTGGCGGTGCACGAGAGCGCAGAGCGCCAGGCCGTTCCTCCAGGAGGTCGTGAGGTCGGTGACGTTGGCTCCTCTGTAGCCTCGAGTCTGCCGCTGACACCAGGTCAGCAGGCGGCCGGGACGCACCTCCGACTCTGCAGGAGACAACGGATCAACATCAACGCTCTGACCTTTGTAGAGGTCAAAATCAGCTTAACAACATCCCTGCAGGACCCGCAGGATCTCCAGCTACCCGACACTCCAGCCCTCAGGGTCTGTATGTTGCCAAGTGGTTCCTCGTTATTGTTTGTTGTTATTTGTTGTTTTTCTTGGCTGGTTGTTTGTTTTCTCTATTTGTTGTGTTTTCATTTTATTTCTTTGTTAAAAAGTTGAAATATTATATTTATCTCCCTTTGCAGGACTGATCACGTATTTGTGATCAATACTGGTGGCCAGCAGAGAGAAGTAGGACCATTTTCTCATAGACTTCTATACAACCAGAGAGGAGTCGCCCCCTGGTGGCCAGCAGAGAGAAGTAGGACCATTTTCTCATAGACTTCTATACAACCAGAGACACGTCGCCCCCTGGTGGCCAGCAGAGAGACGTAGGACCATTTTCTCATAGACTTCTATACAAGCAGAGAGGAGTCGCCCCCTGGTGGCCAGCAGAGAGAAGTAGGACCATTTTCTCATAGACTTCTATACAACCAGAGAGGAGTCGCCCCCTGGTGGCCAGCAGAGAGAAGTAGGACCATTTTCTCATAGACTTCTATACAACCAGAGAGGAGTCGCCCCCTGGTGGCCAGCAGAGAGAAGTAGGACCATTTTCTCATAGACTTCTATACAACCAGAGAGGAGTCGCCCCCTGGTGGGCAGCAGAGAGAAGTAGGACCATTTTCTCATAGACTTCTATACAACCAGAGAGGAGTCGCCCCCTGGTGGCCAGCAGAGAGAAGTAGGACCATTTTCTCATAGACTTCTATACAACCAGAGAGGAGTCGCCCCCTGGTGGCCAGCAGAGAGAAGTAGGACCATTTTCTCATAGACTTCTATACAACCAGAGAGGAGTCGCCCCCTGGTGGCCAGCAGAGAGAAGTAGGACCATTTTCTCATAGACTTCTATACAACCAGAGAGGAGTCGCCCCCTGGTGGCCAGCAGAGAGGATGCAGGTTTAAGTCACTTCGTCGCTGCGTTGCAGGAGCGGATGTCTGATCCAGACAAACAAGTCAACATAAACGCTGGTATTGCTTGTGTCGGCCCATGTCTGACAGCGAGGTGCTGGACCTCCATGTGGTCATGTGATCTGGCTGTATTAGCTGTGTAGGTGTGTCGGCCTGCCAGGTGAAGGCTTCAGTTTCCCCTCAGGGAGACTCTCTTTGCCTCCACTACACATGTAGCGCCTCCTCTTCCTCCAGTAAACTCATTCAGGAGTCGACTGTTGAAACGCCGCGTGCTCACATAGCGACGCCTCTCCGTTTAAGCCGTTTAGCCGCCGTGCTTCATTAACCGGCTGAGACACGTTCATGAACAGCAGCTGAGCGTTTTAATTTCGCCGATAAAAAAAGGAATCTCATGCCGTGTTTATGAGGCGGCGGCTCAGAGGACGATCAGATTACCATCACACCGTGACAGGGAGCTGTGAGAGGAGGCAGCAGACTGTTGCTACGGCAACGGCATACTGTCACCGTCATCAGTTTTAACACGCCGTCTTCAGTCATCAGGCTGTCAGATACATAGTAAACACGCCACTCATCCCTCCTTCATGTGCAACAATACCACCCTTCATACGTGCAAACACTCATATTTATTACCGCTCCACTCTTACTTATATTTGTTCTGTTTTGCCTCGTTGCTGCTGTAACATCGGACATTTTCCATTTGTGTATCAGTTACTCACCTTGAGTTGTTGAAACGTTTTTTTGTCATGCCGACTTGTCTGAACATGTTTAAATCGTTTAGTGGAACACGTCAGACTACAACGACGTCGCTGCTCCATGCAAAAGGAAAACTCCCACGATTCTCTTTGTCCGCGACGAAACCAGTCATTCTGATTAACGAGCTGCAGTCAATGTTTTTACTCCTCAGTATTCAGTCTACTTATTCTGTCACTTGTTCATCACATTAAATGAGATGTTCTTGTCCTCTAAACAACCAACATGATGTTTGGAGACAGCTTTTTACAGAAGGACCACAAATGAAAGGAAAACTAATTCCACTAACAGATCCACAGAAATATAATCACCAACTATTTTCATCATCTGTTCATCATCAAAAGTCATTTTTCATAAAGAAATGTCAGGAAATGCTGTTTTCAGTTTCTTTTCTCTCTTCTATCATAGATGTCATCACATACAACACACATTTATAGACCTTTAGTCTACATCCAAGCACTTTTCAATCCTGGAAACACCACTAAAAATCAAGTGTTTTCAAGGATTTCCAGCCCCTGCACCAACCCTGAAAAGCTGTTTTTTTGGGGTGAAGTGTTCCTTTAACTGGAGGTTTGGGGAGAGTTGCTGGACTTTTTTCTTATTTTAGCCCAAAGATGTGTGATGACATCATCACATCTCTTCTATGTTGTGTGTGGGGGGGGGGGGGGGGGGTGGGCTGAATGTGTTTCGGGGGTCTCACCTCGTCTGGACAGGTTCACGGACGAGCGCTTCGGTCCGACTCTCTCCAGCGGATACGAGTCCTGATGGCCGTCGATGAACAGGTGACGCACCTGAAAGGAGATGCTTCTTTAAACGTTCTTAAACGGCTGTTTGAATCCAACATGGCCACCGAGCCATGCACGGACAGAAGGCCGACAATGACACTGACCTGGTGGGGGCGGACGCAGCTGGCGTTGAGGTTGGGGTAGCGGGTGGCGGGGTCGGTGGCGTACTGCTCAAAGTTCTTACTGATGTTCTCCGTGGTGGTCTGAGGCAGCAGCCGGTAGATGCTCTCCCTGAAGGGTCAGAGATCCAGAAGCTTCAGACTAAAGACAGCAAACACCGCGGCCTCGACGGCCGACACATTATCATAACTATCTGCCCATTAGATGATCTTCTATTTTATCCTGAGAGTGGTGCAAAGACGTTTTAATAATAATTGTCCAAATCCCTTTAAACAGGCCTACATTGTCTATTCCAGATGTCAGTAGTAAGTAAGTGATGTGTAGAGGGTTCATCCTCTGGGGAGCATGCATACACAGAAGAACATGTCTAAACAGGAAGTGGAAGATAAACCACGCACCTCTCGGCGAGGATCTCCAGAGGACTCCGACCCTGAGCCCAGCCCCTCACCATCCAGGCGGTATCGAACGCTGCCAGGAAACCCCGAGCACACCCCGTTCCCATCGGCCAGAACGGCTGCAGACGGAGGGAAAAACAGCGTCAGCGTGAACTGGGCATCAAACCAGCGTGATGGCCCGCTGTCCCCCCGTACCTCCAGCAGACTGTCTCCCACCAGGGCGACCAGCAGCTGGTGGCCGTGCTTCTCCCGGATCAGGGCGGCGTTCTCCGAGGCGTACATGCTGGTGAAGTCGAACATGGCCACGTCCGGCTGCATGTAGTGGTTGCTGGCGTAGTCCAGCGACGGCAGCTGGTAGTTGGTGCCGAAGTCAGCGGCCTCGCGGGCGTACGACAGCAGCGCCTCCTGGTTGACGTTGTCGGGGCTCAGCAGGCGCTCCGTCTCCATGTAGTCCTGCGTAGAGGCGAGGGAGGACGTCAACAACAATAAAATAACACTCATTACCGACGGCTGACGGGAAGAGTTGCTTTTTTTTCATTCAAATTCTTATTGAATTTGAAATTGGAGTCCATTATACAGCCCAACACACAGTATATACATCATTTTCTTTCTCGCTTTTTAAAAATGAATAAATCAATTAAAAAACTAAATAAATAATAAAAAAAATAGAATAATACAAAATAAACAATGACATACTAAGATAGGATTTTAAACCTCTAGTTTTGTCAGCCCTAAAACTAGAGCTAGGAATCACAGAGTAACTCACGATACGATAATATCACAATATTTTGCCCACGATAACATCCCGATAGGAGTCATGAAGTCGTGAAAAAATAGTAGCAGGCTTCATGTATGGAATCAGTAAATAGCATCTACATATTTTAATAAAAATAATAAAATAAAATACAAAAAAAAAATGGAATATTGATATTTGGCTCCACAGCTGGGATCCGCCCCCCCATGACCCTAAAAATACAGGATAAGCGGTAGACAATGGATGGATGGATGGCTCCAGTGTATGGATAACGTATTGCACGATATGTCGATATATTGTCCCACCACAGCCTTAAACTAGCAGCAGACAACTTGTTCTTAGTCGACCAAAGATACGTTAACCAGACATCAAAGCTCAGCTGATTGGTTCTTTCATTTTCAAGAACCTTTCTCTTTGGAGTCTAAAAGGTATTCAGTCTCCTCGTTGGAGACTCCATGGTGGACGTACCCCACAGAGAGCTCAGAGAGTTACTCATGAAATAACGATGTCATGTTGCTTTGACTCGCTGCCCGAGTGAGATGCATCATCATCCCGTCAAAATAAAAGCTTCCTGAGAAGTGACGGATACATTTAGAGGTTGGTGTTGAGTCGGTGAGATATCCCAGTTACATGTGTGCTGCCACACAGCTGTGAGAGACATCACTCCACACTGACGGGCCATGTGAAAGGAGAGTAACGGGAGTTTAAAGTCCCGGTGAGCTCCGGCTGGGAGGAGTTAACCAACACACTGCAACCTGACGCCATAATAATAATATGCTCAGTCAGGCCGTCTCCCCCGGGAGGACAGCGATCCGGCTCACGATGCCTCCGTGAGCGAGAACAAACGTCAGAGAGAGTAAGCGTCTAATTAGAGCCCAATTTCATTATCGTCCCCTGTGGAGGATCATCAGTCACCGCCGGCCGGCTTCTCACCGCCCTGGCAAACACACACATTCCTGTCGGCCGAAAACAAAACACCCGCCTCTGCTGGGGAACGGTTAGTGTTTCAGTCCTGAAGTAGATAATCCAGCTGTTATCTCACCCATCCTATCAACGTTTTTACTCCAGGAGCTTTTATAAAGAGCAACCAGGCAGCAAGCTCCAGTTCTCCCTGCTGGCCACCAGGATTCCTGGGTCGAAAACAAAATCACCCGCTCTCTGGGGACGTTAGTGATAGAAGTCTATGAGAAAATGGTCCTACTTCTCTCTGCTGGCCACCAGGGCGACTCCTCTCTGGTTGTATAGAAGTCTATGAGAAAATGGTCCTACTTCTCTCTGCTGGCCACCAGGGGGCGACTCCTCTCTGGTTGTATAGAAGTCTATGAGAAAATGGTCCTACTTCTCTCTGCTGGCCACCAGGGGGCGACTCCTCTCTGGTTGTATAGAAGTCTATGAGAAAATGGTCCTACTTCTCTCTGCTGGCCACCAGGGGGCGACTCCTCTCTGGTTGTATAGAAATCTATGAGAAAATGGTCCTACTTCTCTCTGCTGGCCACCAGGGGGCGACTCCTCTCTGGTTGTATAGAAGTCTATGAGAACATGGTCCTACTTCTCTCTACTGGCCACCAGGGGGCGACTCCTCTCTGGTTGTATAGAAGTCGATGAGAAAATGGTCCTACTTCTCTCTGCTGGCCACCAGGGGGCGACTCCTCTCTGGTTGTATAGAAGTCTATGAGAACATGGTCCTACTTCTCTAGTATTCAGTATCGTGATCAGACTCACGTTCACGATGACCCCTTTGTCCAGCAGACTCTGCTTCTTCGCCGTCATGACGAAGTAGTGGGTGTGGTCTTTGTAGTAAACGATGTTCTCCAAGTCGATTCCTGAAAACGGGGAAGGCATGTACGTTACTGCTTGGAGAGAAAACAAGGGTTTATGGTTTATAGTTTGGAGTCGCTGGTGTTTTTTTAATTTTTATTCACCCGTCTCCTCCCGGAGATCCAGAAAGAACTTCTGGTTGAAGATGAAGGCCACGCCGCTGATCTCCTCCACGCTGGCCTCGGCCGTGGTGTTCCTGTTCACGAAGTTAGCCGTGATGGCGATCGCCAATTTTCCACGGAACTCTTTGCGACCAAAACCTGCCGAGAGGAGGGTAGTTAAAAAACCTGCAGGGTTTCTGGGGTATCTGGGGTTATCTGGGGTTTCTGAGGTATCTGGGGTATCTGGGGTATCTGAGGTATCTGGGGTATCTGGGGTATCTGGGGTATATGAGGTATCTGGGGTATATGGGGTATCTGAGGTATCTGAGGTATCTGGGGTTTCTGGGGTATCTGAGGTATCTGGGGTATGTGGGGTATCTGGGGTTTCTGAGGTATCTGGGGTTTCTGGGGTATCTGAGGTATCTGGGGTATATGAGGTATCTGGGGTATCTGGGGTTTCTGAGGTATCTGGGGTTTCTGGGGTATCTGAGGTATCTGGGGTATGTGGGGTATGTGGGGTATCTGGGGTTTCTGAGGTATCTGGGGTTTCTGGGGTATCTGAGGTATCTGGGGTATGTGGGGTATCTGAGGTATCTGGGGTATGTGGGGTATGTGGGGTATGTGGGGTATCTGGGGTATCTGAGGTATCTGGGGTTTCTGAGGTATCTGGGGTTTCTGGGGTATCTGAGGTATCTGGGGTATGTGGGGTATGTGGGGTATCTGAGGTATCTGGCTTTCCCTTTATTTCTCACCATCTAATGTGTTTTTACGTCCGTCGGCTCCGATCACCACGTCAAAGTCAAAGTCGGAGACCGGGTGGCTGGAGGGCCGGACTTCAGCTCGCCACCCGGGACCTGAGGAGGAACACAACAAGACCATGTGACCGCTTCGATGACCAATCCAATCTGACGGCTCTAGGAAACGTTCTGTTCACTGCAACATGCAGCGGCTTAGTGAGCGTTCCATATATAGATGAGATATGAGGAGAGTCCCAGTGAGTCACACACACACACACACACACACGCGCACACGCGCACACACGCACACACGCACACACGCACACACACACACACACACACACACACACACGCACGCACGCACACACACACACACAGTCACACACACAGTCACACACACACTCACACACACACTCACACACACACACACACACACACACACACACACACACACACACACACACACACACACACACACACACACACACACACACACACACACACACACACACACACACACACACACACACACACACACACACACACTCACTGTGGTCCGTCTGCTCTTCTGGAGGCTCCACCAGTTTGACGAACTCCACGTTGACGTGGATCTCCACTCCGAGAATCAGACTCACTTTCAGAAGCATCAGCTGCAGCTGTCGGATACCTGACCGGAACACACACACACACACACACACACACACACACAATCTTTATTATATTCACGCTCTAGAGTTAGTTTGCAGAAAGATCAGCTGGTGTGTATTTTTTGGGGTTGTGTGACGTACGACCAGGAGGATATTTATACAACGTTGCTGAAGCCGGAGAAACGTGGAGGGAAACCAGCAGCCGATGGAAAATCTCCCAGCAAACACCAGGCCGACATACCAGCACGTTAAATATAGACGCTGGAGGAGAGAGCTTCTACCTGCAGCCTCGTTCACATGGTGCAGGGTGGCATGTTATACATGTGTAATAACATCATTCAGGGGATGTTTTAGTTCATTTGGATAAAATGAAGAAATGTTTTTTAAAGGACTCCATTGTAAAGAATGTTTATGTTTAATGAGGAACACAGTTTTATATATGTAATAGGGGGTCCTCCACCGGGTCTCTAGGGCCTTGGGGGTCTCTCCAACAGGTCTCTAGGGTCTTGGGGCTCTAGAATGACTTAAAAGGGTTTCTCTGAGGTGATTTAATGGTAACTAAAGAAGTCCTCTTCCTTCCAGAGAACCCTCCCGTTTAGAACTAACGACACAAGCAGAGGAATGAAGGACTCACTGATGTGGTCGATGGAGCCGGCACAGAACTTCCCGTAGAACTTCTTGGCTCCGAGGCCGCGGAGGTCGTGGATGGTGAAGGGCCAGAGGTGGAGCACGTTGTTCCTGGAGAAGGTGTCCCTCTTCTCGATCACCACCACCTTGCAGCCCAGCAGGGCCAGCTCAATGGCGGTCCGCAGGCCGCAGGGCCCGCCCCCGATGACCAGGCACTGGATCAGAGACAGGGGGGAGAGGGTCATGGGATCGTTCGTCTTCCTTTCTGGGACAAATTACATGTTCCCATAATGTCCATCAGAACATTAGGGGGGAAGACTTCAAGGTGACAGTCATATAGAGAAGTGGAGGTAGCCATGGCGACGCCCCCCCAGCTGTAGGGTCGCCGTCTTCTCTCACAGAAATGCCTGAGATAATAATACTGGAGCTGTTATTTTTGGCCCAACCCGTCTCCGTTAATCCCCCCCGTCTTATCCTTCCTTCAGATATGAACTCAGAATACTGAAGCATCACAGAAAACAACAAATATGAGACGTGAAACACGAGCTGAACCACTAAACATACTGCAACGTCTTTCATTAAACCCCTGGTTAATAACTATGATTATTTAAATTACATCCAGCTGAATTCACTCACATTACAACACTTAGTTCATTCGGCCTCTCAGAGATTAATAAGATTAATGATATGTTTGCATACAATTAATCTACTTACATTATCTCATTTCCTTCCAAACACACTAGTGAAGGTTCTAACTGGGTATCAAACAGATAAGCGGTCTTTGAGGTTATCGGATCTACATTAGACCTTACCTTACTAACCCATTCAAATGAACGGTGACCAGGGATTGGACGATACTGACGATAAGCAGATGGTGGTGAGTTTCCATTATGAAGATAATAGTGAATATTATCGTGACTTGAAAACACCATCTAGCTGAACAATAGAGCCTGATTTTAAAATATTCATTTATTATAAAAAAAAGGACGTGTGATGCAATAAAACTATTTCTTTTTAAATTAAATATAAAGTGACAGCAGTATGTTTAGATGCCATTTGAAGCATACTTTGGTGATTATCGGGAGAATATGGTGAATTATTATTTTGTGTGCTGGTCTGGGTCTCGTTACCCGGGTGCCCTGGCAGGCCTTGTTCTGGCTGTAGACCTTGTGCTGGGCCCTCTTGTCCAGTTTGGTCCACAGAGCCTTGACCTTCCAGGTCCTGATGGCGGCTTTCAGCGAGCCATAGAAGTCTCCGTGGTCCAGAGGATCCAGGTCCAGCTCCCTGCAGAGGATGCTGAAGGCCTGCAGGGTCCCTTTGCAGGTGGACGCCTTCACAAAGTTCTCAAACAGCACGCCGGCCTGCGCCGTCCGCTCGTCCTCCGTCTCACCCATCTGCTGCTCCGATGGTCAAACCAGGACCCGATCCCTCCTCTTCCTGTTCTCTCCTTCCACACCGTCGGGCTCTGAGGACTCTATGACTCGGTGTGGTCCGCCATGCTCAGCTAGTCCTACAAGGAGCCACAGAAAACAAGGTTTTAGACAGGTCTAGATAGTAGACCACATTAGTCCGCAGACCAGCAAAGACCATGTGGAGGAACCAGAGACTGTCTGTGGTCGCCCAGAGGTCTAGATAGTAGACCACATTAGTCCACAGACCAGCAAAGACCATGTTGAGGAACCAGAGACTGTCTGTGGTCGCCCAGAGGTCTAGATAGTAGCCCACAATAGTCCAGAGACCAGACTATGTGGAGGAACCAGAGACTGTCTGTGGTCCCCCAGAGGTCTAGATAGTAGCCCACATTAGTCCAGAGACCAGACTATGTGGAGGAACCAGAGACTGTCTGTGGTCCCCCAGAGGTCTAGATAGTAGCCCACATTAGTCCAGAGACCAGACTATGTGGAGGAACCAGAGACTGTCTGTGGTCCCCCAGAGGTCTAGATAGTAGCCCACATTAGTCCAGAGACCAGACTATGTGGAGGAACCAGAGACTGTCTGTGGTCCCCCAGAGGTCTAGATAGTAGCTCACATTAGTCCAGAGACCAGACTATGTGGAGGAACCAGAGACTGTCTGTGGTCCCCCAGAGGTCTAGATAGTAGCCCACATTAGTCCAGAGACCAGACCAGACTATGTGGAGGAACCAGAGACTGTCTGTGGTCCAAACAACAAGGTCTCTGCTGTATTTATGTCTAGATGACCTTATATGGAGTGTTGATGGAGCAGCTACAATGTTAGCGTAGCCTAGCACCATCAACCAGACTCCATTCAGAAAACCAGCGTTTTAACAGTAGTTATCTTGTGGTCTTACAGACAGACCTAACAAAGCATGACTCAGCACTTTTTACTGATCCCCATCATGATGGAGTTATTTCAGCAGCCTTTTCATCTGTTTATTGATATTAAATCTTGACCATATGAAATAAAACTCCTCCTCACTTTCTTCTGAAAAAGCATCCAATATTGCAGCAGCTTCGGTTCCAGTCCCGTGCAGCCCACATTCCTGAACAGGACTAGACTTCCAGACAACAACAACCCTGCAGAGTTCAAACAGTCATTGGTTGGGCTGCTCATATTGTTGATGTGTCCCTGCAGCTGAATGCCTGGTGGGATTATGACAGAGAGGTTCAGCTGATCGGTCACGGGAGGAAACACGGACAAAACAGTCACATCACACGCCGGCAGCAACTGAGGCTGCCGATGCATGTCTCCCTGCTGAGTTCACCCACAACCAGGACAGCAACTTCCCCATTCAGGACCTGAGTCCTGGTTCCTGGTGATCCTATCTGATTTCAAAACACCATCAGGCTTCTAATAAGGGGTTTGAACTTCAGAGCCTGAATCTCTCCACATTCAGTCAATCTTCTAAAGAGCCATGCATGAGAGCAGCTGGACTTTGAAGCAGGTTGCATCTTAAATCTGACATTAACAGCCACTAGGGGGCAGCAGAAACAGACAAAACCTGTGACCAAATATTAACCAAGCAAAATTTCCATTAATTAACCCAATGAATGTAATCATAGACTGTATATAGGAAGTGGACGTTGTCGTGGTGACAATACCCATTGGTTTGTGGACTAGTTTTGAAGCTTCATTGTAAGTGGTTACAGCATTGTAACCATCGCCCCCTGGTGGCCAGCAGGGAGAAGTAGGACCATTTTCTCAGACTTCTATACAACCAGAGAGGAGTCGCCCCCTGGTGGCCAGCAGAGAGAAGTAGGACCATTTTCTCAGACTTCTATACAACCAGAGAGGAGTCGCCCCCTGGTGGCCAGCAGAGAGAAGTAGGACCATTTTCTCATAGACTTCTATACAACCAGAGAGGAGTCGCCCCCTGGTGGCCAGCAGAGAGAAGTAGGACCATTTTCTCATAGACTTCTATACAACCAGAGAGGAGTCGCCCCCTGGTGGCCAGCAGAGAGAAGTAGGACCATTTTCTCATAGACTTCTATACAACCAGAGAGGAGTCGCCCCCTGGTGGCCAGCAGAGAGAAGTAGGACCATTTTCTCATAGACTTCTATACAACCAGAGAGGAGTCGCCCCCTGGTGGCCAGCAGAGAGAAGTAGGACCATTTTCTCATAGACTTCTATACAACCAGAGAGGAGTCGCCCCCTGGTGGCCAGCAGAGAGAAGTAGGACCATTTTCTCATAGACTTCTATACAACCAGAGAGGAGTCGCCCCCTGGTGGCCAGCAGAGAGAAGTAGGACCATTTTCTCATGGACTTCATTACAACCAGAGAGGAGTCGCCCCCTGGTGGCCAGCAGAGAGAAGTAGGACCATTTTCTCATAGACTTCATTACAACCAGAGAGGAGCCCCGTTTGAGACTCTTCCATATGGAGTTCAGTTTTCAACAACAGACTCCCGACTTATTTAAAGCGGGTGCCGAGTGTTTCTTGGAACGTCTCTGTCCGAGGATCAGATCCTGCGTCATTCTCACCATTACACCGGCTTAAAAACACACGCAACACACACACGTAACAAAAACCACCTGCACACCTGTGGATGTGCTCTGCATGCTGCAGCAGGACAAATGCCGAGTCATCATTCCCGACCGCACACACCCCAAGAAACACACACTTTCCATTTAAGTGCTTGAGTGGCCCAGAGGGGGTCTCGGGTCTCTGCTGCCTAACGGTTTGGCAGCAGGCAGTAGCCTCTCAATTACAGTTACACACACACACACACACACACACAACACACACACAACACACACACACACACACACACACACACACACACAACACACACACACACACACAACACACACACACACAGCCCCCAGGAACTTTCATGCCAACGTTTCCTATTAAAAAGCCTTCTCCCCCTACAGAAACTCCTGAATGATTCAAACGCCTCAATTCAAATCTTTTCTTGTGATGATGTCACCAAGTACCTCATTAGCATAATGTCTGTCCCGCCCTCCATGTGGACAAGACAAACCTAAATGTCCTTCATCTGGACTTGTAGAGGAAGAGGAGCTGAAGAAAACAAGAGGCTGGAACTCATTTCAGAAATTCAGAGGGGGGCGGGGCATATCTGATGAACCAATCAAAAGAGAGGGCCAATCAGAGCAGACTGGGCTTTTTGGGGAGGGAGGGTCGGGAGGTCAAACAGAGCATCTCAAAGTGGGTGAACAATAGGTAAAACAGGTGAGAGTTTGGGGAAATACATCTATGTTTTTACATAAATTTAGATTTTTGGACTCGCTGTGTGTGTGTGTGTGTGTGTGAGAGAGAGACAGAGAGAGAAAGAGAGAGAGGGGAATAGAAAGTGAGTTATTAATAACAATATATCTAATGTTACTGATATGAATGAAGCTGTTCAGTACAGACCCAGTTATTAGTTAGCATGTCACTGGGAAACTGCAAATTTAGCCTATAAACGTTATAATAATAATAATTGATACATTAATGGGAAAACGAGCCAAATATGGTCTGCACCTCGTCGAACCCCGAGGTCACCCGCCTACCACGGTGGCCCGGAGGCCGACCGGACACGACCAGAAAAACACACTCCAGTGATACGTGGGAAAGATCACGATCTCTGGCAGGGTTGCATTCTGGGAGTCCCAACGCAGGAAGTGCTTAACGGTCTCTTCCCGAATGAGTTGATGTGAGAGACCCGGTCTCTGGACTAGTATGAGGTACTAATCTACTGTGTGGCTACAGATGCCAACTGTGTTTATTTCCTCCATTTCTGATTGGAGGACGACGGTGACGAATGAAGGAGAATCTAAAAGATTCCACCTTAAAAGTTGAGTAGGTGATTCTAGGAAATGGGCGTGGCTTTGAACAGGTCTGAAGGAAGGGGCGTGGCTTTGAACAGAGGTCTGGAGGAAGGGGGTGGGGCTTTGAACAGGTCTGACGGAAGGGGCGTGGCTTTAAACAGAGGTCTGAAGGAAGGGGTATGGCTGTGAACAGAGGTCTGAAGGAAGGGGCGGGGCTTTGAACAGAGGTCTGAAGGAAGGGGCGGGGCTTTGAACAGAGGTCTGAAGGAAGGGGCGGGGCTTTGAACAGAGGTCTGAAGGAAGGGGCGTGGCTTTGAACAGAGGTCTGACTGAAGGAGGCAGGACTTTGAACAGAGGTCTGACTGAAGGAGGCAGGACTTTGAACAGAGGTCTGACTGAAGGAGGCAGGACTTTGAACATAGTCTGACTGAAGGAGGCAGGACTTTGAACAGAGGTCTGACTGAAGGAGGCAGGACTTTGAACAGAGGTCTGACTGAAGGAGGCAGGACTTTGAAAGGAGGTCTGACTGAAGGAGGCAGGACTTTGAAAGGAGGTCTGACTGAAGGAGGCAGGACTTTGAACAGAGGTCTGACTGAAGGAGGCAGGACTTTGAACAGAGGTCTGACTGAAGGAGGCAGGACTTTGAAAGGAGGTCTGACTGAAGGAGGCAGGACTTTGAACAGAGGTCTGACTGAAGGAGGCAGGACTTTGAAAGGAGGTCTGACTGAAGGAGGCAGGACTTTGAACAGAGGTCTGACTGAAGGAGGCAGGACTTTGAAAGGAGGTCTGACTGAAGGAGGCAGGACTTTGAAAGGAGGTCTGACTGAAGGGGGCGTGGCTTTATCGATTCAGCGATGCGTTCAAAGACCAAATCTCTGCGTTTTTTTCCAATGACCTACTCAACCTTTAACTTTATACGTAACGAGAAGTTGGCGTAGCGTTGATGGAAATCTGGTTTCCCGACTAGCTTCCTGGTCATGACTCCACGACTCCTCGGCACCTCAGGGTGCTCTATACATAGTCGCCGTCGCTGACACACACCTATCAACACCGAACACTCATGTAACGTAAATCTATTTCTGAACGCCGACACGTTGATCGAGTCAGCTCGTTTAAAAAGCCTCGAGCCAAGGAGGTTAAACCTGCAACACAAGAACCTTTTGAAAAGATCCTCAGAGTGTTTAAGGAAACAATAACAGATAATATGAATATATGATGTCATCACACGCCATCACAATGACACTGGATGTAAACAAAGCAGAACAAAACCCCGGTAATAACCCGAGTTATTCTAACCAACGGTAGAATTACAGCAGCTGACCCAGTTAAAGCTGAATTACTGCTGGATTTAACAGTATCAGCTTCCTGTTGTTTCTGGGTCAGTCAACCAATACGGGTCCAGGTTTAGTGGATCCCAACACTACTACACCACAACCATTACCCAGACTAGAAACATAGTGTAGATACTAAATGGACATCAAGCAGGTGAACGAGACTGGATTTGTGTTTAAAGGACGGGTCAGGTGGTTTAGGCCCCTCCCTCTCTGGACAGTGATACAGCCAGTGGTGGCCTGTATTCATTTTTTTTCCTTGTTTTGCAGTAAATTTCATAAAAAAACTCCTCTCTTACATATGTTTTATACGTCGGGAATTTAATTCACACAAAACCAGCTTCCCTACATGGATATTTCATACACTAATTCATGGAATGACCAGAAAATGTGCTAATAATCATGTTTTACTGGGATATGAAACCACCTATAATTCTTCTGAGGTCAGACGTCCCCGGGTCACATGATGGCAGTGAGAACGGTTCAGCGTATGGAATCAGGTTCTCGAGGTGGACAGGAAGTGGAGCAGGACGAATGTGTCGCTGGGACGAAGACAAAGAGACGCTTCATTCACTAAACATCACCTACTTTTACTAAACGCATTTCATCTTCATGAACCCGGAGAAACACTTCACGTGTGACAGGAGAGTCGGGAAAATGAACCCTTCAGATCCAGATACGGGCTTTATAACACAGCTTGTACACTAGGTTGTTGGTTCAAGTCTTACTGAGGTCTGATGTCGTCACTAGATTTACTTTGATACGTTATCACAAAAAAACACCTGGAGTCTGAAGTCTGCAGACGAGAGTGAGAGACGATCAAAGCCCAGTCAGTGAGTTCCTGGGGGGGGGGGGGGGGGGGGGGGGAGAGAGCAGGCAGACAGGCAGACAGACAGACAGACAGACAGACAGAGAGTTGTCTGTCTGCAGACAACACCGTTGCAGATTTGTTAGTTTTGAAACGTATGGATTTGATCTGGATGTGATGCCGGTTTAGCACCAGTGGATTCTTCTGGAAACAGGAAACGTCAACGGATGGAATGTCGGGGAGTCCAAGTGTCGACCCGCTTGGCCTCCCGCTCCGCATCAAACCACCAAGAAGTCAGAAACCACTAATCACACTTAGACTCTGGACCAGAAGAGACTGGTTCTCAGCCAGGACGCTGGACAGGAAGTTTTACTTTTACATTCAAACTAAAATCTGGACTTTCTCCTCCTCACATTTTAAAAACAGGCTCCTTACTTTAGCTTTCATGCATTTGAGGGGAATTATCGATCATTATTTTCTTATTCATAACGTTCAGAAAGTAGAAATACCCTTCATAGGGATACTTTTACTCACTACTTAAAGTACATTTCAGTAGTTTTTCACTTTTACTTGAGTAAAGAAGTAGTAGTAGAGTCTTTTTGAACACAAGTACTATTTTAAAAGTTGTAAGGCTAATATTGTGAATTCATTTGTCCATGACTCATGAATCCACTTTTCCTGTTTCTTTAAAATGTTGTCTAACGTCTAAATTATCTGGTGCCCAATGTCACTGGAAGTTACATTGCATTTCTTCTGGCTGGATAAAGACAGTGACTTGCTGCTCACGCTGCCAGCAGTCTTTCCGGAGGGGAAACGTCTGCGTGAATATCTACGAGCCACATCAGACCGGGCCAACACACCCACACTTAGCCCACAGATAAGAAGCCGACGCTCATCAGCTGCATGTTTGTTGTCCCGCGGGTGGGACACCAGCACAACGGACAGGAGAGATCGTAAAGCTCCATTTCACCGAGTTAAATGAACACGACTCAGCCAAACAGCACGACGTTCGGAGTGTTTGCTGATACTTTAAAGATACTTTTACTTTAAATGTTCACGTTTCCACTCAGAGGTCGCGTCCGTCACTGTCAAAGCAATCAAAGGCAACAGTATGTTCATCAAAAATGTACCCCGAGGGGAACATGTGTAAGAGGAACATTGGGCCCACAATGGAGCCTTGAGGAACCCCACATGAAACTGGGGATGGGACGATTTTTGGGTAAAAAAAACAAACACTTGATGACACTCACATCCAAATTCAGTTCAGCACTGAAACGACACCGCTAACATCACGTTAATTAAATTACCGTTATGACCCTTATTAATGACGCTCATTCACATTTTCCCCCCTAAGTAAAATGAGAAGATTGATATGTGCCTTAGCAAACTAATGGTGCAGCCAGGACACGGTTAGCTAGCTTAATCTGCACACAAACAAAAATGACAATACATTTTTTTAAGTATTGTAACTCCTATTTATAGAGATTTAATGCTGCTTTTGTTCGTTTTTAAACAGAGCCATGCTAGCCGCCTTTAGCTTTTATGCTAATCTAAGGCGATAGCATTTTTGTCTCAATCTTCAATAATCTACTCAGGCTTTGGCGGAATATGTGACCTCACAGCTATTAAAGTACAAGATAAAAATGCTAAATACAAGGACACACACCCCGAGGGCTTCGTAGGCTGAGTGTATGATTTTCAGTACATCCTGTTTTTATTTACCAAAGCCAGAGGCAGAGGCTACATGTTACCATGTTACAATACAGACCTGTTCTTCAAGAAATATACTTTTTCTATTGTTATTCATCGCCTCAATGTGGGAATGGGAGTGCTAATAAAATGTCATTATAGAGTTGTCTGGCCCTCAATATATTGACAATAAAGCTACTACTAATCTGATGCGTGGGGATCCAGAATGAATAAAGATTCTAGTTTGTACATACCACGAGGTGAATCTGTCTCTCAGGCGTTGATTTAACAGCATTTATGCTCCAAGATAACAGATATATAGGGAGCAAGATAACAACACCTCTGTTGATCAATCTGAGTTCGGCTGAAAACATTCCTTTAAGGATTCAACCTTATCACACTCGCTCAGTTCCTCTGATACAGTTTGACTAATAAAGGCACAGTGGGGATTCTCACCCTTGGTCGCACTAAAGCATGGGGGAGTGTCCAGACAGGTGGTAAACGCCAATAAAATCAATGCAACTGTAAAAGAAAAAGGGTACGCAACAAAGCCTGAATCGGCCTCGCTGACATCAGTAGCATCGCTACGCGGTTTGTAAGAAACTACGGGAAAAAGGGCTAAAAGTAGAACGGACAAGGCTTTCAGACGCTGAGACCATAAACTCTTGTTTACCTTTACTGAGATAAAACATCAAGAGAGAAGTAGGACTTCTATACAACCAGAGAGGAGTCGCCCCCTGGTGGCCAGCAGAGAGAAGTAGGACCATTTTCTCATAGACTTCTATACAACCAGAGAGGAGTCGCCCCCTGGTGGCCAGCAGAGAGAAGTAGGACCATTTTCTCATAGACTTCTATACAACCAGAGAGGAGTCGCCCCCTGGTGGCCGGCAGGGAGAATGACAGTTTAAGGCACTTCAGCATTGGCTTCACTGTTCAGAACTGGAGGCTGCCATCTGATATAGATATGTGTTATTATTGATATACCATACAGTAAACCTTACAGAACTTGGGTTTTATGGAATAACTATATATGACGGAAGTGATTAGCTCATAGATATATATAAACGTATATATCTACTAACTTGTGTGCAGCAGGAAACTGTCAAATACACAAATGGGTGAAATAAAACCCTCCATATGTTTCTGCACTTAGACGGGTTTAATTGGTACATGTGAGCCCTGAAATCAAACCCTTAATCCTCCCAGTATTAACACCGTAGAGGTCTGGGGACTGGCTGTCCACACTGAACAGCAGTTTGGATTTGATTGGCTGAATAGTCCAGGCCTGGAGGGCCGGTTGTGCTGCAGCCTTGCTACGTCTAGACTTGGTGGTTCAGATTAAAGTTTAAGACCCCCAATTTGATGGGCTGGGATTTGGACCCCCGAGGAGAGGACAGGACATTTGGGGCTAATAAGCATTAGACGCTTGGACTGCTTATCTACAAACATATACCGTCTATGAGCTAACTTCTTTATGGCCTCACACATAAGCCACGCCCCCCTAGGTGCCCATAGCTCCTGATTGGTCCATGCTCTGGCTCACCCGACTCAAAACACATTGAAGCCCAACTCGATGGATATGCGATCCCACGATTCGCCCATGATATTACAATATTGCGAGAATAAAGCTGCCTTGCAAGTTAACGCATGATTGCACATTTGCATTTTGTGGCCCAGCCAATAGGAACACCCCTCTCAGAAATGAGCTATGATTGGCCGAAGCCTCCCATCACAGGCTCAACTTTCCTGAGCTGGAACACCAGAGCTGAGAGGAGGTGCAGAGGTCTGGTTTTCTCTCTCCGACCGTTCAGATTACAAACACACTGAAGCTTCAAAAGCTTTAACCACATTTCAAACTCAGCAACTCCAGCTCTCAGCGTTTGGAAGACTGGAGTGGGGCTGGACTGGCCTCTCTGACAGTGACCCTCGGCTCCCTGGTGTATTTCTGTCTGCTGATATATGCAGCGACGCCCCTTATAAGTCAACCACTCGTTCCAGGAAGTGACAGCTTTTTGTTTCCCCCTTCCCCAAAGGCATCATGGGAGAGATAAGTAAGAAACGCCAACATGAGGGAGTCAGATTAACGTCCCTGAGGGCCGGCTGCATGGCAGGAGGAAGAGGAGATCAAAGCAGACATGGAGGAAAAAAAGATATCACACGGTCGTTCAAATATTCAGCAGCAACCTATTTATTTATTTAAAAGTCTTTGTCTTGTCATTTATATTTCTGTATGTGTTTATGGATGGATGGATGTGTACATATTGGTGTGTATGTGTATATGATGTGTGTATATGTACATGTGTTGGTATATATCATTATTATTATTGTATTATTTATTCATTTTTATTTATTTATTCATATTTTTTGTATTACTATTATTAATAAAAAAACATGTATATGTTGTGCTGTATAATGTACTCCAATAACGATTTTTAAAAGAAGGACAAAGGGACGTCGACACGGAGCAGTTATTGATATGATGACAGATGAACTTGGCGTGGAGTTAAGCCCCGCCCCCTCTCTGGCACGTCCACAGCGAGCGATGTTCATGAACACGAATGATGAACTTCACAGTTGAAGAGCGTTTTAAAGTGGAATCCTGCAGTGACCACCAATAAAAACACCATTTAAGGAGGATTAAGTCCGAGTCCTGGACCTCCGACCCCCGTAGACCTTCATGCTGACCAAGCTGCAAACGATAAGCTACTTGCAACAATTGCTCTGCCTAATGCTTATTCACCTCAAATCCATGGGAACGGAGCCATGGGAACTCGCACACCGAGTGTTGGACCAGCAGAGGACCAGGACCAGTACCGGGACCAGGTCTCTGATCCCTGCACTGCTCTGTGGGGGGGGTGGGGGGTAAATTGAGAAGGGTGCTAATTGAGGTGTAAATTGAGTGAAAGTGTATCCTCCTACTGAATGCGTCAGTCCACAACAACTGTGGGTTCTGAGACGAGCCTCCTCGCCAGACCGGGTTCAGGTCTCTGTGGACCAGAAGGACTCAAGAGTTCAGAGTTCAAACGCACCAAGTCCTGACGCTGCAATACTGTACAAGAGAAACACAACCTTCTTCATGAGAGGGTCCAACGATGTGGCTTCTTCAGGGCCGATACCATTATTGATCAGTAAACCAGGAGACCGATCACCAATATCTGAAACTCATATTTGATATCAAACTTTGTTTAAACTCCTTAAAGCATCTGTTCAATTCACAGAAGACAAAAAGGTGCAGGGAGCCATCAGCAGTGTTGTTATCAAGTTTAACAAACACAAAGACAATAGTTAATAAAGTTTTATCAAGTTAAATAAATAAAGACCAGAGTAGCGGCGGCTGCATCAGAGCCAAAGTTACGCATTTTAAAATGCTATTATTTTATTAGCAAATGCTGAATATCATCGCTGATGATCTGCCGACACCAAGCAGGGACGCTGTAGGATTTTAAGTTGATGTGGTGAATTTCCATTATCGGGATAATCGTGAATATTCTCGTGAGTGACTTGAAAAAGCTCTTTAATATATTGTAAATTATTTGTTTTGTTTTGTTTTAATTTCATGCTGGGAGAATGTGTGATTCAAGATCACTTTATTATTTAATATTTATTATTATTTAATTGATTTTCGTGGGGAAAAAAGACAAGATCATTTCTGCAGAACCCCGGTATTTATGTATTGCCTTAATCCAAATGAGTCGAATATGTGCGTCTCATAGTAAACCTGGTTTGTTCGCGGCCTGCACGCGTCACCTGTCTCACCTACACCGCCTCTCAAGTTACCGCCGGGGTTCGATACCTGCCCTCCCGGAACAGTGAGCCCTCACGCGGACACTTCAAAGCGACATTCCCGATGAGCGCCAAGTCGTGAACTCGCGGAGGAAGAAAGTGCGTCTGTCGGCTACTTACGGCGGAGAGTCCCGGGAAACACAAACCACCGGCAGCCGGTCCCGCTGGAGTCCCTCCCGGGGTTTTATCCCGCAGTAACGAATCCCGAAGCGTCCTCGCACGTCGGTTTACGCGTTAATGCTCCGCTGCAGCGACCAGCTCCTCACATGATCGCCGCCGTGTGTGTGTGTATCTACGCCCCGCCCCCCTGTTGTAGACTAGCGTCCAACTGGACGGCAGCGCGGGGACCGGACTTCCGGTTGTTTAAAGAATAAAAGTCTACAGCGGAAAACATGTCTGATGTTGTATGGAAAACACGGAGCTAATTCATTCCTTTAAGAGTGGCAGGAATCATAGGAGAATTTAGTATTTAGTTATTATTATTATTGTTAGTGCTTTTGTTTGCTTATATGTTTGTTTGATTTATATTTAGTTAATTAAATGACTTATTTTCCTGTCAAGGGGCTGCATGGTGGTGTAGTGAGTAGCACTGTCACCTCACAGCGGGTTCGATTCCCGGGTCGGCCCCGGGTTCCTTCTGTGTGGAGTTTGCATGTTCTCCCCGTGTCAGCGTGGGTTCTCTCAGGGTTCTCCAGCTTCCTCCCACAGTCCAAAGACATGCAGGATGGACCTACATGTCTGTCTCTACATGTCTCCCTGTGATAGACTGGTTACCTGTCTGTCTCTACATGTCAGCCCTGTGATAGACTGGTTACCTGTCTGTCTCTACATGTCGACCCTGTGATAGACTGGTTACCTGTCTGTCTCTACATGTCTCCCTGTGATAGACTGGTTACCTGTCTGTCTCTACATGTCAGCCCTGTGATAGACTGGTTACCTGTCTGTCTCTACATGTCAGCCCTATGATGGACTGGTTACCTGTCTGTCTCTACATGTCTCCCTGTGATAGACTGGTTACCTGTCTGTCTCTACATGTCTCCCTGTGATAGACTGGTTACCTGTCTGTCTCTACATGTCTCCCTGTGATAGACTGGTTACCTGTCTGTCTCTACATGTCGACCCTGTGATAGACTGGTTACCTGTCTGTCTCTACATGTCTCCCTGTGATAGACTGGTTACCTGTCTGTCTCTACATGTCAGCCCTATGATGGACTGGTTACCTGTCTGTCTCTACATGTCTCCCTGTGATAGACTGGTTACCTGTCTGTCTCTACATGTCTCCCTGTGATAGACTGGTTACCTGTCTGTCTCTACATGTCTCCCTGTGATAGACTGGTTACCTGTCTGTCTCTACATGTCTCCCTGTGATAGACTGGTTACCTGTCTGTCTCTACATGTCAGCCCTGTGATAGACTGGTTACCTGTCTGTCTCTACATGTCTCCCTGTGATAGACTGGTTACCTGTCTGTCTCTACATGTCTCCCTGTGATAGACTGGTTACCTGTCTGTCTCTACATGTCGGCCCTGTGATAGACTGGTTACCTGTCTGTCTCTACATGTCTCCCTGTGATAGACTGGTTACCTGTCTCTCTCTACATGTCAGCCCTGTGATAGACTGATTACCTGTCTGTCTCTACATGTCAGCCCTGTGATAGACTGGTTACCTGTCTGTCTCTACATGTCTCCCTGTGATAGACTGGTTACCTGTCTGTCTCTACATGTCTCCCTGTGATAGACTGGTTACCTGTCTGTCTCTACATGTCAGCCCTGTGATAGACTGGTTACCTGTCTGTCTCTACATGTCTCCCTGTGATAGACTGGTTACCTGTCTGTCTCTACATGTCAGCCCTGTGATAGACTGGTTACCTGTCTGTCTCTACATGTCTCCCTGTGATAGACTGCACTGTAAAAAAAATTGTAATATAACAGAATTTTACTGTTTATTTTACATATTTATTCTGTATTTTTAAAATACCATTCAATTTACAAAAAGAGACTGTGATTTTACATGTCAAATGTAAAATAACATGAAATCATTGTAACTGTGAAAACACACAATATTTCTGTTATTTTACAAAAAAACACATTAGAAATACATATATTTATTGTTAAAATACGTTCACAAATGTATCGTAATTTCACAAATATGTGTCTGTTATTTAAGATAATAAACTGTAAATTTCAAGTTTAAAACTCTAAAAAATGGGAAAAAAATAATTTAAAATTACTGAGAAATGAATAGTAAAATAACTATTTAATTTCTAATTTTACTATAATTTATTTGTTAATTGACTTATGTTTTCATTGAACTACAATTAAAACTGCGCAGTGATGAATGGGACCTTGCATAGCCAACTCGGTTAGTGCTACGAACGCCTGCCAGTGCAGGGCAGCCTGGCCTGGCCACATGCCACGTCGCTGGTCGTCCCTTGCCTGAATTTTCATGTCGATTACCATATCAGACGATTAAAGTCATCATGCTCGACTGGGGTGCAAAGTTCCACAACACTGGGACTGTAGCGACCCACTGGAAACGTCGCTCCCTCTTACATGGAGACATAACGGCGCGGTAACGGCATTCAAAGCGTCCTCCCAATCTTCCACAGGAAGCGTGAGCAACGTCTGGAGGCTCTTCCGGCCAAATTTGACACATGAGGAGGAGCGCATGAGTGTAAAAACATGACATTTCATGTCGCCAATAGGTGGCGCTCTGATTGTGAGTCAATATTGCAGTGCAGACGTGTTCAGGGTGGGACTCTCATCAACTGTGTGAAGTTTGGAGCTGATCACACAATGTACACTGAAGTTACAATAAGGATCTAAAATCGTGGCATTGTCATGGCTTACTTAATTCACTGCATACATTTGTAAACTATGGCAACATAGTAATACGTATTGTTGTTTTAAATATGTCAGTGTAAGTCATGTTTGATTTTGCTTTCATATTTTATATAAATCCGATATAGAGCGCTTTTATTTTGTGGACTTCCTGTCGCCGCGTTTCTTTTTCCTGTTTAGTTATTTTTCGTGTCTGGACACGTCTGTGGCGTGTCGAATCTGTGACGTGCTCTCGTCCATCTTTAAGCGCTGTGATTGGCTAATAGTGAGACAGTATACACTACGTTGCGTCTTCAATCGGCCAGTCGTATATTCCAGATCTTTCCGAGCGGCATTTACGAATCTCACGAGAGGCTTTTGGATATTTGGCGTTGGACTTTGGACTGGCTTTTGACACTTTGGACCTTGGACAACGAGAGGAGACCACATTGGGACAGCTTTTGGTGCACGAACGAACGAACCGTGAGTTATTTGAGCTATTAATGAATTTTAATCTGTATTTAGCATGCACATGTTAGCTTGGTAGGCTATGTCGTAGCTATGTCCGTTAGCGAGCAACAGCATGGGCTGATACAGCTAATGACATTATCAACACTGGTACATATTGTCTTTCTTAAAGTTAATAGTGGTTACTATGTTAAAAGAATTACGTGTTTTATTTATAACTTATCTTGTCCTGTGTGGTTGAGTTAAAGGCCGTTAGCTTAAGTCCGCTATTCAGGTAGCTAGCTAGCTGGCTGGCTGGCTGACTGGTGGCCTTGAGGTAAACAGCTTTTTCGAGCTCTGCCTTTTACCGTGAGTTTGTTTTACGGTCTTGAGCTAAGTAGTATTTGTTGTGTGCTTTGGTTTCCACCATGAGTTTGCATTTAAATTAATTTGTTAATTTCATATTTATTACGGTAGTTACTCAGCGTTTTACACAGATATCCCACTGCAAGAAAAGACATAATATCCACGGCGGTGTCTCATGCAGTTTCAAGTTCAATAGGGACAGGGGAGATATGATGGATATTTATGCTAGTCATGCACTTTTTTCACAAGTCTTGAAGCGCAAGCGAAGTGGCTGTGTGTATGATATACAGCATGTTAATGTGTACACGTGCAGCCTCCTGCAATAATTAATTGGCTTATAAAGGTTTGAGTTTGTAATAGCTGGGTCAAGCCTGTGTAAGATAAATTCAAAACTTGTATATGTATAATATATATATATATATATATATATATATATTACACTTTGTTTCCACTGCTGACGTATGTTTAAGAACGTTTATATATTATAGAGATTAGATTCCAGCTCTGTATGATAAGTGGTCTGAGATTACATTTTAATGATATGATATATGACTTGATGTTATATGAATAACCACAATTATTATTATTGATTTTTTTTTTTGCAGTGGAGAAAATCATCAGAGGGAGGAGACCAGTGGACACTTTGAGTACCAGAGGAATGGGTTCCTATTGTTTGACTGCATTCAATACAAGTTTTCACTGTTATATTCCTGATAACGTTTTTGTCCAGTGTGCCTTTTTTTTCATTTAGGATGCCTCACGGGTAAAACCACTGGCTGTCCGTTGCTGCCAAGCAGAGGATGGAGGATCGGTGTGACAGGCAGGAGCCTGTCATCTCTTTCTCCGGCAGACACTCTGGTTTGTACTCAAACGTTTTTTAATATCATTGAATGTTTTACTTTAATTGTTAGGTGTTTTCTCACTATATTTGTACACCTGACCTAGTGGAAAGACCTATGCTTATATAATTATTATAAATTATGAATGACATTTCTGACTGATTTTGTCTTTTTAACTAGCCCATGGAACTGGTCATCGCCATGCCGTGAGGAAGTGGCCAACTTCTGCTTGTACCGGCAGGAGCCACAAGTTGGTCATCCCACCAGATTCTCCAGACAAACAGGTAATGTTGTTTTGGAAGTCATTTGACAAATGATGTTTGATGTTGATCATAATCTTGTTTGCATGATAATAATTCTCCGTTGTGTTGTTCCAGTTTGTTCTTCTTGTTGGGGACTCCCACCTTCGCAGCATCGTGGATGGGTTTGTCACGATGCCGGAGGGATGCCTTTCCTTTGGTGCCATGGCGACGCCGGGGGCTTGCACCAGGGACCTGAGGATCGAGCTGGTGAGTGCTATTGTCTACGTACACCAGATGTTGTCTGTGTTCTTGCCCCCAGCAACAACCTGACGGCCAGGAGGACGGTGGAGCAGGCAGGGGAGGACTTCCGTGCGCTCATCGCCAGTGCCTGCAGTCGGTGTTGAAGGTGTTCGTCCTGGACTTTGTTCCTCGCCTGTCGGTCGACGTGGATGTCCAGGATCACTTCAGGAAGGAGTTTCGCCGCGTTGCAGCAGTCATGGGTAAGTTTTAAAAGGATTTTTGTGAAGTACATTTACATGTACTGTGTGTAATATGTTCTATAGCAGACTTTTAAAGTCACTATGCCATCTTTGTGTATTTATATTGTGCTTTTCAAGGCACCCAAAGCACTGTTGTGTAACCTTTTTGCAAAGGTATACAAATATACAGTCCACAGTTACTAAAATTGTTTTCTTTTCATTAGACAGGTGCCTCTTCAAGAGAAATCGAGACAAGGGATCAAAAGTGGAGTGGAACACCACCACAAACAACCTGCAGTCAGTCCAAAAGTTTTCACGCTGATGACCAAAATGTCAGACTACAAGTGGAGGGAATAAGAAGTGCTCAGTTATGGAGTTATTGATGCCTTGGATAGAAATAATACTGTAAATTGGTAACTCAACTTTTTTTTTTCATTTCCAATTCAGTTGATTTTTTTGTTTGTTTCAGAGTCATTATAATGTAATTGATTTTTGAATATTGCTGTAATAATGGTTATCTGTTACAGTTGAATAAAAATACTGAGAATGGGAAAATTGTAGCTGTTCTTGTTTCAATGTTAATTTACCATCTTTATGGGTCATTTCACTGTTTTAAAACCTAAAATGTTTGTAATTAAATGTTAAAAACAACATAAAATAACTAAATATACATTTGATGTGATCTAAAATTAACATTAAATTGTTGTAATTTTAAACCCAATATCTAGTTTTTCAACAGTTTTTTGACATGTTTTGAAAGATGAATCACATTATTTCATGTGCCATATACAGTTATATTACATAAAATATAAATTATTATACAACCGTTTACTATAAAATATTGTTATAAAACCAACTAATAACAGCACATTTCTGTAAATTTAAACATTATTATTTGTAATACAACGTGTACTTACTATATTTCTAGGGAATTTAATTGTTTTAAAATGTGAAAATGGTTGTAATTAAACGTTAAAAGCAACCTGAAAATAAGGGAAATCTTGTTAAAATTACAACTACAAACTGTATTTTTATTATGGAAAATAACTGTATTTTTATGAGAAAGTAATTTTCTGTTATTTCACGGTATTTTTCTGGCGCCCCAGCTGCCAGAAAATTACCGTTTTTTTACGACTTTTTTTTTTACAGTGTGGTTACCTGTCTGTCTCTACATGTCGGCCCTGTGATGGACTGGCATCCTGTCCAGGGTGGACCCTGCCTTCGCCCAATGACAGCTGGGATCCGCTCCAGCCCCCCGCGACCCTGAATACAGGATAAAGCGGTAGACGATGGATGGATTTTCCTGTCAATCCACTACTACACACTCCAGTCCAGTAGGTGGCAGTAATGCATTTTCAAACTGGTTTTCCAACCGCCATTAAAAAACCCCAGAAGTTGACAAGTTATGAATTCTAGTCACAATCTATGGTCTTACACTGTAGGGCTGCAAAAAAAATGTTTATTAATAATTTAGGCTACTAGCCTGTGAATGTAACAGGAAGTTGGGGTTTCTTCACACTGCTTCACACAGTATCAGTAATTATATAAGTAACTAACTAGCTTTTCACTGAACATTTGCACTGATGCTGTGTTTTCCCCCCCATATGTCATCATCTCAATATGTACATTTTATTATGGTACATCTACTCTGTATGCCTTTAATTGCCCCCTAGGCACAAATAAAGTTTTTTTATTAATTGAATTGAACTAGCTAAAGCAGCTAACTTTGCATTGAACATTTGCACTGATGCGTTTTTAAGACCTTTTATTTTGAAAGTAAATGTTCCCCATGTCCGGTTCTGATTCGTCTGCCCTTGACTAGCTCGAAACAAATGGTGCAGAATCTGAAAAAAGGTTGTGCTCCACATTAAGCCCACCACAAAGTTAAAAGCAGGGAAATCTGTCTGTAATCAGAACAAACATATAAATAAAAACATGCTCGGTTGACTTTATCATTGGATCTATCAACTATATGTGGTAATTCAATCATTTCTGTTTTCTAATAAGCATCCTCAAGTCAAACTGAAATGTAAAAAAGTGCCTTTTTAACCCTTTTAAATCACATCCCCCGATACTGTTCAACTATTTAACAATAGAAGCCAAAACATCTTTTTTTTCAATTTGGATGTTAAATTCCAATATTTTTATTCTCCCTGTAAAACAAAACGAGCTTGGCATAATGTCATTTTTGCAACCATTGACCATATTTGGACTGTGGAGGAGCGGCGTGTGGATCAGATGAACTCAAGCGGCAGAGCGGCACGCTAACTTGATCTGGATCCATGTGGATTCTGGTGTGAAGCTGCGAACAACTAGAGACTAGAGATTGAGACATAAACTCATGTTTACAATGTTTACTGAGATAATACATCAAGAGAGAAGTAGGACCATTTTCTCATAGACTTCTATACAACCAGAGAGGAGTCGCCCCCTGGTGGCCAGCAGAGAGAAGTAGGACCATTTTCTCATAGACTTCTATACAACCAGAGAGGAGTCGCCCCCTGGTGGCCAGCAGAGAGAAGTAGGACCATTTTCTCATAGACTTCTATACAACCAGAGAGGAGTCGCCCCCTGGTGGCCAGCAGAGAGAAGTAGGACCATTTTCTCATAGACTTCTATACAACCAGAGAGGAGTCGCCCCCTGGTGGCCAGCAGAGAGAAGTAGAACCATTTTCTCATAGACTTCTATACAACCAGAGAGGAGTCGCCCCCTGGTGGCCAGCAGAGAGAAGTGGGACCATTTTCTCATAGACTTCTATACAACCAGAGAGGAGTCGCCCCCTGGTGGCCAGCAGAGAGAAGTAGGACCATTTTCTCATAGACTTCTATACAACCAGAGAGGAGTCGGCCCCTGGTGGCCGGCAGGGAGAATGACAGTTTAAGGCACTTCAGCCCTGGAGATGGAGGAACACTTTAAAATGCCACCACCCACACATACTTCTTACCACAGCAGCTGCAGGGTGGAGGAAGCTTTTATTGCTCCCTGACAGCTGTCTTCTGAGCGGGGAGGGCGAGTATAAGATCCAGTGCATCCCTGACACTGAAGGAACAGTATGTAAGGAATGTATCTGAGGTTGCTCATTGGTTTTGGCCCTTTTACAGGGATGAAGTGAGGCTTCAGAGCCAAAACCTGTTGTTTTCCCTGAGATGTTTTGTGCAGCTCTGCCCCCAGGTGGTGGATGCCTGCTATGACATCTTTAAGGAGCGCAGCGTCTTCTTCGTGGCATGGCTCCAGACTGCATTTTAGACCTTTTTTAGGTTGTCTGACATCCTCAAGCGGTGGTCCTCGGATGACAATTAAAGGGAACAGAGCTTTCACGATCAAGACCCTGTGGATCTGGAACAACCTGCCAGAGGAATTAAGGCAATGTCTTCTTTTAAGTCTCTTCTAAAAATCAGATTTTATCAGAAAGCGTATCCTGATTTTGTGTTATAAATTCTTCTTCATAATTTAAATATTGTGTTCACTCATATTCTTTTGTTGTGGCTGCAAAATATATTAATGTACATTTGTTTTTCATACACTAGGGGGAGATGTTGATTTATGGTTAAAGAGAGAAAAGAAGGGAAAAACATGTTGCCTGGCATTGTATCACCAATGACACAATAGCAACTTATATAAGTAATAAAAAAATATATATGTGTGTATATATAACAATTCAATTCATATATATATATATATATACATATACATACATACATACATACACACATATATACATACATACTTACACACACACACAATATAATATATATATATATATATATATATATTATATATATATATATATATATATATATATATATATATATATATATATATATATATATATATATATATATATATATATTTATTTATTTATTTTATAATACCATTATAAAATCTGTTGTCAAGCACCAACGTGCTATTGTTTTGCTCCACCGTGAATATCAGCTGTCCACGTCACCTGATTGGCTGATAAAACTGTCGAAAGACCGCCTACTTTCCACCGACATATTTCATTGGTCTTCGCATAAATTCCTTCACGGGGATTGGTCTACGCAAATGTCAGTCAAAATCGGCGAAGCCATGGAAGTCCCGCTTACTATCGCTCTAATTGGCTGAACGGGCCAGTCTGCACCGGGACGACGCTGCGGATTGGTTTAGAACGACGTCACTCACGGTTACGTGACAATGATTGGTTGTTGGAGCCAGGGCCGTTTTTAAGGTCTTTTCTCCCCCAGAACCAGTCAGACGGGGACGGCAGACACACTCCAGTCTACAGGAACGTAATGTTTCTGACCGACGAAGCCGACGCTGTACGTCCTGTGGATTTAACGTTACACCCGCGAGTATTATAAATGTAAGTAAACATATACATTTATTATTTGTGTTCCCCACGCAAGCGGAGCCGCAGCGCAACGTTAGCTATCTCTTCTATTACGTTAGTTAAGTTGCTGTCATGGACGCTGAAGTTGGCTAGCTAAAAACCTGATGTTTATTACGCGTTATCTCGCAGTAACTTTGTTTTTCTTTGTGGTGTCCCGGTTGAATGGTGTGGTCGCGGGAGAAAGGCGCACCTTTTATACCGACAACACGGGTAAGTCGGTTAGCCGAACACACACGTTACGGTATCGCGGTTGTAATAAGCTAGTTATTAGCTTGGAACACAAACTAATGCTAACCGACTTCCAGTAGTCGGTTTATTTACAACGTGGAGCGACTCACGATAAAACCGCCATTTAAATGTCACAGCAGCTTCTTTGTTTACCTGTTTACTGAGGTGTCCTAGTACTTTATATACTCATGTACTGGAATGTATATACTCATATAGAAGTACTGACACTATGTATACTCATGTAGAAATACTTATACTTTATATACTCAAGTAGAAGTACAGATACTTTACATACTCAAGTAGAAGTACCGGTACAGATACTTTATATAATCAAGTAGAAGTACTGATACCTTTATACTCAAGTAAAAGTACAGATACTTTATATACTCAAGTAGAAGTACTGATAATATATATATTTAAGTAGAAGTACAGATACTTGAGTTCAGAAAGACTTGTAAAAGTAGAAGTACTCATTCAACTTCTTCACTTAAGTAAAAGTGTAAAGTAATCCAGGCTCTGAAATGTTATCCAAGTATGAAGTAAAAGTATCCCTATGTTTGGAAAATAATCTTTAATAAGATGATCATAAACCATAAGGTGTCTGCATAAATACACGTGGTACATGTACTGAGACAAATATCTAGTAGAGGTTGATGAAAGAAATCAATGGTATTAATAATGAATGAATGTGCTGTGTGGAGTTGTTTATTTGTATTATTATTTAGTTTATAATTGTAAGATATCGTTGTACTATCACGTTTAAATGCAGGAAGAGTCTGTGTTTTTGTAAAGTTCCCGAGGTCATGAGGTCTGTGAAGCATCGAGAGTCGAGGTGCTTTGAATTATTGATTTGATGAGAATGTTGTGTCAAACTATGAAGCCATTACTTTGCGACATTAATGTCAGAGAGAGAGGGAGAGAGAGCCTCATCGGCATCTTTACTGGAGTTGGTAGTTCAGCTGGCTGGATGAACTTTAGCACACTGCTGTCTGATTATGTGAACACACATTATGTGAACACACATTATGTGAACAGGGGTCGTAGCCGGGCTGCTGAGCTTTGGCTTCTGTTCGATAAACTCCAGAGACTTCGTCAGTTGTACTCTGGCCCGGGAAGCTCGCACACAGCGCTGGAAGTTAAACCGCTTTTATTGAAGTAGAGATGTCACAACACGAGAGGTTAACTAGTGACGTTCTTCGTCTGCTTCCTGGTTGTTACAAACTATTATTACGTCAGGAACGTAACCAACGCCTAGCGTAGCCGAGACTCCTTGGTTGGACTTAGCGAGATGAGTCTGGTGGTTATTTACAGTAACGTTAGTGCCGTGTTACTCCCACGTAACCACGTCGGTGTGAACACCCCCTGTGGCCTGACCTCACAGATCTGTGGCTGTGCTGATTGGTTGATTGATTGATTGAGTGCATGTCTGAATGCTGCCCACCCATCCACAACGTTTTTAAAGGCAACTTGAATATTAGTTATGTAGTTATTACATATCCAGGACCGAATATTTTAACACCGCCTTTTTGTAAATGACACACACACACACACACACACACACACACTGAGTGGCCATGGGCAACAGGTCCAGTGGTGCAGCTATGCTAGCTGTGGGTAAACAGGCTCAGGTCTACTTACTACCGGTCTCTTCACGAGGCCTCCGTCTATTCAGCAGCTCTGTTGATATTCCACTGGTGAGCTGTGCTACTGCAACACAGGATGGTGTGTGTGTGTGTGTGTGATGGGGAGGTTATATAAATTAAGAATCATTTGATCCTACTTGTGTCTAAACTGATACAATCATTCATAGGAAGATGATAAACTGACATCATCTCTTGTTTAGTTCTATAAATGGTTGATATTTCCTCGTTAAGCTACTTCACATTTGACATCTATAATACGTATACGCTTGTTTCTGCACTTAATCTACTGACTTGTGGACTTCACTGTGAGGAAAATACCCAAACATGTATAACATGTGTTGATGAATACGGTGCATATTCCCCTAAACCTGTTTGTGTCCATTAGTCCTTGTAGCAGTCCGGGGATGCAGAGCCCCCCCCACCTGCTGACTGTCAGTGCCTGTGCCTGGGTCAGCAACCTCTGTCACCGTAAGTTAGCCTGCAAGTGGAATGAAGCCCCGCAAACCCCTCCTTGTTTTAGTTTTCCTTTTGTGTAAACATATCTGCCTTCTGCCTGCCCCCCCCCCCCCCCCTCCCTCCCATCCATGCACAGTCAGACAGTTCAACATGGAGTATTGGGGCAACAGTGAATTATAACGTTATCGTGATCATGTTCAAACGTAATTTTGGTGAGAAATTATAATAAGTTTTAACAGATGTTTACACAACAATAAAGTAGATATTAGAGAGGAACGGTGCTGGAAATCCTTGAAAACACTTGAATTTTAGTGTGGTGTTTTCAAGGTTTGAAAAGGTCTTGGATGTAGACTAAAGGTCTATAAATGTGTGTTGTATGTGATGACATCTATGATAGAACAGAGGAAAGAAGATCTCCATATCTGAGGGACTGAAAACAGCATTTTCTGACATTTCTTTATGAAAAATGACTTTTGATGATGAACAGATGATGAAAATAGTTGGTGATTATATTTCTGTGGATCTGTTAGTGGAATTAGTTTTCCTTTCATTTGTGGTCCTTCTGTAAAAAGCTGTCTCCAAACATCATGTTGGTTGTTTAGAGGACAAGAACATCTCATTTAATGTGATGAACAAGTGACAGAATAAGTAGACTGAATACTGACTGGAAAAGCATGGAGATGCACCTGGAAGTGCTTGAATTTGACTTTGGAGAAGGTGTAGGGACCCTGTTAACTGCTCAGGTGTTTAACTGCCGCATGTTCGGATGTCGGCATCGGGAAGGAAGGAACGGTATCGTAACGGTTCTCGCCACGTCCCCGGGGACGGATGTGTACGCACACATGTGTTCATGCTTGTTTATCTTTTGTGCTTCTAAACACAATGCGGCCACATTGAGGTTCCTGTCAGGCCGGCATTGTGATCTGTGAAAAACGTGCACACTAAACACCCCGTGACTGATCTGTTGCTGCTCTGGTCTCAAAAGTGCATGTCAGCAAATGCAGATGGATGCGCGCACACACACACACACACACACACACGCACACACACACTCTACAAAAGCAGCGTTGAGGCTGCTGAAACAACATTTCTTGTAATCTGTGGTGTTTTTGTCCAAGTCTGCATGTGTTCATCGTCTGCCTGTGATGTCTAACAACGCGTCACTGTGTCTTTGTGTCTGTGGATGTGAGATAAGGCAGCTTCACTTCATACGCTGTGGTCCACGTTTCCCCTCGTCTTCAAAGAGAACCTTCTCTGCTCCTTACTTGTATTTCAGGTTCCTACTCAAACACCTTTACATGCTTAATGCTCTAAAAAAACATTTTCCCATCAGGCTGTGCTGCAGCAGCTTCTCCCTCTGAGACGCACTGTTTGCGCTCCTGCCCCTCCCTCCCAAAAAGCCAACTCTGCTCTGATTGGTCAGCTAACTTGGTTATGATTGGTCAACCACTCGGTGTGGTTCTCACACTAAGAGAACAGGAGTTCTATGGAGGAATCGTGCTCCACTCGGACTAGCTTTGTTGGAGGGCGATACTAACGAGCTGCTGGGCAGATATTATGCTAATTAGTTACTTGGTGACATCACCATTTTAAGGAAGAAAAGATTTGATTTGAAGCGTTTGAATGATTCCCTTTGGATCTGGGCTTGACACTCTGGACAAGAAAGTAAAGGGAAGAAGAAGGTCCTCTTTGATATTTGTCCATTTAGTGTTTTCCTGTAGAAAACTAAGAATTTGTTCAGAGATAATACCACAGACGCTGACGTCTCCAGCCACTAGGAAGCTTCATATTGCTGCACTCCAGAAAGGGCTGCGGTGAAACGTATGAATATATTAATGAAGGAATGTGATCGGGTTAACGGGGTCGCAGACTTCAGCCAGTGTCGGGACATGCAGGAGTTGTGGGCGTTGTCAGCCTGTTAATGTTAATTATTGGCATTAATGAAGCAGCTGTCATGATTTTGGTTTGTAGATTGTCTGAAAGTGTAGGTTCAGTCACACAGAGATACACAGACTATGTTTACTGAGATAGTAACACAAGCTGAATTTGACCTAAAAAGCATAACCGTGGAAAGTGTACTTGTTTTCCAATCATTACTCGAGATTAATTATGGGACCATCCTGGCCAAAATAATTCACAAAAACTATCCCGATAATCACAAAATCAGTCTTAGAATTGGCACTTTAACATTTTTAGTGTGTCACCTCGTTTTAGTGAACATCCTTTTTCATGAAAAACAACCCAATAATCTTAAAGAAGATGATATAATGATTTAAATCGAAAAGCCAAATACGAACAAAAAAATGGGTTCTATTTTGTCACTTTTCTACCTTGATAAGGAGCCAGACGATATATTACTCTCGATTGTTGTTAATGGTTTGCCGCCTACACTCGCCGTTGAATAACCCCGACGGTTGAGTTTGGAGACGTCTGTGAAAGAAGCACGATAACAACACTACCAGCTGAGTTCCAACCAACTCTGATTTTAATTAAACATAAATACCTTCTGGTCTTAAAGGATTAGTAGAGATCCCGATAAGAGAAGCAGATTTCCAGGCGGTTTAGAAAAGAAAAGAAAAATATGTTTTAGAGTTCATGTCCGTCTCCGTGCCTTTTCACCATTTGTCCTCTTATTTCCAGGTTTAACAATGGAAGTTAACTCTTCTCATCTCAGACATGCTTGGGGTACGACTGCTGCTGATCCAACTGTTGTTGTCGTTGTTGTGCAGTGGGGGAGATTGTTCCGAGCGACTCCCTGGAGGTGCCCAGCGAAGCCGCCATGTCGGTGAGCGTCCACGAGAACCGGAAGTCCCGCACGAGCACGGGCTCCATGAACATCTCACTGTTCCACAAGCCGTCGCACCCCGACAGCGTGCTGACGCACCTGAACGCGCTGAGAAAGCAGTGCATGTTCACCGACGTCACCCTGTGGGCCGGGGAGCGCTCCTTCCCGTGCCACAGGTAAGACGCATAGTCCACTTTTAACCAGCAGCGTTCCATTCAACGCCACCGCGGCGGCGTGCTGATGCATTGATGCGTTTGTGTCTGGCAGGGCCGTGTTGGCGGCGTGCAGCTGTTACTTTGAGGCCATGTTCAGCGGAGGACTACGAGAAAGTCTGGACAGCGACGTCAACTTCAGAGACAGCATTCACCCCGAGGTACTGCTCCGAGGTGTAATTCCTATCAACCAATCACGTCGCTGCAGTTGCAAAACCGTTTAAAGGGACGATATCTTCAGAGATGAAAATTGTATTTTCCTGTCTTCCAGGTCTTGGAGCTTCTGCTGGACTTCGCCTATTCTTCCCGCGTCATCATCAACGAGGAGAACGCCGAGTCGCTGTTGGAGGCGGGCGACATGCTGCAGTTTCACGACATCCGGGACGCGGCGGCGGACTTCTTGGAGAAGAACCTGCACTCGTCCAACTGCCTGGGCATGATGCTGCTGTCGGACGCCCACCAGTGCAAGCGGCTGTACGAGCTGTCGTGGAGGATGTGTCTGCTGCACTACGAGACGGTAAAGACCGCTATCATCCACTCGCTGGCGATGTCGACGCCTCATCGTGTCCTTCAGAGGAACAACATGAAAGCACAAGGTTTATAATTTACAGGTCTAACCTGCAACGTGTGAAGTCAAAGTGTTGTTCTGTCCTTTTAGGTCAGAGAATCGGAGGATTTCTACAGTCTGTCTAAAGATAAACTGCTGGAGCTGATTCTCAGCGATGAGCTGGAAATAGAAGACGAACAGGTGAGTCATCTCTTTCTGAAACGGAGCAGATGAAAGATATTCACCCATTTCTGTGCCATAATCATCTTAAAATGAGCGGCCAATTCTTCCTGAAACCCGAGACTATTGAGTGGTGTGACGGGCAACAGTATCCACACCAGCTGAGGGCTTCTTTGTTGAACATTTGCTTGTTGTTTTGGGCAGATCGTGTTTAACTCGGTGTTGCGGTGGGTTCGGTACGATCTGGACGGGCGGCGTCACCACCTGCCAGATCTGCTGAGGGGCATCCGGCTGGCTCTGCTGCCCTCCGAGTGTCTGCTGGAGGCCGTGGCCTGTGAGGAGCTGGTGATGGCCGACAAGAGGAGCAGGTAGGCCGGGTCATAAATAACCATAGATGCATTCTCTGCCTGTATATTCAAGTCACCAGGACCAGCTGGGAATCTTTGTATCAGCATTAAGTGGACACGTTCTAACCTGATAAGAAATATCTTCAGTCCATTAAGGAGAAACTGTTCAGAGCAGCATTCAAAAGCATTGATTTATTGATCCATAAATACATTAGAGGCTTTTTGTGATGCTCTGTTGTTCCTTGTTGAAAACAATTAGTGATTGAATTCAGTGAAGAAAACGCTGAATGTTTCCACAAAATCAGATTTTAGCATCTGATGGTCTCCCGTCTCCTCTCCCTCTCTCCTCTGTTGTTGCCTCCCCCTTTCTGCCTCTCCTTCCCCTCATTCCTCTCTCCTTTCCCTAACTCCTCTCCCTCTCTCCTCTGTTGTTGCCTCCCCCTTTCTGCCTCTCCTTCCCCTCATTCCTCTCTCCTTTCCCTAACTCCTCTCCCTCTCTCCTCTGTTGTTGCCTCCCCCTTTCTGCCTCTCCTTCCCCTCATTCCTCTCTCCTTTCCCTAACTCCTCTCCCTCTCTCCTCTGTTGTTGCCTCCCCCTTTCTGCCTCTCCTTCCCCTCATTCCTCTCTCCTTTCCCTAACTCCTCTCCCTCTCTCCTCTGTTGTTGCCTCCCCCTTTCTGACTCCCCTTCCCCTCATTCCTCTCTCCTTTCCCTAGCTCCTCTTTCTTCTCTCCTCTGTTGTTGCCTCCCCTTTTCTGACTCCCCTTCCCCTCATTCCTCTCTCCTTTCCCTAGCTCCTCTTTCTTCTCTCCTCTCCTGTTGTCTCTCCCTTTTCCGTCTCTCCTTTCCCCCTCCTCCTCTCCTTTCTCCCCCTCTGGTTTCCCCCTCCTCCTTTCATTCTTGAGTACTGAACCTGAGGAAATGTAACATCAGAGGCCCTTTTTTAAAGTTGGACTTGTTTGGAGACACGTGGATCTGCTGATGGAGGATTCAGCATTCATTAAAGTGCGTCTCCGTGTCCCGGATCCCGTTTTAACAGGTCGATAGTAGAAGAGGCGATGCAGTGCAAGAAGAAAATCCTCCAGAACGACGGGGTGGTGACGAGTCCCTGTGCTCGACCACGCAAGGCTGGACACACACTGCTCATACTGGGGGGCCAGACCTTCATGTGTGACAAGATCTACCAGGTGAAAGACTCATATCCATTCACATGCAGTGTCTGCATTTAACCCCAACTTCTTAATGTTCATCTACCAGAGGCTTTTATCCAACGTGACTTACAAAAGTACATCTGTCTGAAGAAAGTATAGCAAAGTAGATCGCTATCAGTAAGAACCAGTTTCAAACAAGCCCGGTTGCTAAGCTAACCCGTGGCTGGTCTACAACAGAGGTTAGTGCTAAGATACAAGTACAAAACCAGTCAACCAGATTACAGACTGTAGCATTTTAACTAAAATGTCTGAATTAAGGATGTAAGATTAGCAGGAACACGTGTTATACTACAAACACAAAGCACATTTTCCCTGCAGGGCCAGAAATAATAGCCACACTTATTATTAGAAAATGTCAAATCCTAATTGGCTGGATTGACCTTGAATCATAGTGTATACATTTAGGTTTTAGTAACAGATCATGGATCTAGATATGCATCAAGAGGGAAAGATCCCTTATACATATTCATCTCTAATACTGTTAATTTAAACAGTTAAACATGATGCTAGATGGCCCCTAGATCTTATCTATGCCAGGCTAAAAATACATCACAAACAATTATTATAAATTAATCACCCTATAAATAAATAATACTGTTTACATCAAATCTGCATTTCTCCTTTAAGATAAATATTAATAAACCTGTAGAGACCGAAAATTCCTTTTTCATCTTCACTTATCACCACAGAAGAATAAATAAATAATGAAAATAATGTTGCATTACTCTGTAATTAATACAAACCCTTGACTTGATGGAGCATGTTCTCTGAATTGATGGTAGCAACGTTGTACCCTGTTAAAGCTCATCGGTGTGATTGCTCTAGATTTGTTTTTGTCTTTTCAGTGCTCCATTAACTAATACATGTTTTGTTTAAGGTGGACCATAAAGCCAAGGAGATCATACCGAAGGCGGACCTTCCCAGCCCGAGGAAGGAGTTCAGCGCGTGTGCTATCGGATGTAAGGTTTACGTCACGGGAGGACGAGGATCGGAGAACGGCGTCTCTAAAGACGTCTGGATCTACGACACCGTCCATGAGGAGTGGTCCAAAGGAGCGCCCATGCTGATAGCCAGGTCAGTTGTTATCATAGGATTATGTACGACGGCATATCAGCGCCACTGTAGGGGGAAAAAACACGTTTCTTGGTTCCGCTAAGACCGGATGTTTGCTGTTGCTAAGACAACAAGTGAAAGCTACCGCTAGCATCTTAGCCCAGCCTCCAAATCAATAAACACCCGTAAAATGACAACATGGCCTTGTATGAATAAAACCAACAATAAGCATCAACATCATCACCCTATAGACCTTAACGAGGTGATGTCACACGTTGGGATGATTCATTACAAACAAACGTACATTCATGGGAAGTTAGCTAGCATAGATGCTGGTTGTTAGCATCGTAATAAACTCACGGATTTGCCACTTCATTAACTCAACTCACAAATAAAATTGCAAAATTGCCAATTGAATATTGCCCCCCTCATTGGCTCCCTATTTATTTATTTGTTTCCCCCTGCACTGGCCCTAATACGCCGTCTTAATTATTGGATATAGATTGGATTTGAATCAGAATGTAGAATAAAAAAAGAATAACATATGATCAATGGCTCCCATTTAAACTGGTTGCTAGGCGACGGGGTTATCACGTGGGTGTTGTCTTCCCCAGGTTTGGCCACGGTTCAGCCGAGCTGGAGAACAGTCTCTATGTCGTCGGAGGTCACACAGCGATAGCGGGAGTTTTTCCCGCCTCTCCATCTGTCTCCTTAAAACAGGTATCGACTTCTTTTGAGAATCTACATTTATAAAAAGGTGAAAAACCTTAATCGATATACAGCTGGTTGTTAATCTGCTGCTGGTGACTGTGAAGACATTATTCACCTCTAAGCTGCAGTATACTACCTTCCCAGGTGGAGCGCTACGACCCCCTCAGTAATAAATGGACCATGATGGCTCCTCTCCGAGACGGAGTCAGTAACGCCGCCGTGGTCAGTGCCAAACTCAAACTCTTTGTGTTTGGAGGGAGCACCATACATCGAGACAAGGCCTCCAAGGTGGGTGGCGTTTTAACATTTACCTTATTTGCAATTCCTCCCCACATTCTACAGACCAATGTATAACTTGATTTACAGCCTGTTTCACACCTTCCTGACATTCCTACAGGTAAACAGTATGTGGCGGTAAAAGTGACTGATAATATTATATATCCTTGAAAGCAGAAAAACAAGTATTGAAAATGTTTAAACTCAGAATCTTTTGGTCTTCTTATGAGCCTTCAACGAGCCCACAGATCAAACTATTCTGAACTAAGAATGGATCAATACGTGGAAATCAACTTCTGCAATGCCAACATAAAATAAAATAAAAGACACAGCAGAAAGCTTTAAAACTGGACGGATGTGTAGCCCTTGGAAGGGAAAGTGGAAAAGTTAAGTGCCTCTTGTATGAAAGGTCCATTAGCTTTTTATTTTCGTAAGCAAATTTACCCAAAACTGATGTCCCGACTATAAACTATCAGCTTTTTAAGGCAACAAAAGAATGGAAATCCTGAGTCACCATCTTACCGAGCTCAGCTTCCTGTTACAGTATAGACACGTCCTCTGGTGGTGTCTGCTGGTCACTACAACGACTTCAACAGAGCATCATAGGAAGCTCGGCGCCTGGATTTATGACCGTCAGGATTCTAACATCGGCCTAACAACTGTGGAACCTTTGTCTTCTGTGCACAGGTCCAATGCTACAACCCCGTGGGTAACCGCTGGAACATCGCAGCCGAATGCCCCCAGCCGTGGCGCTACACGGCGGCCGCCGTCTTGGGGAGCCAGATCTTCATCATGGGCGGTGACACCGAGTTCACCGCTGCCTCCGCTTATCGCTTCGACTGTGAAACCAATCAGTGGTCTCGCGTGGGCGACATGACGTCCAAGCGGATGAGCTGCCACGCCGTGGCGTCGGGGAATAAGCTGTACGTGGTCGGGGGTTACTTCGGGACGCAGCGGTGTAAAACGTTGGACTGTTACGACCCCACATCGGACAGCTGGAACTCCATCACCACGGTGCCTTACTCACTGATCCCCACCGCCTTCGTCAGCACATGGAAACACCTACCTGCCTAACCGGGACCAGGAGCCACAAACTCCACCAGGTACGATGTTCTACATCTGCACATACTGGCCAGCGTGTGCACCAATACCAATACCTGTCATGGCTAGCAGCGGTGATCTCTGAGGGTGGTGCATCCAGCTCCTGGATTTTATTATTATATTATTTAAATTATAATAATAGTGTGATAACGTTGAGAGGCAGTTGGGGTTTTATTTTATTTGCATGGACAAAATTACTGAAGGAAACTTTTTGTGCAATCTGTGCCACCAATCTTTACATATTAACTATTTACTCAAAACAAATAGTGTTTTTGAGAATGGCTACAGTTTCACAATAATCAAGAGTATATTTTTTACATCCCTCGAAATGAATACAAAGTCTGGATTTTAAAGTTCTTAAATAATCCCAAAGTTGAACACTTTCTTCAAATCATTATGACGAACAATAAGCCGTTAAAATAAATCTCTCTTCTGCCTGACAGAGTTCCTCAGATCTCATGCATCCCAGTCAGCACTCTGCAGAGAATACTGATGAATGATTGATGGAGTCTGGCCCCGCCTCTCTCCAAAGATGATTTGCTGATGCTTTGTTTGTCCTCGGCGGTAAATCAGAAGCTAATTTAAATGATTGATGTCAAGTGGAGTTTGCTGCAATCCAGACAAAAATCCAGTGTTGCTAAGAAGCTTTTTAGGCGTCATCATTGATCCTCTGGATGAATCTGTGAGCTTCCTCTCAGTCACACAAACAGAAAGATCCTAACAACAGCTACCACACGTAGAAAGGATGCGTCGTTTCCATCCATCCCAAAGCAATTTGATTATGTCCTCCGGTTGCTAGGCTACCGGTTACAGGTTCGGTGTTTAAGCTGAGCTGGGACCAGGGGAATGTTCACTCAGTTTGAGAACTAGGGTTTTAAAGCCTCCATATTTTCTTTTTAAATACGGTTGAATTCATGCTGATGTGAAAGTGCTTCACGCTCGCTCCCCAGGCCGAAGCAGTGACACACTGTGGACATCAAATCTATATTTCATAAGCCATGGAATGATGGTGGATTTCCAAAACTCTAATTATTGTTTGGAGTTTTTAACACAGGATTTTTCTGCGGCCTGTCGTGATGTCACAGTGAAGAAGCTTCTCTCCCCGGGGTTGACGTCCTCTTTGTCCTCTCTCAAGTGTACTTGACTGAAGCGTGGGGCTGCAGCACATAAACATCATCCATATCCACCCAGTGATGCATGCTCTTCCACATCGCCCCCTCCTTCCCTTTTCACCGCCCCTTCCCCTTCAAACATTCATGTTATGAGCTGGACTCCCAGAGCAGATCCATCTCATCCGTCACACTCTCAGCTCCTGGATTTCATCCTCTTCAGTTCATTAACTTCCTGCTTATTGTGGTCCTAAATATACAAGTCATCTCCAGTTTGTCTGCGTCCCCCACGACCTCGTCTTGTTTTTCCGTGGCGATGTAAAGCTCGCTGATGGATCGTACTGGAACTGAGCACCACTTGCAGCACTCAGCGGCAGCAGCAGCCTCTCCCATGGGCCTCCGCCGAGCCCGGATAATTGAGAATTGACTGCTCGGCGTGGGCTCACTTTGTTTTTCAGGGTTATGATTTATTCATCATCAAAACAGGACATAAGGCAACAACTTAATAACCCATCAAAACCCTTTTTGCTTGCATTATTATTATGATTTATTTATTTTCACACGAGGAAATGAGTGATCCACGCAGATTCCCCTAAACGGAGGCCGCCATGAGGCTGCCTTCTCGTGTGAACTGTTGTCTTAACGGCATTTTACATTGTAGGAGAGGAAACAATAACTACTAATAAAGCTGTAGCAGCAGCCTCTGGAACAGACGCGTTCTCATTGTCTCACATATCAACGCATTCAGATGGTCTTTGTGTACGCGCTGGGACCCACCAGGCTTTTAACTGCAGCGTGAACTCATCTGCGTCCTAATTAGACGGTCAGAAACCCAAACCTACGGGACCGTATTTAAACGATCTGCAACGGATGGTCTAAAGTGCATCTGGGCCGCGTCCAACTCCACGCTCATTAAAACGGAGGCACAAGAGACAAACGGGTTGTACTTAGTCTATTAATCCATCATGTGTATTGGGCATAATATTCCCTTTAAAGTTGAGCTTTAACTCTTTTCTGACAGACCTAACAAAGCATGACTTTGGACTTTTTCACAAATCCTTGTCATTATGTAGTAACTTCGGCATCATTTTTATCCATTTTATTGCAATTAAATCACAACAAAATTGTTTGATTTGCACTGTAGTAAACCAGCCGATGTGCGTATTGCCATTCACAGTAAACACAGCTCAATTAGATCCACTGAGAACCTCCGGGTGATCTTATGAACTCAGACAGGACGCGTTTGATTAGCCGGTGTATCTGGGACTTCACAACATGGACGACGCAGCAACAGTGGTGATTCCAGCCGCAACAGGTACCATAACGTACACCGATACTTGTCCTGAGGAACCAGGTTCCATAGAAGACTATCTGGGACACTAGTCCTGAGGAACCAGGTTCCATGGAAGACTATCTGGGACACTTGTCCTGAGGAACCAGGTTCCGTGGAAGACTATCTGGGACACTTGTCCTGAGGAACCAGGTTCCATGGAAGACTATCTGGGACACTTGTCCTGAGGAACCAGGTTCCGTGGAAGACTATCTGGGACACTTGTCCTGAGGAACCAGGTTCCATGGAAGACTATCTGGGACACTTGTCCTGAGGAACCAGGTTCCGTGGAAGACTATCTGGGACACTTGTCCTGAGGAACCAGGTTCCATGGAAGACTATCTGGGACACTTGTCCTGAGGAACCAGGTTCCATGGAAGACTATCTGGGACACTAGTCCTGAGGAACTAGGTTCCATGGAAGACTATCTGGGACACTAGTCCTGAGGAACCAGGTTCCATGGAAGACTATCTGGGACACTAGTCCTGAGGAACCAGGTTCCATGGAAGACTATCTGGGACACTAGTCCTGAGGAACCAGGTTCCATGGAAGACTATCTGGGACACGAGTCCTGAGGAACCAGGTTCCATGAAAGACTATCTGGGACACTTGTCCTGAGGAACCAGGTTCCATGGAAGACTATCTGGGACACTTGTCCTGAGGAACCAGGTTCCATGGAAGACTATCTGGGACACTAGTCCTGAGGAACCAGGTTCCATGGAAGACTATCTGGGACACTTGTCCTGAGGAACCAGGTTCCATGGAAGACTATCTGGGACACTTGTCCTGAGGAACCAGGTTCCATGGAAGACTATCTGGGACACTAGTCCTGAGGAACCAGGTTCCATGGAAGACTATCTGGGACACTAGTCCTGAGGAACCAGGTTCCATGGAAGACTATCTGGGACACTAGTCCTGAGGAAGCAGGTTCCATGGAAGACTATCTGGGACACTTGTCCTGAGGAACCAGGTTCCATGGAAGACTATCTGGGACACGAGTCCTGAGGAACCAGGTTCCATGGAAGACTATCTGGGACACGAGTCCTGAGGAACCAGGTTCCATGGAAGACTATCTGGGACACTAGTCCTGAGGAACCAGGTTCCATGGAAGACTATCTGGGACACTAGTCCTGAGGAACCAGGTTCCATGGAAGACTATCTGGGACACTAGTCCTGAGGAACCAGGTTCCATGGAAGACTATCTGGGACACTAGTCCTGAGGAGCCAGGTTCCATGGAAGACTATCTGGGACACTAGTCCTGAGGAACCAGGTTCCATGGAAGACTATCTGGGACAATATTTCGCTTCGTGACTTCAACAGTTTTAGGATTAAGAAGCTTTTCTTCTTCTTCAGGCAAGAGCTGTCGGTGTTCACCCAGACTTAAGATTACAGTGAATATGATCCTGTTCAAGTATCCCTGGCCTGTCTTCCCTGCTGACGCACACACACACACACACACACATTCATAATCCTTCTTCTGTATTTTCCAGCTCCACAGCTCATATTTTCACTCCTCTCAAAGCTGCTTTTCTAGTCAGGCGTCACAATATTTAGCCGAACGGAGCCAGTTTTAATACAGAGCTCTTTCTTATGCTAATACATGACAGCAGATTAGTTGATGCTCCGAGACCCGACCATAAGTGGAGTCAAGTGAGATGCACACACACACACACACAACGTATAAGCTGTAAACACTGCCTTTGAGTTGTGTATCTGACGCTGAAGAAGAGTTTGTGTGTCTGTTGGCGTGCACGCCCTTGATTGTGTGAGTCATCGTAGGGATTAAGCGTTGCAGGGAGAGCTGGCTAAGAACATGTCAAGATTATATTACCGAGAGAGAAAATCCCACAGATACTTAGCTCAAGTGTCAGCCCTCGAGAGGAAGACGTCTTAGGAGGAAGCTGTATGAATAATAAGTCTACATTCTGCATGGACCCCATGGTGTGTTTGCAGAGGAACTGCCCATAGACTCAAACTTAAACTTACTTCATTATATTTGAAAGTTTGTTTTGCAACCCAAATTTCCTTCATGGAGATTGTACTAATCTCTAAGAGCATAATGGTGTTTAAAGAAAGCCCACCATATGTTCATCACCCACCATCCACTCAAATGTAACTCAAATCTACACTGAAGTAAATTCATCTTAGTAGCTAACTAGCATTGGTAGCGTGGTAGCGACCTGTCAATCAGCAGGTAAGCCCCGCCCCCTAAAGCATCCCTGCTTTCTGGTCTGGTGGACTCTAAATGGACCATAATGTACTAAATGAACATCATGCTGGATTGAAGAAGACTTGAAACTAGAGATTGAGACCATAAACTCATGTTTACAATGTTTACTGAGATAATACATCAAGAGAGAAGTAGGACCATTTACTCATAGACTTCTATACAACCAGAGAGGAGTCGCCCCCTGGTGGCCAGCAGAGAGAAGTAGGACCATTTTCTCATAGACTTCTATACAACCAGAGAGGAGTCGCCCCCTGGTGGCCAGCAGAGAGAAGTAGGACCATTTTCTCATAGACTTCTATACAACCAGAGAGGAGTCGCCCCCTGGTGGCCAGCAGAGAGAAGTAGGACCATTTTCTCATAGACTCCTATACAACCAGAGAGGAGTCGCCCCCTGGTGGCCAGCAGAGGGAAGTAGGACCATTTTCTCATAGACTTCTATACAACCAGAGAGGAGTCGCCCCCTGGTGGCCAGCAGAGAGAAGTAGGACCATTTTCTCATAGACTTCTATACAACCAGAGAGGAGTCGCCCCCTGGTGGCCAGCAGAGAGAAGTAGGACCATTTTCTCATAGACTCCTATACAACTAGAGAGGAGTCGCCCCCTGGTGGCCAGCAGAGAGAATGCACTCACAGATATGACATGGTTTTTCTCTGATTATAAAGACTGATGACCTTTGACCTTCGTCTCTTGTCTCCCTCCTGTCTTCTTCAGGTGTCGGCGTCCACCGAGAGCGGACTCGGACCAGATTGGAGAACCTCTGAGACTCCGCCCCCTGCTGAGGCCGGACCAATCCATCATGACATAATCAAGTCGTGAGCCCAACAGCACACACAGAGAGAACCTCTCTCCATGATGCTTCCTAAATAATGTGATATTCCTCAAACGGACACTTTGCTGCACCTGACTGATGGACGAATGATTTCATGGACTGATGGAGACCTCATACAAACCTATGAGTGTAGGGTTTTCTTTGGGAGGGTTGTTTTGTCTCAGGTCATGTTTCTTTAATGTCTTACTAGTCGTGACATTCACTACTAAATCATTCCAGAATACAGAACTCTAGCTGATGACAGGTTTACACACCTCGTGGTTTCCCTCTAAATGAAAGCAGGTCACACTGTAGACCTTAAACCCAGTTGTGATTCAGGTTCACTGCCTACACCGACTACTCACTAGTATTACCAGCACATGTGCACCGATACAGTGTTAATGAAGGGATTTAAACTGCCGTCTGTTCATCATCTACATCAGGAAAAGTCAGACTTCCTGTTTACTGGTGGATCAGTACGTCAGGTCGCCGTCAGTGTACACTTAGAAAGCTTTCCTTTATTGGGGACGTGTAAATTAACTTTCCCTCAGTGGATTACGGGATGTTATTCATAAGTTTTATTTCTATTTCTATATCAGACAATTCTGACCAAACTACTCTATAGCCGAGTTGATTCACTGATGAATACCGCCTTTTTTAAAACAATGTCTCAAGACTTCCCTTTTAAATCTTAAAATCACTGATCCATCACTAGATACTTTTAAGTGTTTTTAAGGCCGTCGACACTTTTCAAACAAACTTGTATCATTAATTTATTCACTGCTCAGTACAGGGAGATACACTACATACATTCAAATAGGAAACCATGGTATGTTGTTCAATATGTCAAATGTTATTTTGAAAAACACAAATCAAATATAATCATGTCTTCAATACTGATGAACGTCCTCCATTCTGTCCCGTCACACTTGTAAACACTAAATATACCGGAGGGTGACCGACTTCATGACCATGAGACGAGCTGCTGAAACACGATGAGTCGGATCTTGTGACCTGCTTTTTCTCAGCCGGCCAATGAAAATGGAGCGCAGCGCGTCATATTCTGAAAACCACCGGAGGGGGAAAAAGGCCTTGCTGCAATAAATCATTGTTTTCCAATCATTTGCATAAAAACGACCACAGGGGAGTGTCATCTATTTAATTCAAATGTAGATATGACAGATTTAACATCTCAAGCTGCACGTGCACTCCTGTTGGATGTCCGGCAGCTTGTTTTCCGTGTTGAAGACCACACATGGACCTGAAACGGTCACACTAGACTTGTGGTGTCGTGTTGGTCACAGAGTCTTTGAGTTCAAACATCTTGCTGTTTGTGGTTTTTAAATAGGACAAATGTGAGAAGCACAGAGCCGCCTCGTGTTCAGCGTGTCCTGCAGAAACCCAACCACGTAGATCTTTTTTTAAAAACACCTATGCACTTTTGATATCTATCAGAGCATTCACGAGCAGCGGTGTGTTTCGGTGCCGCCGGTGTGAAATGTGTTCGAGGTGCTGGACGAGGACACGGCTCTCAGTATATGAGGGGAAAGTTAAAGAAATAAAAGGCACAAAATGGAGGAAGGCGGTTTCTGCAGGTCACAAACAGGCCGATATGTTGTGTTGTCTCTGTGATACAGTATTTGCTGGTGTTGTGTTGCACTTGTCCGACTGTTAGAAGACGGCTACGGTGGACAAATCTTTGACTTTTTACGTGTCCTAGTCGGATTTCAGCGACTGCACACAAGTTCAGAGATGTTCCAAAATACTCTCATCTGTTCTCAAGGATTTGAAGAAGCGAGAAGACGCAAACGTGTTTTTTGAAAGAACTGATGATTTTTTTTAACTCCTATGAACTGTTGGATACTGTACGTTTTTACTGGTGAAAATAAACATCGACTCACTTTTTAAACTGTGTGGCTCATAAATGTGATGGTGGGTGGAGACACGCGCTGCTTCACGTTTGGATATTTACTTATTTTTGTGCCTCAGTGTTAATAAGGGGAACAACATGTAGTCAAGGTTATTGCAGCAAATTAAAATGTGCATAATAAGTTACTTTAGAGGCCTTATTATTTCAGCACCAAGAGAGCAAATAAACCATCAGCACTGTTTTTACATTGTTACTGTTCTCAGGTCTGCTCTTGGTTTTCCTCAGTGACTTTGAAGGTTAACAGCAGATCCAGAAACTGAAAGTAAAGCCAACCTATTTGTTAATCATCACCTTAAAGTCCATTTGGTAAACTCATTGGCAAAAATGTTGCAGCATTCATAAGAATGTCATAGTATAGTATGTCAAGAACATGTCATGTTTGACATGTGACACACTACGGTGTTTTATGACACCAAGTTATGACATTTTATAAGACGTGTCATGAAATATTAATAGTTTGTATCTCATTAGTGAAATTGTTTTTTTTAGTCATATGACTGATTGTTTTAGGACATACTGTACTGTGACATGTCAGCTAGTTAAAACCACAGCTGGATGAACCCTAAAATCAACGGATTCATCGGATTAGAAGGCCGCGGAGTAACAGCGTGATGACAACAAGATGTGAAAAGTCTAAACCCGGGGTTTGTTGGGTCTGTCTGCGAGACGATGAGCCGAGGTAGGCTATGCTAACATTGTAAATGTATGCTATAAAATGACGTCATCTAGACATAAATACGGAGCGGCCGAATCACGACTGGGATAGTAGATATAAGTGACGTTTACACACACTAGCAAAGACATATATAAATTGCAACTCACTGATGTCGCCCGCGGCTCCGCCGGTTCACGTCCCACGGCCGGATGTGTCCAGTCCGGTTCCCCCGACATGACGTCACTCAGACTCGAACCGGTCTGCTTGTTAGCAGCAGCTTCCCAACAAAACGTTCACGGACACGTCGTCGGGCGGCAGCCGGAATCAGTCACTTCCCCGCCGATAGCGAAGGGTTCTTAGCAACCTTAGCAACCATAGCAACGCGGCTAGCCGCTCGCTAGCTAGCCAGCTAGCCGCTCCCAGAGGCGGCGGCGTTACTTTGATCTCCTCTAACTCTCCCGAAAAAAAACGTGACGTTCGTTTGCTTGTAATCATATTTTTAACTGTTAACTTTTTTAAATCTCATTTTTTAGCTTGTTTAGCTCGGATAAATCGGAGGTCAAGGGTGATGACACCCGACCCCTTAGACTGACGAACCACGCATGCGCGTACATATTGTGGGCGTGGTCAGGGTGAGAAAAGGCGCGATAATGAGTACAGTCTGTAATCAGAGGTGGGAAGTAACAGTACAAATACTTCTACTTAAGTAGAATTTTCAGGTATCTGTACTGTACTACAACTTTTTTCTTCTCCTCCTTACATTTTACAACAGTAATACTTTCTACTACTCACACATTTCTTATTTATTAGTTTTTTTTTGTTTCATTGTTACACATTTGTGTAAACGTCTGAAACCGACACTTGAAAAAGAGATTTTTAAATAGTCTTTTTTTCCCAGGTTAAATAAAATAAAATATTTAACCTGCACAGAGTCTTTGCATTGACTTGGTATGCAAACCTTCCCTGAAAACACACACCAGGCGCTGACGTGACAAACAGCATACTCATTTATTGAAGAGAGAAAAAAATGACTGTACATTTTAAAAACAGGAAGTGGACAGATAAATAAAGCTTCATTATTTATTAAAAACAACAACAATCATCCAACTAAACAAAAAATCCACAGTTATCAGTACTTTGGAAGTTCAAATTTGTACATAAAACATATTTACAAAATTTGTTGCTTTGCCCTTTTTTTTCTTTGTACATAAAAAGGAGAAAAATAAACATTGTACCTTTTTTCGTTTTTTTTAGTACAAATACATTTCAAAACGCTCACAGTGTAAAACCTGTGAGGCCTAATGTGAATTTGTAAAAAAATCACTTATGAATGTTTTTTTAGGAAAAATTCTAGTGCACGCTGAATGGGAATAAAGTGAGTCGAGCCTCAAACCACTAAACTCAAGGATCACACTTTTTACTTCTGTCATCTAGCTTATTTTCATTTCAGGCATCCAAAAGCAGTTTGCGTGTTTAACTGTACAAAGGGAAACAATGGAGAACGGCCCTGTGTACATCCTGGAACAGGACTCATTTCCTTTTATTGAAATTAAAAATGGAACTCTGGTTTTTACTCAAGGACGCTGAAAGGTCAACCGAGGGGAGGGGGGGGGGGGGTAGATAATGAGTGTCTACACAGCAGAAAACAACGTAAAAATCCTCTGTGATCTTTTGCTTGAAATGTAAAACAGTGTCAGAAAAAAATAAAATTACGATTTTAGTTCATTTCTTTCTTTTAAGAAGGTGAAGAGTTTTGGACTTGCATGCTTTTCTACATTTCAGACAGTTTAGGTAGTTGAATTATAGCATCACACCATGAAGTAACAAACACCGTGTGTCTAGGAAGTTTTTAAAAATACTCATTCAATAGTTATTAGAGACATACTCATAAAACTACTTGATCCAACTCATTAAACACGACAAAAGTAATAAATTAACGGGGCTCTTATTGGTAGTTCTTGAGGGGGTTTTCTCATCCGTTTCATCGACTGCTTTCATCGAAGCTTAAAAAAAAGCCTTCATTTTAGGCTCATTTTCCATAGACTTCTATAAAATCAGAGAGGAATCGCCCCCTGGTGGCCAGCAGAGAGAATGACTGTTTAAGGCACTTCAGCGTCAGCTTCACTTAGCAAAAACTGGAGGTCGCCACAAGAAAGTGTTTCTTCCTTCAAAGGAAGGAAAAGGAGACATAAACTAGGAAGCTAGCGTCAGTTGTCGTCTGTGTTTCTGGCTGTTATTCAGTCAGTCGGTGTAATCACTCTATAGACGGAGAAGGTTGTCATTCTGGCTGGTTAACGCACGGAGAGGATCCTATTCCTCTGTTTGAAGGCACTGATGGATGCAACACGTCTCTCATTGAATCCACATTAAGGCTGTGTGATTCTGGGATATTGTGATTACTTTGCTGGTTTTTGATGTGAATCAGCAGGAACATGAATAACCTGACGGTGGTTTTGCTCCTGAGTCGGACCGGCCGGCGCCGGCGAGAGAGAGAGAGAGAGAGAGAGAGAGAGAGAGGGGAAGGAAGTGAATGAGAGACGAGCTGCTTCTCGCTTTCATCAGAAATCTCACTCTCAGCGGCAAACGACACCGTAAACGCTGGAAACGTATTCTTCAGGCTGCTGCTTCACAGACAACAGGAAGACAAATCAATGCTGGTTCTTATTGCAGCTGGATGAGAGGATGATGGTGTGAGAGGATGAAGGTTATTAACACGTTTTGGTGTTTTTTTTTATGTATTTTGTCCTTGTCAGAAGCAGTACGATGCAGATACTTAGGGGCCGTTGTCATGGTAACGTAACCTTAAAGTGTCTGACAAGCTCTTGTAAGATAAACTATTGTTTAAATGGGAGTTCACTTCAGTTTTTATACTGTTGCACTTTCTTCCGACGAGTGTACGTATTGGAAGTTGATTTTTAAAAGTCTGCTAAATGCCCGAAATGTAACTTTTTAACTTTGATTGTTCTAAAAAATAATAAAACCTGCTTTTGTACGTGCGGTCAATTCTCCAATAAGGTCTGGATGGGAACATAACAAATAAATAAACGTCCAGTGAATATGCTGCAACACACATACGTGGTATGTGAAGCTCCCCAACATTATTCCAGTCTACAGAGAGGAAGTCACGTTGATTGAGTCTACTTTGTTTCAAAATAAAAGACCTTTGGGGAGGAAAAGGAAGGAGCGTTTAGTGGATCAGAACCAAGCGGGTGTTGATTGAAATGACGGCGTCGATCTCAGATTACTTATTTACTAAGTAGAATGTAAACTCAGTGATTGTCTCGTTTCTAGAAAAAAGTCTCCATATAAATATATTCTATAATGTTGAATTGTCACCCGGCTGCAGTGCTGCTGCTCACGATGCTTCCTTTGAGGTTCCCGAGTCATTAACGAGGAAGAACGCTGTTGTGCTCCAAATCTAGACCTCTGGGGGACCACAGACAGTCTCTGGTTTCTGGTTTTGACTCCGTGTTTTGTGTGAAACCACGTTTATCAACTAAATGGACTCAAACATGTATAGATCTGTAAAAAGTAGAAACAAGCATCCCAGTCCTGACAGATCCTCGGGTCTCTCTAAGCTTATAACCCAGTTCCCTCTCATCAGTACCAAACTACTGAAATCTGATTCAATTATTAGGAAATGACAGACCTTCAAAATAAAGCATGGCCCTCTCTGTTAATAAAGTGCATGTGGATCCCGCTGAGCTGCAGTGATGATTGTCGCTCTGGAAGACGACCGGCGACAAGAGTCCGTTGCCGATAGCGACCGAAAACGACGACCCGAGAGCGGAGGTGATTATAAAAACATCCGTCACTCAGAGACTTAAGGCACTAAAAAACACAATCCATCTGTCTCTCACTGACGTGTCATCGATGGATGATGGAGGTCTGCGTGCATGTTGACCACAGTGAGACCTGGTGGACTGGCTCTGGGGGGGGGGGGGTTACTAACATCACGTAGACCAGCTCTGAGGGGGTTACTAACATCATGTAGACCAGCTCTGAGGGGGTTACTAACATCATGTAGACCAGCTCTGGGGGGGGGGGGAGTTACTAACATAATGTAGACCAGCTCTGAGGAGGTTACTAACATCATGTAGACCATCTCTGAGGGGGTTACTAACATCATGTAGACCAGCTCTGGGGGGGGGGAGTTACTAACATAATGTAGACCAGCTCTGAGGAGGTTACTAACATCATGTAGACCAGCTCTGAGGGGGTTACTAACATCATGTAGACCAGCTCTGAGGGGGTTACTAACATCATGTAGACCAGCTCTGAGGAGGTTACTAACATCATGTAGACCAGCTCTGAGGGGGTTACTAACATCATGTAGACCAGCTCTGAGGGGGTACTAACATAATGTAGACCGGCTCTGAGGGGGTTACTAACATCATGTAGACCAGCTCTGAGGGGGTTACTAACATCATGTAGACCAGCTCTGAGGAGGTTACTAACATCATGTAGACCAGCTCTGAGGGGGTTACTAACATCATGTAGACCAGCTCTGAGGGGGTACTAACATAATGTAGACCGGCTCTGAGGGGGTTACTAACATCATGTAGACCAGCTCTGAGGAGGTTACTAACATCATGTAGACCGGCTCTGAGGGGGTTACTAACATCATGTAGACCATCTCTGAGGGGGTTACTAACATAATGTAGACCAGCTCTGAGGGGGGTTGGGGGGGGGGGGTTACCAATAGTATGTAGACAGGCTCTGGGGGGGGATACTAACAGTATGTAGTCCATCTCTGGGGGCTTAGTAACAGTATGTAGTCCAGCTCTGGGGGGGGATACTAACAGTATGTAGTCCAGCTCTGGGGGGTTACTAACAGTATGTAGTCCAGCTCTGGGGGGGGTTACTAACAGTATGTAGTCCAGCTCTGGGGGGTTACTAACAGTATGTAGTCCAGCTCTGGGGGGTTACTAACAGTATGTAGTCCAGCTCTGGGGGGGGGGGGGGGATACTAACAGTATGTAGTCCAGCTCTGGGGGGTTACTAACAGTATGTAGTCCAGCTCTGGGGGGGGGGGATACTAACAGTATGTAGTCCAGCTCTGGGGGGTTACTAACAGTATGTAGTCCAGCTCTGGGGAGGGGGGTTACTAACAGTATGTAGTCCAGCTCTGGGGGGTTACTAACAGCATGCTGTGCTTTTGTCTCTTTGGACAGATAAAAGTGGGAGTTGGAGTGATTGCGGGGGCGTTGGATTAAAAGCCCGGGACTCGGCGTTAGCATCACAAACATGGAGAAGACATGGCAATCGTTATCGGTTGGTGTTAAAGCTTAAGTTTTGGAAGTCTTGGTTTCCCGCCTGCTGCTCTCCTTTGATCCTCGTGGCTTTTCCATCAGCTGAGGTCAGGAGGTCAAGTACTCGTTCACCTGGGCGACGTCCAAACGCCGGACAGACAGTAACGGAGACACGTGGGCGTCCCGTCTGCTGCTCCGGCCGGTCGTCTGGTTCCTCCGTCCTCAGCAGAAGAAGATGTCTCCGTCGTTCTGAGGGTCCGACATCACGGAGACTTTGCTTTCTGAAGACACAAAGACACGAGTCAAAACCTGGACGAGTCCTACTCACACAGCTTTAAACCAGAAGTATTCAACGTTTTCAGGCCAAGGACCCTCGAGGCTGATATAGACCCGGTGGAGGGACCCTCTTTTACATATCATATAGTCATTTATTTCCCAGATTTGTTATGTAACTGCAGATTCTTGACCGATGGGTGGGACAGCTCGTACCCGTCATCTGCTCCCCTTTGCCCTTCTTCTTCCTCTTGTCTTTCTTCTCCTTGGGTTTGGCCAGCTGGAGCAGCCTGTTGGGGAGCTGAGACTCCTTCTCCGCTCCCTGAGGCTTCGACGACGACGAGAAGGGGTTGAAGTTCTTCCCCATCCTCTTGGATCCGATGCGGAGGAAAGGTTCTTTGGTGGGAAGGGAGGAGGAGAGCTCCACCTGCAGCACAGAAGACGTTTATATATCCATTTAATATCAATCAATAACCAGATGAAAAGGCTGCTGAAATAACTCCATCATGATGGGGATCAGTAAAAAGTGCTGAGTCATGCTTTGTTAGGTCTGTCTGCAAGACCACAAGATAACTCCTGTTAAAACGCTGGTTTTCTGAATGGAGTCTGGTTGATGGTGCTAGGCTACGCTAACATTGTAGCTGCTCCATCAACACTCCATATAAGGTCATCTAGACATAAATACAGCAGAGACCTTGTTGTTTGGACCACAGACAGTCTCTGGTTCCTCCACATAGTCTGGTCTGGTCTCTGGACTAATGCGAGCTACTATCTAGACCTCTGGGGGACCACAGACAGTCTCTGGTTACTCCATAGTCTGGTCTCTGGACTCATGTGGTCTACTATCTAGACCTCTGGGGGACCACAGACAGTCATTGGTTCCTCCACATAGTCTGGTCTGGTCACTGGACTAATGTGGTCTACTATCGAGACCTCTGGGGGACCACAGACAGTCTCTGTTCTCCACATAGTCTGGTCTGGTCTCTGGACTCATGTGGTCTACTATCGAGACCTCTGGGGGACCACAGACAGTCTCTGTTCTCCACATAGTCTGGTCTGGTCTCTGGACTCATGTGGTCTACTATTGAGACCTCTGGGGGACCACAGACAGTCTCTGTTCTCCACATAGTCTGGTCTGGTCTCTGGACTCATGTGGTCTACTATCTAGACCTCTGGGGGACCACAGACATATTATTATATTTCTTTTACCCCTTTTGGTTGTTCTGCTGGGTCCAGATCCAGAGACCCGGAGCTGTGGAACCTTAAGGAGTCCTCAGAGGTGGTGGAGGGGGTCCGCTGGTACCTCTGAAGTCGCTCCGACTGTAAAATAATAATATTTAATATGAGATCCATCAGGATAATATTGTGAATCAGATTTATTTTGGCGGGATGATCCTTAATTGAACTCTGACCTCGTCCCTCTTCATGGCCTCCAGTCTCTCCGTGTCCCTCCTCAGGGCCTCCTTGTCCCTCTCCAGCCTCCTCTGCGCCTCCCTCAGCCTCTCCAGCTCCACCTGGTACTCCTCCTTCCTCCTCTGTAGCGTCTCTCCCTCCTCCGTGGCCTCCCGGCGCCTCCTCCCCGTCTGCTCCTCCTCCACCCTCAGCCTCTCCTCCCGCTCCGTCAGAAAGCGCTCCTTCAGCTCCCACGCCTTCTCCCTCCTCCTCTTCTCCTCCTGGTGCGCCGCCTGCTGCTTCTGGAACCAAACGGGGGAAGAAAGGGGGCGGAGTCAGAGTGGTTGGTGTAGTATGTATATATAATATACATATGTATATATATATATATATTATATATATTTATATATATAAGGAGCAGGAACCTGCAGGCTGGCCGCCTCCTGCCGCTGCCGCTCCAGACTGCGGTGCTTCTCCTGCTCGATGAGCGAGGACGGCCGCGAGGACGACGAGGACGACAGCGAGGACGAGGATGAGTGTCTGGACGAGCTGGCGGTGAGCCGCTCGTTCAGGGTCTGCCGCTGGTCCTCGATGAACGAGTCCTGCTGGACCACCACGGCCTGGGAGGAGGAGGGGGAGGGGTTAGAAGGAGGTGTAAACCTGTACTGGGATCTGGGATCTGGGTTCTGGGGGTCTCTGGTACCTGCAGGGAGATCAGCAGCTCGTGGAGATGCGTCACACTGTGCTGCACCTGCTGGGAGTCACAGCGTTAAATGACACCCGGGTCTGGACCGGATCAGGGGCGGGGCTTAAACCAGACGCTCACATGCTTACCTCATTGTTTCTCTTCAGCAGCATCTGGAGGCTGGCAGTCGCTCCCTGAGGAACACACACACACACACACACACACACACACACACACATTAATATCACACACACACACACATTAATATCACACACACACACACACACACACATTAATATCACACACACACACACACATTAATATCACACACACACACACACACCTTCTTCAGGACGCTGTCTGACTCAGTCCTGCGGAGGTCCAGTGACTCATCGCCTTCCTCTTTCTCTCCATCTGTGGACGCAGAGGAAAACCGTTGAGGACCAGCTGATCACGTTGCCGTGGTAACGATGGGACTCACAACAGAGGGCCGTTAACGTCTCGAAGGACGCCGTCACGTCACTCACTCTTGCCGCTGTTCATCTGGTGGCTGTCGAAGCCCCCGAAGGTCTCGGCCCGGCGGGGCAGGCAGACCGGCCCCACGCCACCGCCCATCGCCATGCCGACGGGAACACTGCAGCCGGCGCCGCCCACGCCGCTGTTCACCAGGGTGTGCAGCGTCTCCACTGTCGAGACACGGTGACGGGTTAGTAGTGCAAACGCTAGTGTGAAGACGCCTCTGAACCCCCCCACTCACCTTCCCTCAGGGCGCCCCGGATGATGGGCTCGCCCTTCGTGACATCATCAGGCGTGGCCATGAACAACATGCGATCCCGGACCGGGGGGCTGGTGTCGTCGGGGGCGGGGCCACAGTCTCCCAGGTCCCTGAAGATGTGGACCTTCTCCTCCAGCAGACTGATGATCTGCTCGTCTTTCCTTCGCAGCAGCTCTGGAAGGAAAACACACGTTCCTGTGAGACACGGCGAGGGGACACGATGACATCACTGGTGGGGGGGGGGGGGGGAGGGGGGTGGTCACCTCGGATCTCCTTCGCTCGGTTCTCCTGCTGCCGCCGGTCTTCTTCCGTCTCGCTGGGGACGCCTTCGTCCTCGTCTTTCTCCCTGTCAACGCACACAAACACACTTCCTGTTTGAAGGCTGTTTCCCACAATCCTCGGAGTCGGAGGAAGACGAGGCAGCACGAGGAAGATGCTGGCTTTTCTAGAATACCCGTTATTACATTTATTCTCAAAATCGTAATTCAACTTTATTCTTAAACTTTTTAATTCTCTATATTTTAACTTCATTCTTAAGCTTTTGATTTTATTCTTAATCTTTTGACTTAATTCTCGATATTACACGCACTAACAGGAAGTAGAAAACACCCTCACATGCAGTGCATGGCGTCCTGGATGATGGCCCTCCACGTGTTGCGCTCCTCCTTGCTGCTCGCCAACACCTCCACCATCTCCGGGGTCTCGATGCCCGCCGTGATCAGGAAGAGACCTGCAGGAACACAGACCTGGAGTCAGTCTCCAGCAGCCAGTACTAACATGGAGGCATGGGGGGGGGGGCTGACCTCGCTCCTCATTGGCCACTTCTCTGACGATGAGGTTCTGCAGCGAGATGACGGTGGAGCGTTGGTCCTGAGGACGAACGGTGACATCATCAGACGCCATCTTTAGACGGAAATCTAAATCTACACCAGAATGTTTGAAACTCACCAACGAGGCAAAAACGTATTTCTGGTCTTTCTCCTGCAGGAAGACCAGCAGGTCTGAGAGCAGCATGGCCTGGACGTCTGGGGGGTCACACACACACACACACACACACACACAGATAAGAATAATAAATAAATAAGACATAGGAGAGGAGGGGATTAGAGACGGCGTTCCTTTAAAAGGTGCAGGATGACGGCGGCGGCGGCGGCGTACCTTTGAGGCGTCCCGCGGCGTTCTTCAGCTGCAGCGCTCCGTCGTGAAGCAGCTTCCTGCCTCGGATCAGATCTTCTTTAGCAAACATCTGACCGCTCTTCATTCTCATGATGGACTTGCTGTCGGTGCGACTGCAGATCACAGGAAACACGTTAACGATGCTAATCGGAATGATTGATTATCTGATGGGTTTCCTGTTTTCTGCAAAGATCAATAAAAACCTGATCTATCTTAGAAATTAAGTTTGACCTCAAATTGTGGATTTTCTTGTAGTTTGATCCAGGAGCTGATCTAGGATCTGATCTAAGAGCTGATCTAGGATCTGATCCAGGAGCTGATCTAAGAGCTGATCCAGGATCTGATCCAGGAGCTGATCTAAGAGCTGATCCAGGATCTGATCTGGATGGTGGTTTACCTGTAGACCTCCCTCAGTCTCTGCTTCTTCTCCTGCTCATTGACTTTGCTGTCCACCGCCGTGATCAGCTGCTTCACGCAGCGAAGAGCTTTACACACGCAACCGTGGTCTTCATCGGAGTCTGGAGCGGAGGAAGCCTTTATTACACGCGTTATTACACAACGACACTCGGACTGTAACGTTTATTCTCATTATTTCAACTTCATTCTTCATGTTTTTACACAAAAGAGCCTCGCTGTCCAACACACGCAGCTCCTGGAATGATTAATAATAATCAATATCATTCAGCGTCTCACCTCTCGTGTGCTGCAGGATCCTCTGGATGAGAACGGGATACTTGGTGATCCTCTGAGTCACCAACAAGATGCATTCTGGGATACTGAGTCTCCGCACAATGCTGCTGCTCATTGTTCTCTGCACAAACACAACAAGTAATTTCACGATCAAACCACACACATGAACAGTATGTACAGTATATATATATATAAATATACTGTACATACATGTGTGTATTTATACTGCATGTATGTGGGACGTGCTCACCTTGATGAACGCCTGGAAGCGTTTGTCTTTGGCCAGCAGGTCCTTGTAGAGGTTGACGGCTTCGTTGTGGCGACTGCAGAACTTCCCGTAAACCTTCTTCATGCGATCGGCGCTGCAGCCCGAGAACTGGATACGTGACAAATACACGAATCATAGAACATGAACCATAGAACCAACACGAATCATAGAACTAACAAGAATCATAGAACCAACATGAACCAAAGAACATTAATCATAGAACCAAAACGAATCATAGAACCAACACAAACCATAGAACCAACATGAATCATAAAACCAACATGAATCATAGAACCAACATGAATCATAGAACATGAATCATAGAACCAACACGCATCATAGAACAATACGAATCATAGAACCAACATGAATCATAGAACCAACACAAACCATAGGACTAACATGAACCATAGAACCAACATGAACCATAGAACAACACGAATCAGAGAACCAACACGAACCATAGAACCAACATGAACCATAGAACATGAATCATAGAACCAACACGCATCATAGAACAATACGAATCATATAACCAACACGAATCATAGAACCAACACAAACCATAGGACTAACATGAACCATAGAACCAACATGAACCATAGAACCAACATGAATCATAGAACCAACACGAATCATAGAACAACGCGAATCATAGAACCAACATGAACCATAGAACCAACACAAACCATAGAACCAACACAAATCATAGAACCGACATGAATCATAGAACATGAATCATAGAACCAACACAAATCATAGAACCGACATGAATCATAGAACATGAATCATAGAACCAACACGAACCATAGAACCAACATGAACCATAGAACCAACATGAATCATAGAACCAACATGAATCATAGAACATGAATCATAGAACCAACACACATCATAGAACAATACGAATCATAGAACCAACACGAACCATAGAACCAACATGAATCATAGAACCAACATGAACCATAGAACATGAATCATAGAACCAACATGAATCATAGAACCAACACAAACCATAGAACCAACATGAATCATAGAACCAACACAAACCATAGAACCAACATGAATCATAGAACCAACACGAATCATAGAACCAACATGAATCATAGAACCAACATGAACCATAGAACCAACACGAACCATAGAACCAACATGAATCATAGAACCAACACGAACCATAGAACCAACATGAATCATAGAACCAACACGAATCATAGAACAACACGAATCATAGAACCAACATGAACCATAGAACCAACACGAACCATAGAACCAACATGAATCATACCAACATGAATCATAGAACCAACACAAACCATAGAACCAACATGAACCATAGAACCAACACGAACCATAGAACCAACATGAATCATACCAACATGAATCATAGAACCAACATGAACCATAGAACCAACACGAACCATGGAACCAACATGAATCATAGAACCAACATGAATCATATCAACATGAATCATAGAACCAACATGAATCATAGAACCAACACGAACCATAGAACCAACATGAATCATACCAACATGAATCATAGAACCAACACAAACCATAGAACCAACATGAATCATAGAACCAACATGAATCATACCAACATGAATCATAGAACCAACATGAATCATAGAACCAACACGAACCATAGAACCAACATGAATCATACCAACATGAATCATAGAACCAACACAAACCATAGAACCAACATGAATCATAGAACCAACATGAATCATACCAACATGAATCATAGAACCAACATGAATCATAGAACCAACATGAATCATACCAACATGAATCATAGAACCAACATGAATCATACCAACATGAATCATAGAACCAACATGAATCATAGAACCAACATGAATCATAGAACCAACATGAATCATACCAACATGAATCATAGAACCAACATGAATCATACCAACATGAATCATAGAACCAACATGAATCATAGAACCAACATGAATCATAGAACCAACACGAACCATAGAACCAACATGAATCATAGAACCAACATGAATCATAGAACCAACACGAACCATAGAACCAACATGAATCATAGAACCAACATGAATCATAGAACCAACATGAATCATAGAACCAACACAAATCATAGAACCGACATGAATCATAGAACCAACATGAATCATAGAACCAACATGAATCATAGAACCAACATGAATCATAGAACCAACACGAACCATAGAACCAACATGAACCATAGAACCAACATGAACCATAGAACCAACATGAATCATAGAACCAACATGAACCATAGAACCAACATGAATCATAGAACCAACATGAATCATAGAACCAACATGAATCATAGAACCAACATGAATCATAGAACCAACACAAATCATAGAACCAACACGAATCATAGAACCAACATGAATCATAGAACCAACACAAATCATAGAACCAACATGAATCATAGAACCAACATGAATCATACCAACATGAATCATAGAACCAACATGAATCATAGAACCAACATGAATCATAGAACCAACATGAATCATAGAACCAACACGAACCATAGAACCAACATGAATCATAGAACCAACATGAATCATAGAACCAACATGAATCATACCAACATGAATCATAGAACCAACATGAATCATACCAACATGAATCATAGAACCAACATGAATCATAGAACCAACATGAATCATAGAACCAACACGAACCATAGAACCAACATGAATCATAGAACCAACATGAATCATAGAACCAACATGAATCATAGAACCAACATGAATCATAGAACCAACATGAATCATAGAACCAACACGAACCATAGAACCAACATGAATCATACCAACATGAATCATACCAACATGAATCATAGAACCAACATGAATCATACCAACATGAATCATAGAACCAACATGAATCATAGAACCAACACGAACCATAGAACCAACATGAATCATAGAACCAACATGAATCATAGAACCAACATGAATCATAGAACCAACATGAATCATAGAACCAACACGAACCATAGAACCAACATGAATCATAGAACCAACATGAATCATAGAACCAACACGAGGTCAGAGATCCTGGACTGTATTTATCATTGTTTACAATAATCTCTCTCTCTCCCCTCACCTGGTTGAGCAGGACGTCCCCGATGCTGCAGATGAGGAAGCTGCTGTCGCTGCGTTGCCCCGACGACTGCATCGTTGCCGTTGACGACGCTCTTTTCCTCTCCAGCAGCAGCGTGAGGAAGTGTGTGTGTGTGTCCAGCAGGTCGTCCAGCACGGGGAAGATCTGCAGATGGTGGGCGTTAGCGTGCTGTCATGATGTCACGGCGTGCGTGTGTGTGTGTGTGTGTGTGTGTGTCTGTGGCACCTTGTCCAGAGTGTGTGTGTCCAGCTGCAGCTCCTTCTGCAGGCCTTTGTAGTAAACCTCCATCATGATCTTCAGCGTCCTGACGTGGTGGAACTCCGTCTGGTACAGCTCTGTGGACACAAAACACACTCTGGTCTCCACAACGCAGGAAACGCCTCGCCATCCTGCCGTCCAATCACACGGGCCGTACCGTAAATGACGTCCTGCTTCTTCACCTCGTCCTTCTTCAGCGTCTTCAGGAACTTCTTGTCCACCGTGCCGCTCCACGAGTCCGCCTCCAGGTCTCTGACATCACACTCGAACTCGCCCATCAGCTGACTGTCCATCATCTCGGTGCCTTCACACGTAGGGACAGTTACACTCACCACCGGATACACGTCACCATGGCGACGCCACACGCTGGTGGCAGGGCCAGGGAGTACCCACGTACAAGTACACACAAGACTGTACTTCAGTAGAAGTTTCAGGTATCTGAAGTCCCGACATATGAAAACTAACATTTCTACTTTCTACTCATTTTGAGTAGTGAGTATAAGAACCTGTACTTCTACGTGAGTATATAAAGAACCTGTACTTCTACGTGAGTATATAAAGTACCTGTACTTCTACGTGAGTATATAAAGAACCTGTACTTCTACGTGAGTATATAAAGAACCTGTACTTCTACGTGAGTATATAAAGAACCTGTACTTCTACGTGAGTATATAAAGTACCTGTACTTCTACGTGAGTATATAAAGAACCTGTACTTCTACGTGAGTATATAAAGTACCTGTACTTCTACGTGAGTATATAAAGAACCTGTACTTCTACGTGAGTATATAAAGAACCTGTACTTCTACGTGAGTATATAAAGAACCTGTACTTCTACGTGAGTATATAAAGAACCTGTACTTCTACGTGAGTATATAAAGAACCTGTACTTCTACGTGAGTATATAAAGTACCTGTACTTCTACGTCAGTATATAAAGTACCTGTACATCTACGTGAGTATATAAAGTACCTGTACTTCTACGTCAGTATATAAAGTACCTGTACTTCTACTTGAGTATATAAAGAACCTGTACTTCTACGTGAGTATATAAAGTACCTGTACTTCTACGTCAGTATATAAAGAACCTGTACTTCTACGTGAGTATATAAAGTACCTGTACTTCTACGTCAGTATATAAAGTACCTGTACATCTACGTGAGTATATAAAGTACCTGTACTTCTACGTCAGTATATAAAGTACCTGTACTTCTACTTGAGTATATAAAGAACCTGTACTTCTACGTGAGTATATAAAGTACCTGTACTTCTACGTCAGTATATAAAGAACCTGTACTTCTACGTGAGTATATAAAGTACCTGTACTTCTACGTCAGTATATAAAGTACCTGTACATCTACGTGAGTATATAAAGTACCTGTACTTCTACGTCAGTATATAAAGTACCTGTACTTCTACTTGAGTATATAAAGAACCTGTACTTCTACGTGAGTATATACAGTGGTTGCCATGGTTACTACCTTCGTCGGTCAGCGACTCCGTGGAGGCGTTGACTTTGCTCCCCTGGTGCAGCGAGTCGGTGGACTGGGACAAGAACTTCAGACCTTTGAGGGGAACCTCATCCAACCTACACACACACACACACACACACACACACACACACACACCTTCACTTCAGACCCGGGTGTGTGTGTGTGTGTGTGTGTCTCTGTGTGTGTGTGTGTGTGTCTCACCCTGCTATGTTGCTGGTGGAGATGCTCTTGGCCAGGTTGCTGTGCGGGTTGAAGATGCTGGGGTGTCTCCGTGGAAACGGAAGCTGGTCGTCCGGCGAGGTTGCCGTGGACCAGCGTTCCCGTGACGACAAGGAGGATGTGGACGATACGGACGATGCTGAAGACGTAGCTGGATGGAGAACATCAACCAAAGTGTGTCAGCACACTCACAGCTGAGTAATCAATCAATCTGATCACATCCTGATAAACAGCTCTTACATTTACTCCTCAAGTTAACGGCTGACCCGGGAACAGCTTCCGTCGCCAGCGACTGCTGCAAACACACACACACACACACACACACACACACACACACAGAGAGGACGTTGTCAGGAAAACAAACACTGAGAAGTTTTTGCTTTTGTACGTGAATCTGCTCCGTCAAAGTAAACGTGGTGAGTTCAAAGACGCTTTGGGAAACAAAGTAAAAGTGAGTCGTACCTTGGTTCTGTTCTTTGCACAGACGGACAGATTCTCTCTGCAGCACTTGTGGACGTGAGCGCCGCAGTCTGTAAACAACACACACCGTTAGAAACGAGGACCACGCGTTACAAGCTTTCCCCGGTTACCACGGTTACGCCGCTCAGCGCTCATGTTGTTGGACTAACATCATTGTTTTTGGTTGATATTCAGTGACTTTCCCTCATTGAATGAACAAAAACAGGATGAAGTGTTTTTAATGTCCTGAACACACTTTGATGCATTTACAAATAAATGTGTTAATTCACAAAAACGTTGGTCCTCATGGTCCAGATCCGCTCTGAGACGACGTAACGCTGCTCATGGAGATGTATGAAGGGGTGGGGGGATATGTTTTATTAAATTGGTTAATTAGGTTGTCCATTAAGAAACTTGGAGGACCTGAAGCATAAAACTGGGTATCAATTATGATTCTAAGCATTTTCTGAAGGTTTTCAAACAGATGTGAGAACATTTGAGGGTACCACCTAAGGGAGACCGCCGCTGCACGTTAGCAGGAGGCTAAACTGTTAGCATCATGTTGTCTCCGTGTTTCCATGGAAACGTCACCCAATAAGCAGCTGTAAGAGGAGCGTAAAGAAAACTCCTTCTCAAGTCACTCAGACTCTAAAAAACCTGCTGTAACATCACATTCACCGTCTGTGAGGAGCAGCCCTCGTCACCATGGCAACGACACACACACACACACACACACACACACACACAGGCGAACTGGGGTGATGCAACTGAGTGTAAGACCGATGGAGGAGTCAGCGCTTCCTCCTCCTCCTCCTCCTCTCCGGTCATGGAAACACTCGGCAGGAAAACACTGAGTCGGCAGAAAACCACGTGAGAGCCGCCGCCTTCGTTCGTCTGCAACTTCCTGTTAGCTCACCTCGTCTCGTCTACGCTCTCACAGCCAATCACCTTCCACCACAACCATCTACTTCAGCTCAGATTAGACATGGGACGGTCATCCAGACCATAATAATCACCATGTCATCCCATAATTATCAGAAGAGGCTGCAGGAAAATCAGAGGTTTTCTAAAGGCACACTGGTGCTCGGAGACGTTACCGCTCTCGTCCACCGGGGGCGCCAAACGCAACACAAAATAACAGTTTCTCACAGTAGCTTTAAAGGATGAGAAGAAGGAGGAGAAGGAGGAGGAAAGGGAGGAGACGAAGAAGAAGAAGAAAACAGCTGAAGGGAAATGAAACAGACATGTGACAACTATTAAAGGAAACGACTACAAGAGGAAGGGGTGAGGAGGAGGAGGAGGAAAAGAGGAAGAAGTGAGGAGGAAAATAAAAAAGAGGAAGGATGTTTGAGGAAAGTGAAGACGAGAAGGAGCTGATAAAGAGTCTTACTGCTGCAGAGGAAGGCTTCCTTGTTGTGCAGGACTTTGTTGCAGTGTTGACAGGAAGTGGAAGGAGACGGACTGACGGGGATGAAGAGGTGACCGTTGGCATTCTTCTTCTCTCTCTCTTTATTCTCTCGCTCCCGTTCTCCTTTCCTCTCCTTCTCCTGGAATCAATAACAGATCATCAATAGATGGAAATACTCTGTGGGAGAAGACGTCCACCGTTTGGAAGCCACGAGCCGTCGCCATCTTGGTATTTTTGCAACCAGTGAAGGTAGTGACCATATTTGGACTCTGGAGGAGCGACGGGTGGATCAACAAAGTTAGTTTCTATAATTCAAGGTCAACTTTACAGCTAAGTGTTAAAGTCATCTTAGTAGCTAACTAGCATTGGTAGTGACCTATCAATCAGCAGGTAAGCCCCGCCCCCTAAAGCATCCCCTGCTTTCTGGTCTGGTGGACTCTAAATGGACCATAATGTACTAAATGAACATCATGCTGGATTGAAGAAGACTTGAAACTAGAGATTGAGACCATAAACTCATGTTTACAATGTTTACTGAGATAATACATCAAGAGAGAAGTAGGACCATTTTCTCATAGACTTCTATACAACCAGAGAGGAGTCGCCCCCTGGTGGCCAGCAGAGAGAAGTAGGACCATTTTCTCATAGACTTCTATACAACCAGAGAGGAGTCGCCCCCTGGTGGCCAGCAGAGAGAACTAGGACCATTTTCTCATAGACTTCTATACAACCAGAGAGGAGTCGCCCCCTGGTGGCCAGCAGAGAGAAGTAGGACCATTTTCTCATAGACTTCTATACAACCAGAGAGGAGTCGCCCCCTGGTGGCCAGCAGAGAGAAGTAGGACCATTTTCTCATAGACTTCTATACAACCAGAGAGGAGTCGCCCCCTGGTGGCCAGCAGAAAGAAGTAGGACCATTTTCTCATAGACTTCTATACAACCAGAGAGGAGTCGCCCCCTGGTGTCCAGCAGAGAGAAGTAGGACCATTTTCTCATAGACTTCTATACAACCAGAGAGGAGTCGCCCCCTGGTGGCCAGCAGAGAGAAGTAGGACCGTTTTCTCATAGACTTCTATACAACCAGAGAGGAGTTGCCCCCTGGTGGCCAGCAGAGAGAAGTAGGACCATTTTCTCATAGACTTCTATACAACCAGAGAGGAGTCGCCCCCTGGTGGCCAGCAGAGAGAAGTAGGACCATTTTCTCATAGACTTCTATACAACCAGAGAGGAGTTGCCCCCTGGTGGCCGGCAGAGAGGATGCAGCTTAAAGGCACTTCAGTGCTGGCTTCACTTCTCAGAACCGGCGGTTGCCTCTATAATCACTGTATTCAGCTGCAGCCTCCTTCCAAACCCAGAGTCTTACCCGACCACGGACCATAACCATGACTCAGCTTACTGACCCTACACACACACACACACACACACACACACGTCGTCATCGTCTTCTTACCTCATATGATCCTGTTTCTCCTCTCCACCTCACCGAGCGACTGAACCTCTTGCTGATCATGGCTGAACTTTCCTCCTGTCTGTCCTCCTGCCTGCCTGTCTGTCTGTCCTCCTGCCTGTCTGCCTGTCCTCCTCTAACCCTCACCGTGAATTCTGTCTGTCTGTCTGCATTCCTGTCTCTCCTGTCTGAGCGTCCTGCCGACGTCGTCTCTGATCTTTAAGTTATTCTGAATGAGCTGCTGCTGTTCGTCTGCTTTCAAATCAGGAAGTGAGCTAGCATCCAACATCTGCACACACATAGTTCCTCTTTCACCGTCTGTCTTTGGTAAAAGCCGTCATCATCTCCACGAAGCCTCCATGTTGGCGTTTGATGACAAAATAAACATGTTTCGTGTTGCATCATCGGCTGCAGCTCAGAAACATTTCCATTCAGCTTTTACTTATTTCATATTCTTTAAATTTGCTTTTTTAATGTGGTTTCTGAAGGTTTTTGCTTCTCAAGCACTTATTTGAATATTTCAGTTTCACTTCAGTTTTTATGTTGTTGGGTCTAATATTAGTTTGCTGTGTAATGGTGGTGTGATGATGACAGACCTGGGGTCGGATTTGGGATGCACAAATTAATGAAACTAACCGGAATCCAGATTAACAAACTAACAAACAGATTAACTAATCCCAAATGATCGTATGACAACATGTACTGTACAATATTAATATCTAATAAATCATAATATTAAACTAAATCAAAAGGATGCACCCGTTTGTTTGACAGGACAGCGCCCCCACTGGTCATTTTTAACAACGGCGATTTGGAGCCATTGTAGCTTTAAGATAATAATTAGGCAAGCAGGGGAACGGGGGTAATATTCTAAGAAGAACTCAATTTATGGGAGAAAAAAGAGTTTACATTTCTGAAAACAATCTGGGATATTCTTTGAGATTAAAGTCAGAAAAACACCACAAATGTACGAGAAAAAAAACTTTTCTAAGATTCTAAAGTAAGCAAGAAAAATTATTCTCAGAGATTAAAATCACAAATTTAGGAGGAAAAAAATGGCTGACTCAGCAAAGGTTTGATCAACATCATCAAACCGCAGATGCCATCGGTAGACAGGAAACGCCACACATACATCAGTCAAAAGATCATCAACTCCTCCAGATCAGACGGTGTTTTCTTCTAAACGATCTATTCATTACAAACGCCTGTACGCCGATGACACCGTGGTGATTCTGCCCCGAAATCGCCAAAAGAGTATTTTGTCATCGCTAAAACTTATTCACTAATCCATCAATGTAGTGTGTGATTTCAGCCTTTTCTTTTCTGCCCGTTATGAGATTCAAACGTTCGCACTGAGAAACCACGGCGACACCACAGGATGCCGAGCTACGAGCACAACACCACCCGATGCCACGGACCGACCGAGGTGATGTCATCGGAGGGGAAAGAAGGAAACCACAGGGCTGTTTCGACTTCCTATTATGATCTGCTGATGATGTTGCCGTGCCGACGGCACCGACGATGACACCATGTTACACGTTACACTCGGACTGATCATTGCGATGTTTAGTCACACAGTCGGGATATTCAGTCTGTTTGTTCCTGAACGCACCGCCTCGTCTTCAGACCCGCTCTCTAATTAAGTGACTTTTTAAGTTAAGTGCATCAATCTGTCAGATTTAAGAGGCTCGATGAACAATTCTGTGCTGTCGTAAACACTTCAAACCACCGCCACGGAGGTTGTTTAGACATGAACGCTGATGACACGGCAACGGAAACGTCACAAAGTAAACGGACACATCGCTGCAGACCCCCGATGGACCAGTCAGTACAGTCCTGAGCCAAGTCCAGGACCAGCTAGAGGCCTAACATGGAGGGACTGTAACCCGGGAAGGGACAGGGTCCTGCCCAACTGAGTCCTCCAGGTGGACCCAACGGTTGAGAAGTGTTTATATATATATATATATATATATATAGGTTATGATCGACCTGGACTGGAGGTACTAAACCATAAAAACAGGATTTCCTTGTGTTTCAAGTGTCTTAAAAGCTGCACTATGAAGTGTTTTTTCTGCGATGCTGAAACGGTCAAATTCATGCAACGGACCTCAACTTCCCCCTGGAGTAACATCTTTGCAAATGATGTCATAAACAATATTGCTGTCATTCTGCATAATAACGTGACGTTGATGTTTCCTTGCGGGCTCTGAACCCCGTACGACAAACACTGCTGTGAACAGAAAACCCTGTGAGCGATGCCCCATACGGAGGAACCAGAGCCTCCTGGGAGGATCTTTAAGCGGCGGGTCTTCTCACCTTGCCTTTCTTGGTCATCTTGCTGCGGAGGTAGCTGAACGTACGACTGATTTTCGGACCTCCTTTGCCCTCGGTGTCGCTCCGCAGAGGGCCGGGCTCCTCCTCTGAAATACTGACCGACACACACACACCAGGTACAAGCTTTGAAACACACCCGAGAGGAGGGAAGTACTCTGCTAATGTCCAGGATAACCGAGTACTTCTTGCTTGTAGAACATGTTTTAATGGAGTGACTGCGTTACCTGTATTCCAGCGTCCCGGAGTTGGTGGAGTATGAGCTCATGCCTACGGCAAGCAGAGAGGACAAACGTCATCACACTGTTATACTGTAAATCTAATGTATAGAGCCAACGTCTTGATGTGGAAGTAAAGACGTTAACACAGAGTTCAACGACGGAAACAAGGAGGGTAAAACCAGAACTACAGAACAGGAAAGCAGCTTTCAATGGAGGGGATAAACAGTTAGATGTTTTTGGTCCCAGACAGTTAATAAACAGAGAAATATAGAGATTTCATAAACTGTACGTTTAATACTGTTTGATGTTAGACCATCGTATATTTGAGATTTTCCTGCATTTCCTGAATAAACTTGATGAAGACGGGGAGGTACAGCTGAAAGCTCGTGAGAGGACCTTGAGCGACTCGAAAATTAAATTATGAATATAATTCTCCTCATATTTAACCAGGAAAAGTATTTTATTGCATCACAGACAGAAAAAGGTTAGAAAACGTATAAACATACTTTTGAAAAATGACAAACATTGTATGAGTTATTCTGTCGAAGCTGAAAAGGAACATTTAGTTTGTGTTGTCTTCGGGAGGCTGGAATAATCCTGGAGGTTAAAACGGCGTACGGGACGACGTTGGTCGGTGGGGTTTCTTCGTTAAAGCATTCAGACATGAAATGTGATCCAGGAGGTCAGAAACAGACACACATTAAACTTCTAGTGAAGTCCTGAGGAACCAGGAAGTGCTTTATTGTTTAGTTTGTTACGGGACGCCACGCGGCGGAGGGACCACGGCTACATGGAGCATACTTACTCCCTCCTTCCTCCTCATCATCACTGAAGGAAGAGCCAATAGAAAAGAAGCGTCTATTTTTGGGGAGGAGCGGGGAGATACTGAGCGAGAAGCTGATTCGCCGCTTTGATGGAGGAAATCCGCTCGCTGAACGGCGTCGGTGGGATGAACGGGAAGATAAAAGCAGAATCTCATTGGACAAACGTTGAGACGTCAGCGGGGACGGAACAACAGAGAGACGGACAGAAACTCACCATCGATGTCACGCTGACTGATGGTAACCATGGAGATGGACTTGGTGAGGGTTTGATGATGGAACATGGTGGGACAGCTGTTTGTCACTGACAGTACCTGATGTGATGTTTAAAACACACACGAGGGGGAAAAATATTATTTTATATATATTAAAAATATAAAAACACACACGAGGGGAAAAAAATATTATTTTATATATATTAAAAATATAAAAACACACACGAGGGGAATATAATATTATTTTATATATATTAAAAATATAAAAAATATAAAAACACACACTAGGGGAATATAATATTATTTTATATATATTAAAAATATAAAAAATATAAAAACACACACTAGGGGAATATAACATTATTTTATATATATAAAAAATATAAAAACACACACTAGGGGAATATAATATTATTTTATATATATTAAAAATATAAAAAATATAAAAACACACACTAGGGGAATATAACATTATTTTATATATATAAAAAATATAAAAACACACACTAGGGGAATATAATATTATTTTATATATATAAAAAATATAAAAACACACACTAGGGGAATATAATATTATTTTATATATATAAAAAATATAAAAACACACACTAGGGGACTTTAATATTATTTTATATATATTAAAAATATAAAAACACACACGAGGGGGAAAAAATATTATTTTATATATATATTAAAAATATAAAAACACACACTAGGGGAATATAATATTATTTTATATATATAAAAAATATAAAAACACACACTAGGGGAATATAATATTATTTTATATATATTAAAAATATAAAAACACACACGAGGGGAATATAATATTATTTTATATATATTAAAAATATAAAAAATATGAAAACACACACTAGGGGAATATAATATTATTTTATATATATAAAAAATATAAAAACACACACTAGGGGAATATAATATTATTTTATATATATAAAAAATATGAAAACACACTAGGGGAATACAAAATTATATATATATATATATATATATATATATATATATATATATATATATAGACATTTGACATTTGACAGATCAAGGATCCAAACTCTATATATATATATATATATATATATATATATATATATATATATATATAGAGTTTGGATCCTTGATCTGTCAAATGTCTGTGTATGAACCCTCTCTACTTTTATTCTGAAAAGCCAACATGACCAGGAAGCCGGATCCTGAACTTCAGCGACCCATCAGAAAGCCATGGATCACCCACCTGGCTCTCCACGCCGCCCCCGTCCCCCTCCTGCTCCTCCTCTGTGAGGGAGACCAGCGAGCCCCTCTCCTGGCCCTCCAGACGTAAGCTCCTCCCGGTCCCGGTCCTCTCCTCCGGATCCCCGAGACCGGGACCGGGAGCTTGGACCGCCCCCCTCTCCATCTCCAGACCCTCCAGGCTGTAGCTGGGGAGACAAGGCAGGGTACTGTTACTCATCAGGTCACGTGATACAGTCATGTGATACATCTGGTCGTGCAGCCGGAACCGGAACCCCGAGGAAAACCTTCATCATCACTGATTTACCTTCTGTTGTCTATTTGCTCGTCAGGACGACGCAGGTTGGACGGACACCAACTCATGCTGGAGACACGGAGGATGAGGAGGTGATGGAGGATGAGGAGGTGATGGAGGATGAGGAGATGATGGAGGATGAGGTGATGGAGGATGAGGAGGTGACGGAGGATGAGGAGGAATAGAGGAGAGATGAAAAAGGTGGTTAGATATTTGATGATGTGATGTTTTAAACCTAGAATGAGATGAATGATGTTGGTGAGACGATGATGGAGATGTGGACGCCTGTTGATACCAGGCAGCAACCTTTAGTTCTGAAAAGTAAAGTTCCTTAAACTGTACTTCTCTCTGCTGGCCACCAGGGGGCGACACCTCTCTGGTTGTATAGAAGTCTATGAGAAAATGGTCCTACTTCTCTCTGCTGGCCACCAGGGGGCGACACCTCTCTGGTTGTATAGAAGTCTATGAGAAAATGGTCCTACTTCTCTCTGCTGGCCACCAGGGGGCGACTCCTCTCTGGTTGTATAGAAGTCTATGAGAAAATGGTCCTACTTCTCTCTGCTGGCCACCAGGGGGCGACTCCTCTCTGGTTGTATAGAAGTCTATGAGAAAATGGTCCTACTAATCCAGACCCAGACGCTGACTCGCTGGGACACGTCACACAGCGGTTAGACAGGAAGAAGAATGTGAGGAAGAGGAGTGTGATGAGGAAGAGGAGTGTGATGATGAAGAGGAGTGTGATGATGGATGGAGGCGTACCTTCTCCGGTGGAGGGGGGGCTTCACTCGCTTCACTTCTCCTGACAGACTCTTCATCAGGCTGGAAGGAGAGACAGACAGACGGTTAGTGACAGACAGACAGACAGTTAGCGAGAGACAGACAGACAGACTGCCTGCCTGTCTGTCTCTCTAGACCCTCTGGTCCTGTCCCGTGTGACTCACCAGCGCTGAGCGGCGTCGGCGGCGGCGTTGCTCCTGCCCGGCTCCCAGCTGTGGCGGCGGAACGGAGACAAGGACCGGATGGAGGCTCTCAAGATGGCGGAGGAGACGGGGTTCTCTGAAAGCTGGTCCTTCTTCTCCTCCTCTTCTCCTCCACCTCCTTCTGTCTCTCCTCCTCCTGGGAGAAAGGAGAAAGAACTTACTTTTTGGGCGTCGGGCAGTTTAACCCTCCGAGCTGTCATCCTTTAGAAAAAGTTACCTCGGTCCTCTGTCTCGGACTTCCAGGACAGTCTGGAGCTCCGGGGGGTCCCGGCCTCGGGGGTCCTCTCGCTGGGACTGAAGACTCCCTGTGGCACTGCTTCATCCGTGGAGGACCAGGAGACCCGGACCCCTCTTTCCCGGGATCCGACACACGGGGGAGGGTCTCTGGGCTGGAGGGGAGACAGGAAGACATGTGAGCTACTATCTAGACCTCTGGGGACCACAGACAGTCTCTGGTTCTCCACATAGTCTGGTCTGGTCTCTGGACTAATGTGAGCTACTATCTAGACCTCTGGGGGACCACAGACAGTCTCTGGTTCTCCACATAGTCTGGTCTCTGGACTCATGTGGACTACTATCTAGACCTCTGGGGACCACAGACAGTCTCTGGTTCTCCACATAGTCTGGTCTCTGGACTCATGTGGACTACTACCCTCCAGTCCCTCCTCCTGGCCCGTCGTCGTTGTGTATAAGTTGAGTCAGATTTGAAAGGCGCCTGTCAGACAGAGTTCAGGGCTGCAGGATTACGAGAGTGGAACCGGAGTGAGTCACGGATCCTCTCTGAATCACAGCGGTCCTCGAAGCGTCACTGGAAATATTATTACTATTAATACTTCATCTGGCGTTGGGCGGAGGGAAAGAGGTCCCGTTCCCGGGTCGGTTTAGAGGAGAAGGTAGAAATCATGCAAACACACGTCTCACCCTTTTAAAGACGCCGTCGTCCGTTTCCCCGGCGACCTCCACGCCACCTTTGTCGCCGTGCAGCAAACACACCGACACGCAGTCCGCTTCACCCGGGTGGACGTCTGGGAGAGAGACAGGAGAGAGAGAACGAGGTGACAAAAAACACCTGGCGGGGCTCAGAGATGGAGGTGAGACGGGTCAGAGATGGAGGTGAGACAGTCAGAGATGGTGAGACAGTCAGATGGAGGTGAGACAGTCAGAGATGTAGGTGAGACAGTCAGATGGAGCTGAGACAGTCAGAGATGGAGGTGAGACAGTCAGAGATGGAGGTGAGACAGTCAGGTATGGTGAGACAGTCAGAGATGGAAGTGAGACAGTCAGAGATGGTGAGACAGTCAGAGATGGAGGTGAGACAGTCAGAGATGGTGAGACAGTCAGAGCGAGCAGCAGCTCATTGCATCGCTGGTTGCAATCCAGCGAGACAGGAAGTTGACCTCATATCACCCAAACCACAGATGTGAGACAGCCAGCAGGCTGGGTGTGAGACAGCCAGCAGCCTGGGTGTGAGACAGCCAGCAGGCTGGGTGTGAGACAGCTCATTGCAGCGCTGGGTGTGCAGATCCAGCCAGACAGGCTGAAGGTTGACCTCATATCACCCAAACCACAGATGTGAGACAGCCAGCAGGCTGGGTGTGAGACAGCCAGCAGGCTGGGTGTGAGACAGCCAGCAGCCTGGGTGTGAGACAGCCAGCAGCCTGGGTGTGAGACAGCCAGCAGGCTGCTGTCACAGTGGTTGCCGCCGACAACAAACCAGAGATTGGAACAGTTGTATGAAGCGCGTATCTACGTGTAGATCTGTTTACATGGAGAAGATGGTCTTTATCTGGGCTTCAGACACAACATTGAAACCGTCTATAGCGTGTAACGTGGTAGAATCGTATCATGGTGAATACGCTGCCTTTAGCTGACTATCGAGGCAATGGATGTAAGTGATTATGAATATTTTATAGAGCATATTAATAAATAAAAGCTATTGATCCGTTATAGACCTTATAATCATCATATTTAAGATCATTTTATTGCTTGCATACAAACAACTTGTGTCTTATCTAAACAAAAGGTAACTAAATGTAAAATGATTAGATATGCTTTATTACTTTGATGATTATCGGGATAATATAGTGATTATTTGAATATTATTGATAACAATATTAATATCAATAATAATAATAATGTACCGGCCCTTTAAGAGATTACCTGTACATGTCGTCAGTGTGTTGGGTTCTGGGCAGAACCGATCCGTCTCCCTCTGGATCTAAGAGAACACAAAGAAGAACATTTCATTGTTTGGACCGGAGCTCATAAACATGTAGATATTCACATGTGACTGTTGACCCCCCCCACACACACACACACACACACACACACACACACACCAGTCTCTGTGTGTGTGTGTGTCTCTGTGTGTGTGTCTCTGTGTGTGTGTGTGTGTGTGTGTGTGTGTCTCTGTGTGTGTGTGTGTGTGTGTCTCTGTGTGTGTGTGTGTCTCTGTGTGTGTGTGTCTCTGTGTGTGTGTGTGTGTGTGTCTCTGTGTGTGTCTCTGTGTGTGTGTGTGTGTGTCTCTATGTGTGTGTGTGTGTGTGTGTGTGTGTGTCTCAATGTGTGTGTGTGTGTGTGTGTCTCAATGTGTGTGTGTGTGTGTGTGTGTGTGTGTGTGTGTGTCTCTATGTGTGTGTGTGTGTGTGTGTGTGTGTGTGTCTCTATGTGTGTGTGTGTGTGTGTGTGTGTGTGTGTGTATCGACATGTATCCGAGGAACCGCCGTGCTCTCACGGGTCACAAGCAGACGATTGTTCCGCCCCTGCAGACCGGACACAGCCGGTCCAGTGTGATGTCACAGACGTGGGAGGCGGTCTCTACCGGACCGCCCAGTTTCTGGATCGCACGCCGACGCCAAACACGCAAACCCTCCGGGACGATACTCTGATCTGGATCCAAATCACTGATATGATGGTGAGGTTATATCATAGTGTCGATGGAGCAGCTACAATGTTAGCGTAGCGTAGCACCATCAACCAGACTCCATTCAGAAAACCTGTCTGTGGTCCCCCAGAGGTCTAGATGGTAGTCCACATTAGTCCAGAGACCAGACTATGTGGAGGAACCAGAGACTGTCTGTGGTCCAAACAACAAGGTCTCTGCTGTATTTATGTCTAGATGACCTTATATGGAGTGTTGATGGAGCAGCTACAATGTTAGCGTAGCCTAGCACCATCAACCAGACTCCATTCAGAAAACCAGCGTTTTAACAGCAGTTATCTTGTGGTCTTACAGACAGACCTAACAAAGCATGACTCAGCACTTTTTACTGATCACCATCATGATGGAGTTATTTCAGCATCCTTTTCATCTGGTTATTGATATTAAATCACAGATCAATACTGTATTCTGGTTCCTCCAGCTGTGGTGAACCAGCCCACGTGGGTCCTGCTGGATCCAGTGGATCCAGACCCAGACAGGACACGGTCTGGTTTAAACATGCATCTAAATTGAACACATTGTGAGTCTCTGATGGCATTCTGGTCCACGTCGAGTCCCAACAAACAAACCAAAGCAGAATTAGAGAGTTAGGTCGTTTAAGTCCACTCGTCTGTTGTGTGAGACTTCAGTGACCTCATATTTTAGTTGTTAATCACTGAAGCCAATGACTCCTTTGTCCCCCTCGTCCCATCGTGTGAATGGACCTGTTGTCCCGCCGCCGGCTGCGTCCATCATCAACATCCTGCAGAGAAGTCCGTCTGCACAAAGCAGCGACTTTTATCTGCATCAAGGCTCTCGCTTTAATCCTGCTTAATAGAAACCTTTAGTCACTATTTCACTTTCCCCCAGTCGTAGCCACACATGCGTGTCCCAGCATTTCCCAGGATGCTCCTCTCTGACGTGCCCGGACTGGAATCCTGCAGCGAGTTTTCAGTCCGTCCGTGCAGAACCAACAAGACACGACGACTGTTTTAGAATGTCTTCAGACGGATTCCTCCCGACACAAGTGCTGCGTTTCCTTCTTTCTTTGAGTCTAGATTTACGACCTCTCTGGGATTCTGAGGGAATCTTAAGGACTTTTAAGGATCAATCTGGTCACAGACGATGTTGTCATTGCATTTAAATGATTTAAATGCCCATAATATATATAAATATAAATAAATAAGTTCTATTTTATTACCATCAAACACCATCCTGCTGCCACTCACCAGAGAACAACAATAATCCGCCGCTAAAAATAGTCCCCAACAGATGCACTACTTCTTCTTCTGATGACTGTAAAACGACAGAAACTATATTTAGGAAAGTCTGACTCTGGATCTGTGAGACGTTTATAACATGTTCAGCAGGAACCAATGAACCGACACCTCGCTGTTCTGTTAAAACAACATATAATATAACACAATATAAGCGGTCTGATCTCTGCAGATGTTCCTGCTGATCCTCATGAGTTCAGATCTTTACTGTGAATCTGAGAACATGAAGAGCATCACGTGTGTGTGTCGGTGTGTGTCGGTGTGTGTAGGAGTGTGTAGGAGTGTGTAAGTGTGTGTAGGAGTGTGTAGGAGTGTGTTGGTGTGTGTCGGAGTGTGTAGGTGTGTGTCGGAGTGTGTAGGAGTGTGTAGGAGTGTGTAGGAGTGTGTAGGTGTGTGTAGGTGTGTGTAGGTGTGTGTAGGAGTGTGTAGGAGTGTGTAGGAGTGTGTAGGAGTGTGTAGGTGTGTGTCGGAGTGTGTAGGAGTGTGTAGGTGTGTGTAGGAGTGTGTAGGAGTGTGTAGGAGTGTGTAGGTGTGTGTAGGTGTGTGTAGGAGTGTGTTGGTGTGTGTAGGTGTGTGTAGATGTGTGTAGGTGTGTGTCGGAGTGTGTAGGAGTGTGTAGGTGTGTGTAGGAGTGTGTAGGAGTGTGTAGGAGTGTGTAGGAGTGTGTAGGTGTGTGTCGGAGTGTGTAGGAGTGTGTAGGTGTGTGTAGGAGTGTGTAGGAGTGTGTAGGAGTGTGTAGGAGTGTGTAGGTGTGTGTAGGTGTGTGTAGGTGTGTGTAGGAGTGTGTAGGAGTGTGTAGGTGTGTGTAGGTGTGTGTAGGTGTGTGTAGGTGTGTGTAGGAGTGTGTAGGTGTGTGTAGATGTGCCTCCGTGTGACTCGTACAATGAGAAGTCCTCAAACGCACCGTCACAATCCAGAGACCTGAAATGACTCGTGGGCCGCCGTGTTTACAGCAGAATAAACACCATGAGGTCTTCCAGATGTGAGACGCTGCTCATCAACCCTGATGTAGAGGGCAATGTGTACCTGTCTATGTCTTCTGTCTCTACGTCATGTCTCTATGTCTTGTCTCTACGTTGTCTGTGTCTACATCTTCTGTCTCTACGTCTTCTATGTCTACATCTTCTGTTCTACGTCTTCTGTCTCTACATCTTCTATCTCTATGTCTTCTGTTTCTACGTCTTCTGTCTCTACATCTTCTGTCTCTATGTCTTCTGTTTCTACGTCTTTTGTCTCTACGTCTTCTGTCTCTACGTCTTCTGTCTCTACATCTTCTGTCTCTATGTCTTCTGTTTCTACGTCTTTTGTCTCTACGTCTTCTGTCTCTACGTCTTCTGTCTCTATGTCTTCTGTTTCTACGTCTTTTGTCTCTACGTCTTCTGTCTCTACGTCTTCTGTCTCTGTCTTCTGTTTCTACGTCTTTTGTCTCTACGTCTTCTGTCTCTACGTCTTCTGTCTCTACATCTTCTGTCTCTACGTCTTCTGTCTCTACATCTTCTGTCTCTATGTCTTCTGTCTCTATGTCTTCTGTCTCTACGTCGTCTGTTCTATGTCTTCTGTCTCTACTTCATCTGTCTCTACGTCGTCTGTTCTAGTTCATCTGTCTCTACATCTTCTGTCTCTATGTCTTCTGTCTCTACGTTTTCTGTCGCTACGTTGTCTGTCTCTACATCTTCTGTCTCTACATCTTCTGTCTCTATGTCTTCTGTCTCTATGTCTTCTGTCTCTACGTCGTCTGTTCTACTTCATCTGTCTCTACATCTTCTGTCTCTATGTCTTCTGTCTCTATGTCTTCTGTCTCTACGTCGTCTGTTCTACTTCATCTGTCTCTACGTCTTCTGTCTCAACATCTTCTGTCTCTACGTCGTCTGTTCTAAGTCTCCTGTTTCTACGTCGTCTGTTCTAAGTCTTCTGTTTCTACCTCGTCTGTTCTAAGTCTCCTGTCTCTACGTCGTCTGTCTCTACGTTGTCTGTCTCTACGTCGTCTGTTCTAAGTCTTCTGTTTCTACCTCGTCTGTTCTAAGTCTCCTGTCTCTACGTCGTCTGTCTCTACGTTGTCTGTCTCTACGTCGTCTGTTCTATGTCTTCTGTCTCTACGTTGTCTGTCTCTACGTCTTCTGTCTCTACGTCTTCTGTCTCTACATCTTCTGTCTCTATGTCTTCTGTTTCTACGTCTTTTGTCTCTACGTCTTCTGTCTCTACGTCTTCTGTCTCTATGTCTT
>CM056825.1:1167500-1242500 GCA_029853015.1 Chelidonichthys spinosus | reverse complement strand
CGTCCGGTCTTTGCAAAACAGAAATTCTGCGTGTTTTTAAAATGTGCATATTTATTGGTTGGAAGTGAGATCTAATCACAAGACTGGAACCTGGATGCAGATCAGCTGTAGTCCATAATCTGGATGGATCCAGTATGTTTCTCACCTGTGACTTTGAGTCTCCGCCGGTCTGTTCACGATCCTCTTCATCTTCATCGTCTGCTGTAGAGGACAGAAACATCAGTGTTCAAAGTAAAGTAAAGGAGGAAGTGTGTCCTGTTCCCTCCGGCTGCACGTAAAACCCCAACACTCATATGAACGGGCGCTGTGATTGGACGGAAACAGGCCAATGACATTTTATTTCCTGCTAAATAGCTGAAAGAACAACTCAAAGTTCAACCTGGACACTGAAATACTGCTGCTTCCTGGATCAGGTATTTAAAGTTACTAAAATGCTTATGTTTGGACTTTTTAAAAAAAGAAATAAGGCTTAAAAGTTCTCGTCAACTTATTTTTAAACAAATGAAATATCCAGAGCTCTCTTTCACTGAGACGAGCGTTAATATTGTCCTAAAATAGACTTTCATATGAAATTGAGGCCTTTTATATATAGACTCAAATAAAATCTAAAAATATTATTTTTGCCAGGAGGCAACAACCTCCCGTTCTGAGAAGTGAAGCCGAAGCTGAAGTGCCTTTCAACCTGTCATTCCCTCTGCTGACCACCAGGGGGCGACTCCTCTCTGGTTGTATAGAAGTCTATGAGAAAATGGTCCTACTTCTCTCTGCTGGCCACCAGGGGGCGACTCCTCTCTGGTTGTATAGAAGTCTATGAGAAAATGGTCCTACTTCTCTCTGCTGGCCACCAGGGGGCGACTCCTCTCTGGTTGTATAGAAGTCTATGAGAAAATGGTCCTACTTCTCTCTGCTGGCCACCAGGGGGCGACTCCTCTCTGGTTGTATAGAAGTCTATGAGAAAATGGTCCTACTTCTCTCTGCTGGCCACCAGGGGGCGACTCCTCTCTGGTTGTATAGAAGTCTATGAGAAAATGGTCCTACTTCTCTCTGCTGGCCACCAGGGGGCGACTCCTCTCTGGTTGTATAGAAGTCTATGAGAAAATGGTCCTACTTCTCTCTTGATGTATTATCTCAGTAAACATTGTAAACATGAGTTTATGGTCTCAATCTCTAGTTTCAAGTCTTCTTCAATCCAGCATGATGTTCATTTAGTACATTATGGTCCATTTAGAGTCCACCAGACCAGAAAGCAGGGGATGCTTTAGGGGGCGGGGCTTACCTGCTGATTGACAAGTTATTTTGCGTTTTATAACTCGGGTTTCAACAGTAGAGACAATGAGTGTGTGTTTGTGTGTCAGATAAACGGGAGCTGAGCTCTGAATACGATGATGAAGATCCTGTTTGGGAGTTTCCTCGTCTCACGGTGACTCACTCGTGTTTCTGGTTGAAGTAATTAGGGGTTGAGACGGAAAGCTTTCCCGACCCGGCGAGCTGGAAAACACTGGAACGTCTCAGACGAGCTGGTTTCACTTCATCGATGGGAACTTTATGTTTATAGACGACTTCATTCTCTTGTTCGTCGGCTCGTCTGTGACGCAGCTAGTTGACTCTAGGGACATTAGCTAGCTATGCTAATTAAGTTCGCAGAATAAAGTTTGTTGATTTTTCAATCAAGGTAGTGTGCTAACGACATTAGCATAGCTAGCTTGTATTACCTTCTAGGCCACCTCATATCGGACCCTTCCGAGTTTGGAGAAGGAATACTAACCCAAAATTTCGTACACCAGAAATGGTCATCAGGATTAAATAGCACCCTTCACTAGATTGAACAAGCCACACATTAACATTCATATTTAAATCAAACTGTAACTTATAAAGTTAGTTCATTTAACATTAAGCAGCAAATCACCTTTAGTTTGCTAACATTAGCTGCATAGCTAGCTATGCTAATGTCGCAACAGAATAAAGAAAAGGTAGCTCAAATTCAGCTTTCTGCTATTTTTTCCTCCTTTTCTTAACGTTAATGGTAATATGCTACCAACAATAATATTAGCTTCCAGGCTTGAGCCCCACCTCCTCTATCGGACCCTTCCATGTTTCAAGAAGGCAGCTAACCCGAAACTGCGCACATAATAAAAATAATAAGCCGATATCCACCAGGAAAACCAAGTGAACTGTAAAACAATCGTATTTAAACCAAACTGTAACTCACGAAGTTCGTTAATTTAACAATAAGCAGCAAATAACTGACCTCACAAGTTTAACATTAGTGTTAGCACAACAAACAGGAAAGCGAATGAAAAAGCTTAACGTTGTCACTTCGGCTAACTTTAACGTTAGTTTGCTAACAACATTATCATAGCTAGCTAATGTTATTACGCAAAACAAAACACCTTAATCCGTGACGCAATTAAAATATTTGGTTCTTTACAGAATGTAAAGTGATTCCAGCGTGTTTAAGAGCTTTACGCATATTTTGATGATTATCGGGATAAGATCGCGAATCGTAATTATTCTGTAATTTTGCGTTCTACTGCATTCCTTAAACCTAAATCTGGGTCTTAAAACCAGGTTTTTAATCCTCCGGAAGGAGTGAGATCCGGACAAAACGTCCTCTCACACACACACACACACACACACACACACACACACACACACACACACACACACACACACACACACACACACACACACACACACACACACACACAACCATTTCTCAGCCCACCTCTAGTTTCACTGTCCACTGCTATGTCCCGGTGACATCATCCTGTTGCCTGGTAACCGTGCCCTACACAAACAGTGGCGCCGGATCAACGGTCGTCTCACACACTCTCTCACACACACACACACACACACACACACACACACACACACTCGGCCCTGTTACTGACATTATCATCGAGTCTCTCTCCACTTCCTTTCGGGCTAAAAGTGTCGACGGTTTGAAAGCGGAGGGCGAACTAAAAAAGCCCCGGCTGTACGAGTCCCATTGTAACCACGACAACAATGAGGGCCATTTCTCAAGTCACGTGACCGGCGATCTAAATGGGAACTTGCATCACTGACGTGTAAAGAAGCTGGAGACACAACAATGACAGCGAGTCCTGGCTTTTTTGCCTTTACACACGGTTTACGTAGCTACCAGCATGTTTATTATTATTATTTGCATACAAATTAAGCTCGACTGGCGTATAATTTACGAGTCATAAATAAGATCCAACCCCGAGACAAAACCTCCTAAAAACCTGTCAGCAATGATCGGGAGCCACAGCCTGTATGAACGAAGTAAACTGCAACCAGTGAAGGTAGTGACCATATTTGGACTCTGGAGGAGCGACGGGTGGATCAACAAAGTTAGTTTCTATAATTCAAGGTCAACTTTACAGCTAAGTGTTAAAGTCATCTTAGTAGCTAACTAGCATTGGTAGCGACCTGTCACTCAGCAGGTAAGCCCCGCCCCCTAAAGCATCCCCTGCGTTCTGGTCTGGTGGACTCTAAATGGACCATAATGGACTAAATGACAGCCTATTCTTTGAATAAACACATCTGTGGTTTTTCTTCTCACCTCTCTGAGACGTGACTTTCACTTCGACCACTTCTTCTTTCGCTCTCACTTCGCTCGTCGTCTGATTCCTCTCTCTCTGCCTCCACCCATCCACTGTATCCACAGACTCTTCATCCAGGCCTTCGAACGCAGCACCCTCCTCCTCCTCCTCCTCCTCCTCCTCCACGGCGACGGACTCGCCTCCTTCGCCGTGGTACGCGGGGAGGAGCTGGCCGTCTGGTTCTGACTGGTATCTCCCCGTTTCCAGGTCCACGGGGGCCGCCCGGTCCTCCGGACTGGGATCCATATCGGCCGAGGCGTCCCTGAACGCCTCACCATCAGCAGCTACTAAAGGGTGACCATCACCTCCATCATCTCCGAGCTGCAGTTCACTCTCTTCCTGACAGACTTGGGGGTCTTGAATCCCTCCAAATCGGGGATCCTCCTGGGATCTAGACCAGGACCCCTCTGGATGCTGCAGCTGGTCCTCTGCGAGTGTTGACTGTACATCAACGTGCAGCGGGACGTCGTCCTCTGGAGGCAGCAGGCATGTTTCCTCTTCGTCACGTTGTGAACTAGGAGGAACAAGGTGAAGGTCGAGGTCGGCCTGCTGGTTTAGCTGCTCCTGTGTCTCGCCGTCACACAGCGCCGCTGCAGGATCGAACTCCCGGGACGTCCGCCGCGTCTCAGTCTCTGACAGCTGACAGACGTCTTCCTCCATCAGCTGTGTGGATGCTTGCCGTTGACTCAGCTCCACGCTCGCCACGGCCGACGCTATCGCCACCGCCACGACCGCCACCGCCGCGGCGACCAGCTCCTCCACGTAGCGCCGCTCCCGCTGCTCTGCGTCTCCTGAAGACGACCCCTGGCCGAGCGCCGTCCCACCGCCGTTTTCTCCAGCTTCCTCCGAGCCCTCTCTCTCTTCCTGCTGATCTCTCAGCGTCTCCGAGGCCAAACAATGCTCTGAATGTTCCCTCGCCGCCGTGTCAGCGCTTCCTTCCCCTGGTCGGAGCGGTAAAACATCCGCCGCAGCATCAGACGGCGGACCCCCAGCTTCAGAGTCCATGAATCCGACGTGTCGTCTCCCCGGGGGGTCCGCAGGTTTGTCAGTTACGTGTTGTGAGTTCTGTTCAGGAAATTCCACGAGAAACGAGTCCACGGTGGATTCAGGGGGATCTGAACCCTGGACAGGAAGTTCCTCCAAACCTGTCAGGTCCGTGGTGATGTCACCAGAAACCATCAAATCCTTAGTTTCTGAAAAGGCCTCCGAGTCCACATCGTCCAGACCAGCGACCCCCTTTAAATCCAGCTCCAGCAGGTCAAGTGTTCCCTCTTGTAGTGGCTGCACGGTTGTAAATCCCTCGCTGACGTCAGCCAGACTCGGGTCTGTCGCCATGACGACAGAATCCGGGTTAACGGGATCGGGTCCGTGGAGGCGAATGTCTTCGCCTGATAAATCCTCCGTCAGATCCGCTCTCCAGCAGTCCGTCGGGCTGAACTCTGGGGTCGTGTCGCTCGGGTCCGAGTCCGGGACTCTCGAATCCGAGTCCGGGACTCTCGAGTCTGAGTCCGGGAGTCTCTGGTCCAGGAGTCTCGGGTCTGAGACCCTCGGGTCCTCCGGCTGGCTCGGCAGACGCATGGCGTCCTTGCTGGGAGTCTGGTCCGCCCTTCCTGTCGGGTCCCCCGTCTGAATCTCTATGTGGCTCTGAGACTCGATGCTGGAGCTGGAGCTGAGCTTGGCCTCCCCTCCTCCTCCCCTCCTCCCCCTCTTCTTCCTCCTCTTCTTCCTGCCCTTCGCTGCTCCTCCTCTCTCCTCCACGTCTTCGGAGCTCTTTCTGCCGAGCGTCGCCTCTGTGCCGCCGACCTCCGCTCTTCCCCCCTCCGCTCTTCCCCCCTCCCCTCCTCCTCCCTCCTTCCAATCCGGCCTGACTTCCTCCTCTGGCAGTGATGCGTCCACTTCCCGTCTTTGTGCGGCGGCGGGCCCATGTGACGGGGCTGGCGGCGGTCCAGCAGCAGCATGTGGCTGACTAAGAGCCAGAGCCGGCTGCTGGGAACCCGGACCGCGTGCTAACAGCTGTGGGGGACTCCGACTCAGACCAGAAGCCTGCTGGTCCAGCTGTTCTCTGCCCCCGTCGTACCAGACGGACCGGGAGTTCCCTTCCTCTGTGTTCAAGTCTCCGCTGAGACCTGGGTCCAGCTCTTCACCCTGATACCAGACCGTCTGCGCTGCGGTTGTTTTGGGTCCAAGCGGGGGTGACCCGGTTCTGCTTGGGATCCAGCCCCCGTCCCGCCACAGCCCCCTCCGGGGTTTCCTCCTGCCGGACTGAGGGCTGGTGGGGTCAGCTCGGCCTGGCTCCTCGGGGTCTGACTGGCTCTCCTGGGGGTCCAGGGATTGTTCCTGACCCATGGTGGCTGAAAGAGGACGAGATTCAGGATGACATCGTGGTTAGATTTTATTTTTTGTGTTTGTTTTTTAATTTATGTTTCAGTTTTAATGGATGTTCTCCGTTTCCTGTCCTGGGACTGTAAGTCAATAAGCCTACAGCTGACTCTGGGTCAGTTATGTTAATACGTTTTCAATAATTAATACTTAATTAGTAATACACAATTCCACCTATTTCTATGTAGATTATACTATATTAATCTGTTAATCTGTTAATTAATCAAACCAGAAATACCTAAAATGATAGGAAAAATGCAAACTTGGAGGGGGGCGGGGCTTATCACCATATGTACTGCCACCAGCCACCAGGGGGCAACTTAAATGTTTGCACACAAACGTGTTTATTTTATTTACAGATAAGAATAAATCAGACTCCAGATTCTAACGTGGGAGCAGAATCACCTCTCGATGCCTGCTGACCTGCGTTTCTTTTGTCGTAAACCAATTTAACCGTAATAATAATCCACGGTGACTCAGCGTTCCTGTACGTTTGTCTTCCAGATAATCTGGTTTCATTAATAACAGGTTTATTTACATTATTACAGCTAACGAGGAGCTAACGAGGAGCTAACAAGGAGCTAACGAGGCTCCGGTGAGTTTAAATGAAGCTGCTACACACTGACGTACCTGCAGCTGCTCCCGGATCAGCGTTGACGGTTACTTCCTGCACCGGGAGACTCTCGGCGTCTTGCTGCTCTGTCTGTCTCACTGCTTCGGTCTGTCTCACTGCTTCTGTCCCCACGACTCGCTCACATATCAGCAGGTCCACTTCCCACTTCTCTGCTTCCTGTTTTTCTACGCCGGCGCTGGCAGGCGAGGCCGCCGCTGCCTCCCTGCCAGCGCACCGCCCCCCATCACCGCCTGGTGCAGACGCCGGCTCTCTGGGTAATGGAGTCTCTGGTGTTCTGGGGTCGTGCTGGGCTTCGTTGGGTGACACCGGGTCCGTTCTACTTCCTGTGGCCTTTGTGGGCCTACTTCCTGTACTGGCCTCCGGGGCGCCGTGCTTACTTCCTGAAGATCCTCTGGTGGGTTTTGTAGTTCTCTTCCTGTTCTTCCTGCCGCGGCCAGCAGGCGAGCTGGCAGCTGGTGTCTGTTCCCCCCCGGCCTCCTGGCTCTGACGAGGACTTCCACGCACACAGGAAGTGTGGCTGACGGCGGCAGGGCCCTCCCCTTGTGCTCGCTCCTCCAGTAACGGAGGACTTCCCCGTCCCTCTCCTGTTGTGCTGCAGGTCTCTATGGTTACCACGGAGAGGCCGTTGGAGGCGGGGCCAGTCGGGTCACCGGCAAAGTCCGAGTTTCCCTGCAGGGAGGACAGACATCATCACACAACGGCCTTGTTCTCCTGATTCTTTATGTCTCGTCCAGATCGCATGAATCATGACATCATGTTTTAAATGAATATAAAATCATTCAAATTGGACAGCGTCGCTATTTACTAGATTGTAATGATGTAATAATGACACTAGAGTACGGCTTAATTCATGCCTCCATTATCCATTAACATTTTAATCATCATCAAAATATGCTTAAAACTCTTAAAAATATCACTCAACATTTTGTTGAGAAGCAAATATTTTTATCCTTTTAAGTGTTGTTTAAACAACGTGTAAACAAAGTGTTAACAATGTAAACAGCGTGTAAACAACGTGTAAACAAAGTGTTAACAATGTAAACAGCGTGTAAACATTGTAAACAACATGTAGACAACATGTAAACAGTGTAAACAATGTGTAAACAACGTGTAAACAATGTAAACAATGTATAAACAACCTGTAGACAACATTTTAACAGTGTAAACAACGTGTAAATACTGTGTAAACAGCGTGTAAACATTGTAAACAACATGTAGACAACATGTAAACAGTGTAAACAATGTGTAAACAACGTGTAAACAAAGTGTTAACAATGTAAACAGCGTGTAAACATTGTAAACAACATGTAGACAACATGTAAACAGTGTAAACAATGTGTAAACAATGTGTAAACAACATGTAAACAATGTAAACAATGTATAAACAACCTGTAGACAACATTTTAACAGTGTAAACAACGTGTAAATACTGTGTAAACAGCGTGTAAACATTGTAAACAACATGTAGACAACATGTAAACAGTGTAAACAATGTGTAAACAACGTGTAAACAAAGTGTTAACAATGTAAACAGCGTGTAAACATTGTAAACAACATGTAGACAACATGTAAACAGTGTAAACAATGTGTAAACAATGTGTAAACAACATGTAAACAATGTAAACAATGTATAAACAACCTGTATAACCTGTGTAAATACTGTGTAAACAGCGTGTAAACATTGTAAACAACATGTAGACAACATGTAAACAGTGTAAACAACGGCACCTTCTTGTCGCGGTGCAGACGGATGCGTCTCCTCAGCTCCGTAAGCTCCTCCTGTAACACGCCGTCGTGGTCCCCCAGCCGCTCCGGCGGACCCCCGTCTATCTGCCAGCGGACCCCTGGGGACGTCAGGCTGTAGGTGCCGAGGCCCGCGTGGTGCTGGAACGCTCGGCCTCCTGGGTAAACGTGCGGCGGCTCCTTCTTCGGATCCTCTTGGATATTTGAGGACGTCTCAAATCTGAAACACAAAACAACAACATTTACAAACTGCCGTTTCGATCTCTCTCAGCGGCGTAGAAACCGGATCGAGTGGATCAGCAACGTTCTGAGGTTCTCAGCCGTCGAGAACCCGAGAAAAAGTACATATAATAAAGTATATGAAGTCATAACCAAAAGAAAGCTCCAGAAAGAGACGATGAATCCTTCACGAACACACAGCCGCCTGTCCGCCTGCCACACACAGCGAGCTGGATGACATCACTCATGCAGGCTCTTTGGCCACGCCCCCTCCTCAGATCCACCCACGCACACTAAGCCGGAGGATCAGACGAGCTGCCAATCATCTCTGTGATGTCACTGTTCAGCCTGAGACACTCACCGATGAGGACCGCAGGACCTGGTCCTGGGGGGCACCAGGGACCTGTATGAGGGACCGGGGACCTGTATGAGGGACCGGGGACCTGTATGAGGGACTTTAAGTTTCTCTAAAAAGTAACGTTAACAAAATAAAGTCTCCTTTCTGTCAGCAGCATGACGGAGTACAAAGTGGGCGTCGACATAAAGCGACGCTGCGTTTCCTCAGGTAGTAACTGTCACACACACACACACACACACACACACACACACACACACACACACACACACACACACACACACTCAAACCGGTTCGTCTTCATAGTGACAGCATGACTTCAGGGAAGCAGCGTTGTCATCACATGTTTCTAAAAACACTCCGGAATCACTTTGGATTTAGTTTAAAAACTAATATTTTTATTGCATCACAATCTTCTCTCTTTTTTTCGCAAACATCCTTTTTTATATATTAATATTTTGTCTTATTATTAGGAACACAAAGTGCAAATCAGAGCACAGAATTACAAATGTCCCGTGTTGTTTTTAAAGGTATCAGTAACGCTGAACATCGTCTCTGCATTCAAGGGAAAACACAGGCTAATTATATTAAACATATTCAATGTTTTTCTAAAATAAGACGTAGTGAATAGAAATAAAGTACACAAGAAAATAAATAAATTAGTCAAACATCTTTTTTTAGTGCAAAACAATGAAATAATCTTAAATAAGATGTAGTTCTCCTCCATAAATAAACCAACACTGTTGTGCTTTAAGATCTATATCAAATAAATTGATGATTGTTTTTAAGATTAACCCGATAACGATCAAGTGTGTGTTTTATCGTCCCGAGCAGATCCACCTACATTCATTCAGGGTTGAAGAGAGAGTCCAGTGTTCCTGTTTCTCTCCGTGTTTGGTCTCCACCTCCTCCGGAGGGAAACGTCCCGATCGTCAGCTGCTGAATTCACCAGATATTAAACCGGTCGACCGTGAGACGAGGAGATCACAGATCAACCAGCAGGGGCGCCACCGAGCTGACGGGATTTTTTCCTGCGTTCTACGCTAGCTTTGAACGTGACCCGCCTCCGTTTCTGTCTCCGTCAGCAGCCATTGTTCTCAGACTCTCCTCCCTCCATTCATCCGTCCTCCTCCACCCTTCTTTTTTCTCCTTCGTCCCCGGAGAACTGACTCAGTTACTGTGATGTCATCAGTGCGAGACAATAAGAGGGGGAGGGAGGGGGGAGGTCTGTGTTTTGGAAGATGACTCACGGTACACGGTGTTCACACACACAGTCATCAGTCACACGGCAACACCGACAAGACTTCAGCTTTGTTTTTGTGTGTGTTCTTTTGTTTTTGTTCTTTTTTTGGATCAATAAAGTGTCTGTCTGTCTGTCTGTCTGCCTGTCTGTCTGTCTGTCTTATATATAACACATACATAGTTAATTCATGTAACAAATGTAGTTATGAATAATTTAAACTTGAATAACTGTCTTCGCCAGCCTCTTTCAAAAAATATCACTTCATCATTTTAACCTTTTTGAGTGAAAATATTACAACTGAGCCGGGGACCTTTAACCCCGGAACCGGCTCCAAGGCGACTGGCTAGAGGACAATCATGGAGGGACCAGCACCGGGGACGAGATCCTCCTCCCACACAGAGGTGAACCCCCCCAGACTGACCCGACCCCCCTCGGCTGGACCTGGACTCCAGGTCGTTCATGGATTTACTTGTGGAAGCAAAGCTCACTCTGATCAGTGAAGCCTTCAGGAGGGGAAGTCCCGCCTCTCCAACGAGAGGATTTTCACAATAAAACTACATGCTCCCGTTCTAATAACACATATATATATATATATATATATATATGGTGGTATGACTCACCGTGTGAAGAGCTCCACCAGCTCCTGGTGTCCTCTGGTCTCGGCCAGACCGGCTGGGGTCCGGCCCTGAGAGTCCGGTCTCCTCAGAGCCTCCCGGCCCCCCGGCTGCTGCAGGAGGAAGGCCGCCACGGTCCTCAGACCATGACCCGCCGCCAAGTGCAGCAGACTGGAGAGCTGCTGCTGCTGCTGAGCTGCAGGGGAAGAAGAGGAGACGGTGAGGGAGGGGCTCTCAGATGAGATGGGAGGGAGACGACGCCCCCTGCTGGAGACGGATATTAGTCGTTGTTCTAGCTCGGGGATCAGCCAATCAGAGCTCCGGGTTTCAGAGGAAAGTTTCTATTTGTCATTAAAACTTTGATTCAATCGGAATTGGGGTACGTGATACAGCACAGCATATATATTATACACTTTGTTTTTCTTTAAAGAAAAATGAGTTTAAATAAAATCTTATGAGCTCTCAACAAGCTTTTTTTGTTTTTTCACCACATTTTCTCATAGACTTCTATACAACTAGAGAGGAGTCGCCCCCTGGTGGCCAGCAGAGAGAAGTAGGACCATTTTCTCATAGACTTCTATACAACCAGAGAGGAGTCGCCCCCTGGTGGCCAGCAGAGAGAAGTAGGACCATTTTCTCATAGACTTCTATACAACTAGAGAGGAGTCGCCCCCTGGTGGCCAGCAGAGAGAAGTAGGACCATTTTCTCATAGACTTCTATACAACCAGAGAGGAGTCGCCCCCTGGTGGCCAGCAGAGAGAAGTAGGACCATTTTCTCATAGACTTCTATACAACCAGAGAGGAGTCGCCCCCTGGTGGTCAGCAGAGAGAAGTAGGACCATTTCTCATAGACTTCTATACAACCAGAGAGGAGTCGCCCCCTGGTGGCCAGCAGAGAGAAATAGGACCATTTTCTCATAGACTTCTATACAACCAGAGAGGAGTCGCCCCCTGGTGGCCAGCAGAGAGAAATAGGACCATTTTCTCATAGACTTCTATACAACCAGAGAGGAGTCGCCCCCTGGTGGCCAGCAGAGAGAACGACAGTTTAAGGAGCTTCAGCCTCGGCTTCACTTTTCTTCTCATATAAACCCACAAAAAAAACCACTGATTGGTAGTGTGTTGTTTTTCTCACCGGTGCAGCTGTCCAGCAGTGTTTCCTCCGTCTCCGTGACGACCGTCCGTCTGTCCACACTCAGCCCGGTCCTCTGGTGGGGCAGGATGAGGTGTTTCAGGGCCAGAGCCAGACTCTGGTCCAGCTTCTCACACTCTGACAACGGAATCTGACAACACAACCAAATAAAGGCAGTTTTTTCTCTCTGTCTCTCTCTTTCTATAAAAAACTTTATTAACACATTATTACACTTATGTGACAAATCCAATCAGTAAATAAATCTGTGTAGATTAAATAACCTGCTCCTCGTCCAATAGCAACGCTTCCTGTGGAGCCGTGTTGTGAAGCAGGAAGTGGGCCATGTCGAGAGCCAAGTCCTACACACACACACACACACACACACACACACACACACACACATAAAACCATTACTTTGAAAAACCCCAAGCAGACCAGTGTGTGGTGCCCTCTAGTGATCTGACCGTTTCATTCAGGACTCGTTTCATTTCACTCTAAAATGATCAACAAAGTGACAAACTATTCACTATTTTGGAAGTTTTAAAAAGCATTTTTGTTGACGATGATTTGAATACAGAACAGACGCCACACGTTGTTGAGAAACAAATAGATGAATGTTTTCCATAAACTCATCATATGAAGAGACATTTGTGAGAAAAGATGCTGAAGTTTGTTCTCTAACGAGTTGTGGTGACGTTTAAAGACAAACATGGCCGACCTGGACGAAGAAGAAGGTCTCCTGTGAGTGTGTGTCCACGGGTCCACCGGGCCGAGCCAGGCACAGAGTCACCAAGACCTGCTCACACACATTATGGGCTGCACACACACACACACACACACACACACACACACACAAACACACAAACACACAGTGAGGATAGAATCAGTGTTAAACGTCACTCTTCCCCATAGAGACCAGGTGGGTCTGACAGGTGTACCCTCTTGGGCGGTCCTACAGGTGTACCCTTGTGGGCGGTCCTACAGGTGTACCATTGTGGGCGGTCCTACAGGTGTACAGTTGTGGGCGGTCCTACAGGTGTACCCTTGTAGGCGGGCCTACAGGTGTACAGTTGTGGGTGGTCCTACAGGTGTACCCTTGTAGGCGGGCCTACAGGTGTACAGTTGTGGGTGGTCCTACAGGTGTACAGTTGTGGGCGGTCCTACAGGTGTACCCTCGTGGGCGGTCCTACAGGTGTACCCTTGTGGGCGGTCCTACAGGTGTACCCTTGTGGGCGGTCCTACAGGTGTACAGTTGTGGGCGGTCCTACAGGTGTACCCTTGTGGGCGGTCCTACAGGTGTACAGTTGTGGGCGGTCCTACAGGTGTACCCTTGTGGGCGATCCTACAGGTGTACCCTTGTGGGCGGTCCTACAGGTGTACAGTTGTGGGCGGTCCTACAGGTGTACCCTTGTGGGCGATCCTACAGGTGTACCCTTGTGGGCGGTCCTACAGGTGTACCCTTGTGGGCGATCCTACAGGTGTACCCTTGTGGGCGGTCCTACAGGTGTACAGTTGTGGGCGGTCCTACAGGTGTACCCTTGTGGGCGGTCCTACAGGTGTACAGTTGTGGGCGGTCCTACAGGTGTACCCTTGTGGGCGGTCCTACAGGTGTACCCTTGTGGGCGGTCCTACAGGTGTACCCTTGTGGGCGGTCCTACAGGTGTACCCTTGTGGGCGGTCCTACCTGGACAGACGGCCTGCAGCGAGGCGCTGCCGACTCTCAGCGTGCTGCTCAGGTGTCGCTGGCTCGATCCGGAGAACAGGAGATAAAACTCCACCTCCTCGTCTTCGTCCTCCTCCTCTCCCTCGGCCCGACACACGTCATCGCTGTCCAGCTGAACGGTCAACACACACTCGCCCTGAGAGGACACACACACACACACACACAGTAAACACGCTGTACATAAAAGCACCTTCTTCTTCCTAAAGGAGGCACTTCATCCTCACTTCAACTGTGACCCACGCGAGGTGGGGGGGCGTCGTCATGGTAACATTGTGGACTCTGGTTTTTGAAGCCTAGAGTTCCACATCGTGTCCGTCGACCATTTTGAAGAAGTCTTCTTCAATCCAGCATGATGTTCATTTAGTACATTATGGTCCATTTAGAGTCCACCAGACCAGAAAGCAGGGGATGCTTTAGGGGGCGGGGCTACCTGCTGATTGACAGGTCGCTACCATGCTACCAATGCTAGTTAGCTACTAAGATGACTTTAACACTTAGCTGTAAAGTTGAACCTTGACCTATGAAGCTAACTTTGTGGATCCAGACGGCCAAAATGCTGAACTCCTGGCTACAAAACCGTCGCCCACAACCAACGGGTTACGTTGCCATGACGACGTCCACTTCTTATATCCAGTCTGTGCAGAGTCTCTGTCTCTTTTAAAGATTTACATACAAAAAAAACATATGTGGTTAAATGTTTAGAAATGCATGAAGTCATCTGTGTGTGTGTGTGTGTGTGTGTGTGTGTGTTGTGTGTGTGTGTGTCAGCATCACGAGGAGCTGGCTGCAGCTCTGAGGTTACATCTCCTCTCCTCACTGAGCTGCTCGATGTTTCACGCTGATGAAATGTGGAAACTCTGCGACGCCACTTTCCACCGGTCACGTGACCTCCAGCAGCAACAACACACACGGCGAGTAACCCTGAAGACAGTCCACGCCATCTACGGGGAGGAGCTTTCCGTTGCCTTGAGGGCGTCACCATGACAACCAGCCCATGTGTGATGATCACCCATCAATAATCAAACCCCTCAAATAATCCTCCCACTGGACCTTTAAATATGTTCAGCTGTCAACGAGGATGAAAGCGTCACAGAATTATCACACTTTCATTCAGGATATTATCCAGATCTTAAAACTAAACTTCTACTCTGAATATCGCCCCCTCTCTCGGCTCGGTTTGTAGTTTTTTCCTACAGTGGCCTGTAATACCACCACAAATGTATTTTATTTAAAATGTCTTTATATTTAATTCTTTATCTTAACTTATGTCTTTGATTTTATTGTTTACGATCGTGTTTTTTCCATATTTAACGAATAAATGATCGTTCCATCCCTTCTCCTGTCGAACACATATGTATTTTTTTATTTTTATTTCTATTTAATTATTAATTTGAACTTTAACTTTCTTCTGTCTTTTGTCCTTCGTTTTGTATTTTTTAGTTTATATTTTGTTCCATATTTAACTAATAATAAATCGTCTGTAATCACTGTGACAATAAAGAACTTGAACTCATCGTATTTAACAGACGGCTGTTGTGAAGGAATGTTGGACTTTAAGGGTTAAAACACGTAGACTGGAGCCTTCAGTGTGTGTGTGTGTGTGTGTGTGTGAGTGTGTGTGTGTGTGTGTGTGTGTTGTAGGCAGTGAAACATGACACAGCACACACACACACACACACACACACACACACACACTTCTGCTGAACATGCATTTAAAGGCCTGTTAACAGCCACACCCACAAAAACACAGGCTAACAATAGCACAGAGGAATGTTTCAGATCACACACACACACACACACACTCACACTCTCACTCACACACACACACACACACACACAGACACACACACACACACACACACACACACACACACACACACACACACACACACACACACACAGTGTGCAGTGATACAGATCCAGGCAGACAGAGGTCATGTTTCCCCCGCTGAGCAGTTGCAGATGCTCGGCTGCTGATGAATATGGAAACGCTAAGCTAAGCTAACATGCTAGCATTGTTACTCAGGTGCTCCGCAGGGCAGACGAGGACGCTCCACCCCTGACATACTTGGTGTGTTGCGCACTGAAACACTGAAACACTGAAACACACACGGGAACCTGAAGAGCTGATTCTGTAGGGATATATATATATATATTGTTTATATATATATATTTATATATATATATATATATATATATATTGCCGTCCTGGTCCACCTGCTCCTTGAACGTCTTTACGAACCAACACACTCCCGGTGTAATTGTAATTGGTGTGACCACGCCCGACCTCACACAGCAACAGAACATCACACACCCACGACATCACCACCTCACGATGACATCACAGCCCCACGGAGAGGCCTGATGCCTGGAAAAAACTACATCGTCCTCTATATAGTCCTCTATGTAGTCCTCTATAGTCCTCTATGTAGCCCTCTGTAGTCCTCTATATAGTCCTCTATGGTCCTCTATGTAGTCCTCTATAGACCTCTATGTAGCCCTCTGTTGTCCTCTATATAGTCCTCTATGGTCCTCTATATAGTCCTCTATGTAGTCCTCTATGTAGTCCTCTATGTAGTCCTCTATAGTCCTCTATGTAGTCCTCTATGTAGTCCTCTATAGTCCTCTATGTAGTCCTCTATAGTCCTCTATGGTCCTCTATATAGTCCTCTATGTAGTCCTCTATGTAGTCCTCTATAGTCCTCTATGTAGTCCTCTATGTAGTCCTCTATAGTCCTCTATATAGTCCTCTATGTAGTCCTCTATGTAGTCCTCTATAGTCCTCTATGTAGTCCTCTATAGTCCTCTATGGTCCTCTATATAGTCCTCTATATAGTCTTCTATAGTCCTCTATATAGCCCTCTGTAGTCCTCTATATAGTCCTCCATATAGTCCTCTATGGTCCTCTATGTAGTCCTCTATGGTCCTCTATATAGTCCTCTATATAGTCCTCTATAGTCCTCTATGTAGTCCTCTATAGTCCTCTATGTAGCCCTCTGTAGTCCTCTATATAGTCCTCTATGGTCCTCTATATAGTCCTCTATAGTCCTCTATGTAGCCCTCTGTTGTCCTCTATAGTCCTCTATATAGTCCTCTATGTAGCCCTCTGTAGTCCTCTATATAGTCCTCCATATAGTCCTCTATGGTCCTCTATAGTCCTCTATGTAGTCCTCTATGGTCCTCTATGGTCCTCTATATAGTCCTCTATATAGTCCTCTATAGTCCTCTATGTAGTCCTCTATAGTCCTCTATGTAGCCCTCTGTAGTCCTCTATATAGTCCTCTATGGTCCTCTATATAGTCCTCTATAGTCCTCTATGTAGCCCTCTGTTGTCCTCTATAGTCCTCTATATAGTCCTCTATGTAGCCCTCTGTAGTCCTCTATATAGTCCTCCATATAGTCCTCTATGGTCCTCTATAGTCCTCTATATAGTCCTCTGTAGTCCTCTATGTAGTCCTCTATAGTCCTCTATAGTCCTCTATGTAGCCCTCTGTAGTCCTCTATATAGTCCTCTATGGTCCTCTATGTAGTCCTCTATAGTCCTCTATGTAGCCCTCTGTAGTCCTCTATGGTCCTCTATATAGTCCTCTATGGTCCTCTATGTAGCCCTCTGTAGTCCTCTATATAGTCCTCTATATAGTCCTCTATGGTCCTCTATAGTCCTCTATGGTCCTCTATATAGTCCTCTATAGTCCTCTATATAGTCCTCTATGTAGTCCTCTATAGTCCTCTATATAGTCCTCTATGTAGTCCTCTATAGCCCTCTATATAGTCCTCTATATAGTCCTCTGTAGTCCTCTATAGTTCTCTATATAGTCCTCTATGGTCCTCTATAGTCCTCTATAGTCCTCTATATGGTCCTCTATAGTCCTCTATGGTCCTCTATAGTCTTCTATAGTCCTCTATGGTCCTCTATTGTCCTCTATAGTTCTCTATATAGTCCTCTATGGTCCTCTATAGTCCTCTATAGTCCTCTATATGGTCCTCTATAGTCCTCTATGGTCCTCTATAGTCCTCTATGGTCCTCTATTGTCCTCTGTAGTCCTCTATATAGTCCTCTATATAGTCTTCTATAGTCCTCTATATAGCCCTCTGTAGTCCTCTATATAGTCCTCCATATAGTCCTCTATGGTCCTCTATGTAGTCCTCTATGGTCCTCTATGGTCCTCTATATAGTCCTCTATATAGTCCTCTATAGTCCTCTATGTAGTCCTCTATAGTCCTCTATGTAGCCCTCTGTAGTCCTCTATATAGTCCTCTATGGTCCTCTATATAGTCCTCTATAGTCCTCTATGTAGCCCTCTGTTGTCCTCTATATAGTCCTCCATATAGTCCTCTATGGTCCTCTATAGTCCTCTATATAGTCCTCTGTAGTCCTCTATGTAGTCCTCTATAGTCCTCTATAGTCCTCTATGTAGCCCTCTGTAGTCCTCTATATAGTCCTCTATGGTCCTCTATGTAGTCCTCTATAGTCCTCTATGTAGCCCTCTGTAGTCCTCTATGGTCCTCTATATAGTCCTCTATGGTCCTCTATGTAGTCCTCTATAGTCCTCTATGTAGCCCTCTGTAGTCCTCTATATAGTCCTCTATATAGTCCTCTATGGTCCTCTATAGTCCTCTATGGTCCTCTATAGTCCTCTATATAGTCCTCTATGTAGTCCTCTATAGTCCTCTATATAGTCCTCTATGTAGTCCTCTATAGCCCTCTATATAGTCCTCTATATAGTCCTCTGTAGTCCTCTATAGTTCTCTATATAGTCCTCTATGGTCCTCTATAGTCCTCTATAGTCCTCTATATGGTCCTCTATAGTCCTCTATGGTCCTCTATAGTCTTCTATAGTCCTCTATGGTCCTCTATAGTTCTCTATATAGTCCTCTATGGTCCTCTATAGTCCTCTATAGTCCTCTATATGGTCCTCTATAGTCCTCTATGGTCCTCTATAGTCCTCTATGGTCCTCTATTGTCCTCTGTAGTCCTCTATATAGTCCTCTATGGTCCTCTGTAGTCCTCTATATAGTCCTCTATGGTCCTCTATGGTCCTCTATGGTCCTCTATAGTCCTCTATGGTCCTCTATGGTCCTCTATAGTCCTCTATAGTCCTCTATAGTCCTCTGTAGTCCTCTATATAGTCCTCTATGGTCCTCTATAGTCCTCTGTAGTAGTCCTCTATGGTCCTCTATAGTCCTCTATGGTCCTCTATAGTCCTCTATGGTCCTCTATGGTCCTCTATAGTCCTCTATGGTCCTCTATAGTCCTCTGTAGTCCTCTATATAGTCCTCTATGGTCCTCTATAGTCCTCTATGGTCCTCTATAGTCCTCTATAGTCCTCTGTAGTCCTCTATATAGTCCTCTATGGTCCTCTATAGTCCTCTGTAGTCCTCTATATAGTCCTCTATGGTCCTCTATAGTCCTCTATGGTCCTCTATAGTCCTCTATGGTCCTCTATGGTCCTCTATAGTCCTCTATAGTCCTCTATAGTCCTCTGTAGTCCTCTATATAGTCCTCTATGGTCCTCTATAGTCCTCTATAGTCCTCTATGGTCCTCTATTGTCCTCTGTAGTCCTCTATATAGTCCTCTATGGTCCTCTGTAGTCCTCTGTAGTCCTCTATATAGTCCTCTATGGTCCTCTATTGTCCTCTGTAGTCCTCTATATAGTCCTCTATGGTCCTCTGTAGTCCTCTGTAGTCCTCTATATAGTCCTCTATGGTCCTCTATAGTCCTCTATGGTCCTCTATAGTCCTCTATGGTCCTCTGTAGTCCTCTGTAGTCCTCTGTAGTCCTCTATATAGTCCTCTATGGTCCTCTATAGTCCTCTATGGTCCTCTATATAGTCCTCTATAGTCCTCTATGTAGTCCTCTATAGTCCTCTATGGTCCTCTATGGTCCTCTATAGTCCTCTATGGTCCTCTATAGTCCTCTATGGTCCTCTATATAGTCCTCTATAGTCCTCTATGTAGTCCTCTATAGTCCTCTATATAGTCCTCTATAGTCCTCTATATAGTCCTCTATAGTCCTCTATATAGTCCTCTATGTAGTCCTCTATGGTCCTCTATGTAGTCCTCTATGGTCCTCTATATAGTCCTCTATAGTCCTCTATGGTCCTCTATAGTCCTCTATGGTCCTCTATGGTCCTCTATAGTCCTCTATGGTCCTCTATAGTCCTCTATGGTCCTCTATGGCAGTAGTCCAGATTAGGGAGTGGACCAGCCTTGGTCTCATGTTGAGGACGTGAGGTAACTGTAGGAGTGTGGTTATTGTGTGTCGGTAATTAGTTAATGAAGGAGTTCTGCAGAATACTCGTCAGTACTCCGACCATGAGATACTCACGTAGAGAGGAGCTTGTTGGGGATTCAGTCTCATTGTGGAATCTAGAAGACAAAGACAGAGACAGATGAGAACCATGACACAATACAATCAATTCAACAGCATTCTACGGTGGCCCTGAAGGCTCAATACCCTGCAACTAACGCTAATACTGAACACGCCTTCAACGAGCTCGTGAAGCTCGTGTTCGATCGGTGCATCCGTACGATGTTCTAACGTCCTGAAAAACAAAGAACAGGAGCCTCTTTGCTTCTCCTGCAGGTCGTGAGATTCATGAGGACGCTCCTCTTTCTACAGAACAACAGCAGCCAGTATTACAGGTTAGCTGGATCCACGGGGCCATGAAGCAACGCCTCGTTCTACCGCCGGCAGGGTTCAAGGTTTCAAGGCTGAAGCGTTTTCAAGGTTGAAACCGTTTCAAGGCGTGTTCTGCTCTGTTTCCCCCAAACAAAGCCCCGACACACTCCAACGTCTCATCTGTTCTGATCAGACGTCTGCAGAGGATTTACAAGTCTGTGTGTACGAACAACAGGGTTCCTACACCTTTAACAAAGTCACATTCAAGCACTTCCAGGTGCATTTCCCTGCTTTTCCAGCCCCTTCCAGCTGTGGTAAACTCCATCTTTGTACCAATCCAATGGTCAGTATTCAGTCTACTTATTCTGTCACTTGTTCATCACATTAAATGAGATGTTATTGTCCTCTAAACAACCAACATGATGTTTGGAGACAGCTTTTTACAGAAGGACCACAAATGAAAGGAAAACTAATTCCACTAACAGATCCACAGAAATATAATCACCAACTATTTTCATCATCTGTTCATCATCAAAAGTCATTTTTCATAAAGAAATGTCAGAAAATGCTGTTCCACTGGGATCACTGGGAGATGCGCTGAGTCACTCTCCAGCCGTCCCGTCACATGTTGGTGAGGTCAGACGAATCAAAGCTCGTTCTAATCACAGACGTGTCAGAGAGACGGCCGGGGTCACGACCCCACGCCGCTAAACGCAGCCATGTGGTTCATCCATTCATGGACAGGAAACAGGAAGTCCGGGACAAACAGAGGAGCCTCACAACAAGTCCTCCTCACACACACACACACACACACAGACACACACACACACACACACACACACAACACACAGACACACAGACACACAGACACACACACAGGAGGAAACAAGCCTTCCTCACACACACATACATACACAAAAGCTTGGTCCAACAGACAGACAGACAGATAGTCAGACAGACAGACAGTCAGACAGACAGTCAGACAGACGCCTGTTGGACATGAAATACGAATGAAAACATTCAAACATATAGATCTACATTTAATAATTTTTCTTAGTTAGTTTCTTAATTATGTTAGGGTGACCTTTGGCCCCTCGGGGTGTTGGTGTGGAATGACCCAGAATAGATGAATTATTAATATCTATAGTCACGTATTATTAGACGACCCGTCGGTCGGGGGCAGCAGCTCGTTGAGAGGAGACTCGTGTTTCTTGTAAACGGAGGAGGAGGGTCGGCCTGGAGGCATTAAGATGACTCACAGTTTACAGCATCAGATCCTCTCGTCCTGCTGTCGGTCTGGCTGGAGACATAATCCCCCCCCCCCCCCCCCCCCCCCAACAGCAGGGGTTCACTTCAGATCAATCTGTTATACAAAGCCCCGCCCCTTTACTTGTGGTCATATCAACAATGTGCCCTCACCAACGTACTTTATATAAATGAGGTCATAAAGCGGTTCAATGAGGATGGGAAACACACACACACACACACACACACACACACACACACACCCCAGCACACGCACACGCACACACACCACACACCACACGCACACACACACACACACACACACACACACACACCTCTATATCCAGAGCTGGCAGGGAGAGCGAGGCACAAATGTCTCATCAGGACCTTTTTATAAAAACAGATGGGCTCTAAATATACGAAGGATCTTCAAACAACAACTATCAGGTGTTGAAGCAGCAGAGCAGAAGGTGGAGAGAAAAACCCAAACCATGTGTGTTCTTTTACGACGCACGGAGCTCATTTTAAGAAAAAACGTTCTGGTTTGTGTTCTGAAACACCAGCGATCCGGTTCTCTGCCAAAACACCTCCATGATTACTCTGCTGACCTTTCAGACGCACTCGGAGTCGGAGAGGAAGGGGTGATGCAGCACTGAAGAGGAGGAGAGGCTCAGATCTGATCCTCAAAACCATCCACCCCTCAGAGGATCCACATGAGTGATCTTTAACCTTGAGCACCCATTTAGAGGTCATCTAGATGTTCATTTTCACGTAGAAGTGTTTCCAACAGCTCTCATGGTGACTGCTGAGCTGGCGGCTAGCAGCTAACAGTGCTTATTATGAATCCCGCAATAAAACTACAGTTTTGAAGTCAGTCTCTGGTATTGAAGCCGCTAACAAAGCTAGCTTCATAATTCAAGGTCAACTTTACAGCTGTTAAAGTCTTACTAGCTAACTAGCATTGGTAGCATGGTAGCGACCTGTCAATCAGCAGGTAAGCCCCGCCCCCTAAAGCATCCCCTGCTTTCTGGTCTGTTGGACTCTAAATGGACCATAATGGACTAAATGATGTACGGCTTAAACACTCCAGCGTGGCTCGGCTCCACTTTAAATCTGATCTGAGACCAGCATCGCAGGTGTCTGAGAGCAGAAAGCTCTGAGAACATGGAGGTTCCTGCTCCACAGCCTTCAACCATCGACACGCGCTGGAACGTTTGGAGAGACACTTCAGATCCAGGTCTGGGCCGGGACGGTATAAATAGGTCATCAGCTCCGTCTCAACGGTTCCATCAACCGAAGGCATGATGACCCCCCACAACCAACTTTAAACCAGCTACACTCTGCCCCCCCTACAGGAAGCTGCCGGCGTCATTACCACACATGGACACGCCGACGGGCCCCGGACATCCCGCTGAATGTAACCGCTCTGAAGCCTGCTGGCATCTGCATGTGGAAGCTAAGCAGACTCCAGGCCAGCCCGAGTGTCATGATAACAGGCGGCCCACTTAAGATGGCAGAGTCCCCCGGTGGTGCTGAGAGACAGGAGCTTAAGATAGCCTGAAGAGGAGGTCCAGGTCCACATGTTGCATCTAAACCAAAACCAACTGCCCCGCCCCTAAAGCATCCCCTGCTTTCTGGTCTAGTGGACTCTAAATGGACCTCATAGACTTCTATACAACCAGACAGGAGTCGCCCCCTGGTGGCCAGCAGAGAGAAGTAGGACCATTTTCTCATAGACTTCTATACAACCAGAGAGGAGTCGCCCCCTGGTGGCCAGCAGAGAGAAGTAGGACCATTTTCTCATAGACTTCTATACAACCAGAGAGGAGTCGCCCCCTGGTGGCCAGCAGAGAGAAGTAGGACCATTTTCTCATAGACTTCTATACAACCAGAGAGGAGTCGCCCCCTGGTGGCCAGCAGAGAGAAGTAGGACCATTTTCTCATAGACTTCTATACAACCAGAGAGGAGTCGCCCCCTGGTGGCCAGCAGAGAGAAGTAGGACCATTTTCTCATAGACTTCTATACAACCAGAGAGGAGTCGCCCCCTGGTGGCCAGCAGAGAGAAGTAGGACCATTTTCTCATAGACTTCTATACAACCAGAGAGGAGTCGCCCCCTGGTGGCCAGCAGAGAGAAGTAGGACCATTTTCTCATAGACTTCTATACAACCAGAGAGGAGTCGCCCCCTGGTGGCCAGCAGAGAGCATGTCTGAAAGTTTAAGGCACTTTAGCTCCGGCTTCACTTCTCAGAACCGGAGGTTGCCTCCTGGGATTGACCTGAACCAACTCAAGGTCAATGCCTAAACTTTGAAGTTTACAATTTATATTAGTATTCAAAGTTATAAAAACGGTTCGTTTATAATAATAGATACATATAAATCAATTTAGTAATATTTTTGTGGTTTTCACAATAAACAAATCCAACTTTTTCCACTTGGATTTTATGTTTTTTGTGTGATTTTAGGTCCAATGTGTTAAAAATAAATAAAAATCAAAAGTAGTCAAAGACAATTATACCCTGGATTCCAGAGAGTTAAGGCACTTCAGCAGTGGCTTCACTTTTTTGCTGCCTTCTACATAAACGTCACTTTACTGTCTTTGTTTGCTTTTTAATACCAGCGTTTGAGCAGCAAAGCATTTGTTGGAGGATAAGACATCGCAGGAAACACGCAACACCACTCACATTTTACATGCAAACATGCACACACACACACACACATGCGTGCACACACACACACACACACACGGCTGTGGTGAGAGGAGCAGAGAGGGGGCTATGTTTCCACAACTTGTTGTAATTATGTGTTATACAAGCGAATGCTGACTCTGGCTGTTCTTCCACAGAGGTACAGCGAGGCTGGAGACTCACTCAGCTGGCCAGAAGTTATGTCTGGTATGGCAGGAATGAGACGGAGAAGGGAAAGCAGACACAAAGAGAGAGAGTGGAAGGAAGCAGCCGAGGGAGGGAGACACAACAGCTGCCGATGCAAACCAACAGCAGCCGTTCTCCCCGGCTGCACACGCAGCGCTGCAGCGGCGCTCGCTTCCACCGAGGCCTTATCACAACACGCCACCATGCTGCTGCTAATGCTGCTGCTACAGGAAGCACGCTGCTGCTACAAGAATCACGCTGCTGCTACAGGCAGCATGCTGCTACTGCTACAAGAATCACACTGCTGCTACAAGCAGCATGCTGCTGCTAATGCTGCTGCTACAGGCAGCATGCTGCTGCTGCAAGAATCACGCTGCTGCTACAGGCAGCATGCTGCTACTGCTACAAGAATCACGCTGCTGCTACAAGCATCACACTGCTGCTACAAGCAGCATGCTGCTGCTACAGGCAGCATGCTGCTACTACAAGCATCACACTGCTGCTACAAGCATCATGCTGCTGCTAATGCTGCTGCTACAGGCAGCATGATGCTGCTGCAAGAATCACGCTGTTGCTACAGGCAGCATGCTGCTGCTACAAGCATCATGCTGCTGCTACAAGCATCATGCTGCTGCTACAAGCATCATGCTGCTGCTACAAGCATCACACTGCTGCTACAAGCATCACACTGCTGCTACAAGCATCATGCTGCTGCTGCTACAGGCAGCATGCTGCTGCTGCTACAGGCAGCATGCTGCTGCTGCTACAAGAATCACACTGTTGCTACAAGCATCACACTGCTGCTACAAGCATCACACTGCTGCTACAAGCATCATGCTGCTGCTACAAGCATCACACTGCTGCTACAAGCATCATGCTGCTGCTGCTACAAGCATCATGCTGCTGCTACAAGCATCACACTGCTGCTACAAGCATCACACTGCTGCTACAAGCATCATGCTGCTGCTGCTACAAGCATCATGCTGCTGCTACAGGCAGCATGTTGCTGCTACAAGCATCCTGCTGCTGCTACAAGCAGCATGCTGCTGCTGCTACAAGCATCATGCTGCTGCTACAAGCAGCATGCTGCTGCTGCTACAAGCATCATGCTACTGCTACAGGCAGCACACTGCTGCTACAAGCATCATGCTGCTGCTACAAGCATCATGCTGCTGCTACAGGCAGCACACTGCTGCTACAAGCATCATGCTGCTGCTGCTACAAGCATCATGCTGCTGCTACAGGCAGCATGTTGCTGCTACAAGCATCATGCTGCTGCTACAAGCATCATGCTGCTGCTACAGGCAGCATGTTGCTGCTACAAGCATCATGCTGCTGCTACAAGCATCATGCTGCTGCTACAAGCAGCATGCTGCTGCTGCTGCTACAAGCATCACACTGCTGCTACAAGCATCATGCTGCTGCTACAAGCATCACACTGCTGCTACAAGCATCATGCTGCTGCTGCTACAAGCATCATGCTGCTGCTACAAGCATCACACTGCTGCTACAAGCATCACACTGCTGCTACAAGCATCATGCTGCTGCTGCTACAAGCATCATGCTGCTGCTACAGGCAGCATGTTGCTGCTACAAGCATCCTGCTGCTGCTACAAGCAGCATGCTGCTGCTGCTACAAGCATCATGCTGCTGCTACAAGCAGCATGCTGCTGCTGCTACAAGCATCATGCTACTGCTACAGGCAGCACACTGCTGCTACAAGCATCATGCTGCTGCTACAAGCATCATGCTGCTGCTACAGGCAGCACACTGCTGCTACAAGCATCATGCTGCTGCTGCTACAAGCATCATGCTGCTGCTACAGGCAGCATGTTGCTGCTACAAGCATCATGCTGCTGCTACAAGCATCATGCTGCTGCTACAGGCAGCATGTTGCTGCTACAAGCATCATGCTGCTGCTACAAGCATCATGCTGCTGCTACAAGCAGCATGCTGCTGCTGCTGCTACAAGCATCATGCTGCTGCTACAAGCAGCATGCTGCTGCTGCTACAAGCATCATGCTGCTGCTACAAGCAGCATGCTGCTGCTGCTACAAGCATCATGCTGCTGCTACAAGCAGCATGCTGCTGCTGCTACAAGCATCATGCTGCTGCTACAAGCAGCATGCTGCTGCTGCTACAAGCATCACGCTGCTGCTGCTACAAGCATCACGCTGCTACTGCTACAGGCAGCATGCTGCTGCTACAAGCATCACGCTGCTACTGCTACAGGCAGCATGCTGCTGCTACAAGCAGCATGCTGCTGCTGCTACAAGCATCACGCTGCTACTGCTACAGGCAGCATGTTGCTGCTACAAGCATCACGCTACGACGATTGGATTTGAATCAACTGGCTCCTTTTTATAATATATCACATCATAATAATCACATCACTGGTTTGTGACCACGTCTGGTTTGAAGAAAATAGTTCCGACATGAAACCCCCAATGATCGTGATTTCTGGATTGTTTGACGAGTAACCAATACGAAGCTAAACGCTCTCCACTCGGACTCTTCGGAACCGGACTCCCCCCCCCCCCTCCTGCTGGATGTGAAAGGGAACCTGTTCAGTGTGGTGCTGGTCTACGTAGACCCGACCCACTTACACATTCAGCTGCGATGCTTTAATGTTAGGAGGTGAAATAAAGCCTCCACCATAAAACGGTCTCTCAGCAGATCTTCCTGTGAGTGCGAGCCGGCGGCCGGCGTTGTGATTTCAGAGCTGTCACATCGGGTTTGTTAGCGGACAAAGGAGACGTAATCTCCGTCTCGTTCTTTTCTCTCCGGACCCACATGGTTCATGTCCGACACCTCGGTGTTGTTTCAGGATGCATCTATGAGCAGAGGTGGAATATATCCACAACTATGAACCAGAAACCATCGGAACAACTAAGGCCTTTTATAGTCGGCTGGGAATTCTCATATTAATCACGATTTCTTATGATTCTCCCAGAATCCATATATTTCTATTTATTTTGTACATTCGAGCCAAAGTTCGGGTTCAACACACTTCCAGCTGAAGTCGAGCCGGACGGAACCGAAGCAACCCGACGAACACGAGTCATCTTTACCGTCGCCATGGAGATAAAACCAGAGCAACCGGCAGCAGCAACGGACCCTGGATGGAGGTTATAACACATAACCACTGTTATGAGATAAACGTGAGACTGACTGACATTTGATGAGGTTTTGGAAACGTGACTCATAATATTTTGGTTTGGTTTAAGAAGGAAGAAAATAGCAATAATGGATGCTATTGAATCACGATGTAAATCAAATCGGCACCAAAGTATCGAACAAAAGCATAATCATCCCCAGCTCGGCCCGAAACCATGACATCACTCTATGTAATACATAATAAGGTGCTTAAAACATATTCTGCTTGGTGTGAAGCTGAGGTTAATATATAAACTATATAGTATAAACTACATACTAGAATTATTAGCCATTTCTTTTGAGGTTGTTATTGTCTCTCTTTTTTGTTGTTTGGGGGTCAAGAGGGTGAGGGAGGGAGGGAAAAGGGGGGAAATGAGTCAAATGTGAGCACTGTACTGTATGTAATCTCTTTTGTTGGTGCTCAATAATATATATATATATATATATATAAAAATATAATAAAACCAAACATTCTGCTCGTATTCAGTGTTTTGGGTTTCTCCTCCAACACTTTTACATTCTTTCAAGCTAAATACTGAACCAACCAGACGCACCTTTAAGTCCAGACGAGTCAACACGGAGCACCGCTCCTCTCCGCTCACGGGTTGTTGCACTTCATGCGTGTGTTTACCTTTGATAAGTTGCGTTGCCAGGCAACAGGGTGTGTGTATTTTCAAGGGGATTATATTAATAAAAGCGTGGGAGCCGACGCTGCAGACGAAAGTCACGCTCGCATGCGGCCGGTCGGGCTTTTTTTAAAGCTCCTGCTGGCTTTTCATCCCGACAGAAAGAGTGTTTACAGTAGATACGGTGATACGCCGGGCAATTACTGCTGCAGAGGTAGTCTCACACACACACACACACACACACACACACACACACACACACACACACACACACACACACACACACACACACACACACACACACACACACACACACACACACACACACACACACACACACACACACACACACACACACACACAGGCTTCCACTGGGGTGTGATTCGTGGCATCCCTGGAGGATGTGACTCATCAGATCTCCCAGCAGCCCCGGGAGGCCGTGATTAAAGACGCTGACGGGGTTTAAAACAATGAAGTCTCAGATAGAAACCTGGTGACACACGAGGAAGAAATTGATTTTATCTACTAGCTGAGCTACTTTTTAACACCCTGGTTTATCTTGAGGAACAATCGTTGACTCGTTATACAAACAGCGACGACTTCATCGTGGGTCACGATCCAAAACAAAAACACTCACATCGTTGTGATCGTGGTGAGTTTGGGTTATCGGGATTATCATGAGAGGAAAACCGAGTCTTTCTCCTCAAACAAACGTAGACAAACGTGACCCAAAAACCGGGGTGCGTTCCAAACCATGAATTCTGTGTCCCGAACTAATAATACCAAACAACAAAACACCGTCGTTAAATCCCGAACTTGAAACTCACGATGCAGCCAAAACGGCTCTATAGTTGATTGATATTGTTTATGTTTCTTAAGTATATCTCATGTATGTTGTTGTATTGACCTTTTTTAATTTTTGATTATTTATTTTTCCTGTAATTTCTCTATTATCATGTAGTGATTGTGTTTTATGTTGGGACTCCCTTGAAAATGAGACAAGAGGTTTATCCCAAATAAACACATTTATATGATATTAAATATGTATTATTAATGCAGTAACATAAGATTTAATGTTTGCTGATTCCTTTCCTGTGTCGTTGGGTGGTTTTATTTACTGTTAATTATATTTCATATACAGGGTCGCCCATAAATTTGGAATCATTTACAAATGACTTTTATAGCACCAAACTAATGTTATGATGAATTAAATCCACCTGGCTCATAACGTAAATCACTGCACCTGAAGCATTTAAATAGGAGTTAACAGAGGACTGTGTCTGAAAACTAAATATTAACACTAAATGTAATAATAAAGTAATACGTTAGTGAGTGAAGGTGAGTCTGGAGCTCCGTTGTGTCACCGCTCTGCTGGAGAACGTGAAAGAATTTGCCCTTGAACGCTGAACGCCGCTCAGCGTCACAGTTAAAGTCGCCCTGACGGAAAATATATATATATATATATATACATACAGTATATATATATATATATGGTGGGAAGAGGAGGATGAAGAGGAGCGGCCTGGTTTCTCTTCATGAGCGTCCAGAATGACCGGAGTGTAACGTGACCACCCAGACCTGCCGTTACCCGGCGCTCCCTGAGGAGCACTTGGCGAGCGGTCCGACCTGACAACGCAGCAACAACGGGGGCAGCGGCCGGCGTCGGCAGCTGAATCACGGCGTGAAGACCCCACGCTCTCCTTCCAGCCTCACGGACAAGGAGTAAACTGTGTCGACACATGTTGAATGTTAAACATTTCACACGTCTTCTACAGACGCCGTTTCCCCCCGAACAGTCAAAGGTCAAAGGTCACCGGCCTGACAGACTGAGGTGAGTTGGTAAACAGGAGCAGACCATCTTACTTGGAGGGGTTAGCCTAGCTTAGCATAAACACTGGAAGGAAGCAGGAGATCCATTAGATCTCCAGCGATGTGGAGAATGAATCAGTGGATCACATGCTGACAGGAAGTCAGTGATGTCACCCGATTAACGCCCTGAAAACGTCACCCAGACTGGGGGGGGGGGGGGGGGGGGGCTGCTCAGATAACAACAGCCATGTAAACAGAAGCCTTTAACCCTCCAGTAGACGTTACAGAGACACACAACCGTCACACACACAGACACACAACACACAACCATCACACACAACCGTCACACACAACCGTCACACACACAGACACACAACCGTCACACACAACCATCACACACAACCGTCACACACACAGACACACAACACACAACCATCACACACAACCGTCACACACAACCATCACACACACAACACACAACCGTCACACACACAACACACAACCATCACACACAACCATCACACACAACCGTCACACACACAGACACACAACCATCACACACAACCATCACACACAACCGTCACACACACAGACACACAACCGTCACACACAACCATCACACACAACCGTCACACACAAACGTCACACACAACCATCACACACAACCATCACACACAACCATGACACACAACCATCACACACAACCATCACACACAACCGTCACACACACAACACACAACCGTCACACACACAGACACACACCTACAGCGGCGGGAGAGAAGTTGAAGTTTTCCCTTTTAAAGAGACGAGATAACAGAGAGCTATAAATAAAGACGAGTCCTCAGACCCCCAATACAAGAAACCACCTCTATGTACCTGTCTGCCTGCCTGCCTGCCTGTCTGCCTGCCTGTCTGCCTGCCTGTCTGCCTGCCCCACATTTACACTTGACCTGAAACAGCCTCTACTAGTCGACTGAGGTCGGAGCGTCAGACAGACAGGTGGTTTTTGCCTGTCGCCCGTCGTCTCCTCACAAGTCAACCAATAGGAGATCCTCCTGAACCGGGTCTTCATCAGGAACCCACAATCTGTCCTTCATCATCATCATCTTCGTCTTTATAGTCTTTAGACTGTTTGTTACACAGCGTACTGCTTTGGGCTACTGTCTGCCTGTCTGTCCGTCCATCTGAGTGTCTGTCTGTCCATGTCTGTCCATGTCTGTCTGTCTGCCTGCCTGTCTTTGTCTCTGTCCATCCATCTCTGACTGTCTGTCTGTCTGCAGGACATGTTGTCCCGCTGGTCTGCAGACAGTCCTGTATGAAAAGACCCGTCTGTCTTCCGTTGCCTTCGGAGCAGGAAAGGCTGGTATGAATGGAATTGTGCCGGTGCTGAGCAGCAAGACAGCGTTCAGACAGACAGCGTTCAGACAGACAGGTGAGGAAGCAGCTGGAGCGAGAGCCGCCAAAGTCACTTTTTTTCCCGATCAGTTTTCCGTGCATTATCACGCATATTTGTTTTTATTCTCGGGCAAATTCAATTATTGCCTCATCGCGCGGTTTAGTCCTCACATATGTGTTCACGAATCTATTCGGACATCTTTGACGACATCGTACGACATATGGACATGAGGGACAGGATGATATACGATGTTATCACAGATCTGGATAAAACAACACAGTTTATCGAGGTGAATTTTCATTATGGTGATTATCGTCTTCAGTGACTTGAAAAATAGAGCCCGATTAAAGAAATTCATGAAGTATCATGTAATTCAAAATAAACTCACACTGCCTTATTTTCCAATCATTTATCGTTTATTTATGTCTATGATTAACTTATTTAAAATTGTTTGATTCCCAAAAAATAATTAGCATTCTGCCTGTGATGCAATAAAAATATTAGTTTCTTAATAAAATATAATGAAAAGTGATTCCAGTGTGTTTTTGTGTCATATTAAGCTTATTTTTTAGATTATCAATACCGTAAATACCGCGATTATTTTGGTCCGGATAAATCGTGACGTCATGTGGTCACATGTCTACTTGCAGCCAATCAGAAGAAGCACAACAGTGTCACAGTTATGTTTGTTCAACACACCAGAGGTAACAGAAGTTTATAAGACATATAATAATAGCAGAAAAAGTAGTGATCAACCCTTTAACCGGGTTTAACGGTTAGTGTCGCTGAAATCACACACACGTGCACGCGCACACGCACACACACTGAACAGCCCGGGGGAAACTATCATGGGCCCGTGTAAACCCGGGACCTGGACCAGGAGTAAAACCAGAGTCCGTAAAGTCGCATCACGCCTCAGCAACGCGACAATAAGCAACGTAAACAGCCTTTTAAGTTGCCCGACTCGGCGGCTCGCTCTTTGAAGTTCAGCGTTGCAACACGCAGCTGCAAAAAAAAAAGTTGCAAAAGTCACGAGAGGAAGAAAAAAGACAGAAGTCGGAGTGAAGCTGCGGGGTTTGGTTGGGTTCGAGTCCGGTCCGGAGACGCGGTTCTCCCGCAGCGACCAGCCGGCTGTGGACGCGGCTTCCGGAGCTTTTGAGCAGGCGGTCTTCTTACCTTGTTGCGGGGTTGACTCCGGACTCGGACCTCCCGTCTTTCTCTTGGTTGCTCCGCCGACTCCGCTCGGATATAGATCTGTCGGGAACTCGTTTTAGAGCATCCGGTCCCCCCTTTGGTTTCTCTACGAGACCCGAACCCGAACCCCGAGAGACCAGACCATCTCCGTTCACGTAACCAGTCCGTTTTCAGGTCGGGCGCTGGTTTGGGAAGATACTGGGGTCTGGGTCCATGCTGAGAGACTCCCCGATGTCAAGCTGCTCCACGAAACACAGGAAACACCACATCCCCGAGGGGGATTTTCAAAATAAAACCGCGTTTAATGACAACATCATTGTAGCGCACACTGGAAAGGAACAAAGTAGACATTCCTTTAGATAGATAGACAGGTAGACAGACAGACAGACAGGTAGACACACAGATGGATGGATGGATAGATAGATAGATAGATAGATAGATAGATAGATAGATAGATAGATAGATAGATAGATAGATAGATAGATAGATAGATAGATAGATAGATAGATAGATAGATAGATAGATAGATGGATGGATGGACGGAGAGATAGATAGATAGATAGATAGATAGATAGATAGATAGATAGATAGATAGATAGATAGATAGATAGATAGATAGATAGATGGATAGATGGATGGATGGACGGAGAGATAGATAGATAGATAGATAGATAGATAGATAGATAGATAGATAGATAGATAGATAGATAGATAGATAGATAGATAGATAGATAGATAGATAGATAGATAGATAGATAGATAGATAGATAGATAGATAGATGGACGGAGAGATAGACAGACAGACAGACAGACAGACAGACAGACAGATTTCTTTCTTGCATTTTGTTTTAGGTGTTTCACGTGATTTGGTTCTGAAGCCCATGGAGGTCATTGAAGGGCAGATAGGATATGCCTGGCAAAGATTTTCCGTTAAAATATAATACATTAAGACATTTTGCCACAATGTTCTGTTCTCTCGTCCAGATTGACTAGTTACTAAAGGAAAGGGTGACCTCTTGTGGTAGAAGAAGAAAAGTACATCTTCAAGCAGCGACATCCATCCATCCATTGTCTACCGCTTATCCTGTATTCAGGGTCGCGGGGGGCTGGAGCCGATCCCAGCTGTCATTGGGCGAAGGCAGGGTACACCAGTCTATCACAGGGAGACATGTAGAGACAGACAGGTAACCAGTCTATCACAGGGAGACATGTAGAGACAGACAGGTAACCAGTCTATCACAGGGAGACATGTAGAGACAGACAGGTCCCCATCTTGCATGTCTTTGGACTGTGGGAGGAAGCCGGAGAACCCGGAGAGAACCCACGCTGACACGGGGAGAACATGCAAACTCCACACAGAAGGAACCCGGGCCGACCCGGGAATCAAACCCGGGACCCTCTCGCTGTGAGGCGACAGTGATTAAAGCAGCAACATGTAAGAACAAATTCATACAAGTAATTTTTACATGTTTTGTTTTGTGTGTTGTTGTTTTTTACAATTGGTAACACATTTCTTGTTCCCGTTTTCAAAAGAAGGTCTCATGGTGACGTGCAACTCAGCACAGCAGTTTACCTGCCATCCAACATGCACTAAAGCATACTCTTATTTTCAATTTAATGAATATTTGATCACTACTTATCTATATATGCATTGGTGATATAGTGGCTATAGCTGCCTTCCAAGCAGTTGACCTGGGTTCGAGTCCCAGCCAATGCATCCTGCTCTAAGATGTGTAACTTCAAGACCTTGTGGTCCTGTCCTGCACTTCATACACCTCAATATATAATAACAGATATAAATAGCTGTGACTAGAGACATTTTATTTATTTCACAGGACTTTATTAATAAAATGTATTCATATTTATTTACGTATTTCAGGATTTATTTCATAGACTTATTTGTTTATTTTACATCGTCTTACATTGTATTCTATATAAAACAGGCTTTATTCAAAGCTTAGCTTATTATGATTAATTACCTATATACCATTGCTTACCATTACTTCTTATACATTAAATTATTTATTGGAGATATTCATCATACTTATTATATTAAAAATATATATTCCTCATTGTCCATTGCCCTCATTGCTATTATATCACATTTTTATATTCTATATAATGTCCTTGTTTTTTATTTTTTATTATGTGTATTTTTATTATGTATATTGTATACCTATTATGTATTGTTTGCCTGCCAGGTCAAAAAAAATTCAATGTACAAAATGGCGTTTTCGGAACAAATGACAATGAAAACACTGACTTTTGACTTCTAATGATGGAGTGGAATGTTGTTCTGCGTGTTTAATACAGTTAATACGGTAGAGGGCAATGCAACAGGAATAGTGGGTGTACTCCGATTACGCTGGGTCTAATCCACCTGCGCCTCTTTGAGTATATACGGTACTCCCTCCGGGCTGGACGCAGAACTGACGTCATCTGCGTCAGAAGACCCGCGGAAATTCAAAGTTGTAGGAGGAGACGAACCGAGAGTTTAAAACAACAAGTTGTTTCTTCTCCTCGTCAGTTGACCTGTTTTCATTCACAGACTGAAGTTTCCTCTCAGGTGAGACTTGAAGACGAACTCAACGTTTACTATCTTACGTATGCTAACAGCCGTTTTTCTGCTAAAGTCTGCTTGTCATTCTAAGCTAGGCTAGCTTTACGCCGGACACTTTTAGCTTGATATTAGCTTACCGGAGACAGGTTCGCTAATGCTAACAAGCTAACGTTAGCTCTTGCAGCTCGTTTTTACTCTGAGATAGAAGAGTGATTCGCCGTTTCACTATTCATTAAACGTAACTAACGCGGGGTTATCGCAGTTTTAACGTTAGCTGACTAGCTAGCACAACAACAACAAAAAAACAACGAATGTGTGTTACATTTAAAATGAGCCGATGTGAAACTGACTGGGGCGTTGTCACCTTTCAGCTGTTGCTGAAGCTTTATTCATCAGTGTTTCTCTGTGTGAAAACGTCTCAAAGCTAGCTTTAGTCGTTTTATTATTTTAATGTCCTACAAGCAGGGCCATATCTTGCCTTTTGGGGGACCCGTGCAAGATTCTGTTTGGGGGCCCCCTAATTGTGTCAAACTACTAATGGGAGGGGGGGGGGGGGGTCTTAAACTTTTAAGATGATCGGTGGAGTGGCATCAATCCGTTACAGTTAAAGAGGAAAACAGCCTCTATTTGAGAAAACTGCTCTTAAAAATCAAATTCAACATCTCAAGATGACCCAAGCGAGTTAAACCTACAGAAAATAATAAAAAAGGTAGAAACAATGTGTCAATAATTGCAGATGCTGCTTTTTCATTTAAAAAATGTCTATACAAAGAATTATAACACCAAAAATAATAATGCATCAAAATCAGTGTTATCGATTATTGTGCAAATCAAAGCTGTAATAACCACAAATATTCTACTTTGCACCTAATCTTTGGTAAATATTACGTATTATGTGTTTCCCCATTAAAAAATCAGGGGTTCTGATTTTCTTCCTCAAAGTAGTAAAAAAAAAAAAAAAAAAAAAGGTTGGGGCCCCCTAGTGGCTGCTGGAGCCCTATGCACCCACCGAATAGTCCGCTTATAGCAAGAATAATGTTAGTCAGTTAGAGTTATCCCCAACTGCTGCTCTCTCAATGTCGGCCCATCATCATCAGGGCTCTCCTTTTGATCTGGTCTGTGAGTAAATAACTACAACAACTGTCTTTTAAGGTCTGCAGCTCAGTATGGAAGCCGATGAGGAAAATGGTGCCAACGTCACCCTGAAACGACAGAGAGCACCTCTGTCTGATTCTGAAGACAACGTCTTCTCACCCTCAGGTCTGTTTCTGCCCTTTTTAACACAAATGTAAAGGGTCGTCGCAGGAAATCCTGCTATGGTGTTCTGCTGCAAATATGGATTACGTTTATATGATCAATATCCAGGGTTCATACAGGTGCTTGAAATCCTTGACAACACTTGAATTTTAGTGTGCTTGAAAAGTACTTGGATGTAGAATAAAGGTCTATAAATGTGTGTTGTATGTGATGACATCTATGATAGAACAGAGGAAAGAAGATCTCCATATCTGAGGGACTGAAAACAGCATTTTGTGACATTTCTTTATGAAAAATGACTTTTGATGATGAACAGATGATGAAAATAGTTGGTGATTATATTTCTGTGGATCTGTTAGTGGAATTAGTTTTCCTTTCATTTGTGGTCCTGTAAAAAGCTGTCTCCAAACATCATGTTGGTTGTTTAGAGGACAATAACATCTCATTTAATGTGATGAACAAGTGACAGAATAAGTAGACTGAATACTGACCATTGGATTGGTACAAAGATGGAGTTTACCACAGCTGGAAGGGGCTGGAGAAGCATGGAGATGCACCTGGAAGTGCTTGAATCTGACCTTTGACAAGGTGTAGGAACCCTGCATTTCATAGCTCTACTGTCTGCTACCACAGACTCTGTATTGTACACTTCTGCCAGACAAAGGTAGAACTGTTCAGTGACCACTTTCACAAACATACAGTCATCACTGTAGCCATTCACTGCAGCGGTTGCACTTCTCCTCGTGACTTTGTCCTCATGTGCATCTTTGTCTGATGTCTCAGAGGTGAATGATGGCCAGAAGCGGCGGCGTCTGGAGGCAGCAGGTCGGGAGAACAGGAGTCCTCAACCGTCGTCCTCCTCCGGGTGCTTGGAGCGGGAGATGAAGCCGGACACGCCGATGGTTCCTTCGGTCCGGTCCCGAGTCCAGCAGCTCACCCAGAGACGAGACGGTAATCACATTCCCATTCAGTCCTGGAAATCTTCGTATGAAAGTTAGTCAAAATATTACAGACTACAGTTCACAAACTTCAAGCCTATAAATGACTTTTAAAGTGACTGATTCAACAAAACCTTCTTATGAAGGATTCATTGCATTAGAAATCTACCTGAAACCAATGATGCCGTTTTATAGTTTTTACAGTCAATTAGATTCCAATTATGTCCTCACAAATTAGCCTCAGAGGGCTGGTTAAACTTTGACAATTAAAGTGTGTGTGAGTTGTATAAATACTGTAGTTTGTTGTTTTAGGGGGCCCTCCTCTGGCCCAGCGCTGCCTGTCAGATCCTGGAGCTGAAACCCCTTCAGTCCTCATTCATGGACGGGGTCTCCTCGGTGAGAACGCAAATCAACACTCATTCACACGTCTTCACTGAATACAGTGTGTTGCTTTTTCCACATTGAAACAACCCAGTTTAATTATCTGCTGAGTCCTGAATTAATCAAGTTTAGCAGAAAGGCTGAAATATGGCGTGATTGTGACCGGGGTTGCAAAGGGATGGAAGTTAATTTGGGAAATTTAAGAATTTCTGCAGAATTTGAATCTACAGATCTATTTTACTTGGTGAGAAAGCCACTTTAAAACAGCACTAGGTCTGAAGCCAAGCTGAGTTAAAAGTCTGCTCACTGAATTCTTGTGCAGATCGGGAGTTTATTACATTCCCGTCTGCAGCCCACAGTACTATTAATATAGTGAATATATTTGATTTTTATATTTCCATTAACCAGCAAGCAAAGTGCAGTTTCTAATTTGTAAAAACCTTCTGCTAGTTGTTACCATGAGCTGAGCAAAGACTGACTGAGAATCCCTGATGTTTGTCCTCCCAGGTGAGGAAGAGTTTAATCATAGACTGGAGCGTTTTAAGGTGCCGCTCTTCCAGGCCGGTCCCAACCCCACACCGAGCCCCGGCAACCGGTCTCCAAGGACCCGGTCCAACTTTGTCTCTGCAATTCAGCAGAAACTCCACGGAGACACAGCACCCAGCTCCAAGAAGGCTTCTGACATCCGCCAGGTGGGGTTTACTTACTGAGGTCAACCCCCACTCCAGCTGTACTGAGATATATTTACACACACACAGATGGATGAATTCTCCTTGATGTCTGATGTGGTTTCCCTGATCAGGAGCGTGAGAAGGAGATGAGCCAGGTGCCGTTCCAGCCCATCAGTGAGAATGCCTGGCTGAAGAGGAGCAGCTCTGACCCCTCCTTGTCCCAGGTGGGTCCAGGCCTTCCAGGTTCCTTTAGTGTCACACTTCTACCACACTGAACTCCATGTGATGTTTGAGATGTTCTTACACACCGTCAGCAGGGATGGACCCCCTCATCCACCTCCTCCTGGGTTCCTAGATCCAGAGGGAGACTTCATTGGCCCCCTATACAGCCCTGGGACGTGAGTCTGGGACCAAATAACCTCTTCTCTTCCTGGTTTGATACACTTGGTGCCAGCAGAATGGGCCATAAGGATGTATTTGTCCTTACAGAAGAAGGAAGTGTGCACCTATTTAAGTCGCAGTGGTTTTGGGGATACGGGTTGTCTTTCCTCCTCTTCACGCACAGCAGCCGACCTTCACTCTCCACTTCTTATAGACGGTCTGAAATCAGAGTGATAACTGAGAACATTCACACTGACAGACATCACTCTGCTGTCGTTGCTTCCAGCAGATGGAAGGAGAGGCTCAGATGAAAGACGGCAGCTTCACCGAAGCTCCTTCATCCAGCGCGGCGAAGCCGGCGTCGGACAGCACAGGTGAGACTTCTGACATCACACGGACTTTCCCTCCCAGAGTCCTTAGTGATGAAAGAAACACATTTAGGAGACCATTATATATGCAGTAGCAGTAGTTCAGCCCTCCTTTTAACCTTGTTTAACAGTAACAGCAGCAAGTATGAAGAGAGTTCCTACACATTTCTTACGTTCAGTCAGATTCTCCATCGATTCTCCATTGTTGCTGTTATTGGCTCCCAACACTATCAGTGTCTCACTCTGGATTTTAAATGGCTTCTTTACATGAATGAATCGAGGATCTCAGATTGATCAGGCCGACCAGAAGAGCTGGTTCTGTATTTTCAGGACTCACCTGCTATTTAATGCCATGTTTGATCGTCTTTATGCTCTATATATGGTTAATATTTCCACATATATATCATAGCAAAGCTACATGACAATACGTTTGGAAATGTGGAATTGTCCTCTACTTGGCCTGTTGTTATGGTAGTTTGATTTGTTTTTCCCGCCCTATTCTGCGTCTGATTGGTTGTACTTGTTGTCGACGGTTGGTCGGGGTAAAGATTTCATCTGTAAGGGTCCCAGCCGTCTTGTATAGAGCTCTCATATATCATAACGTCCTGATTATGGCAGAACATGTTTTTAAAAATGATGGAGTAGAATAAGAGACCTTCTTTTGCCGGTTTGAATTGTGAAGCGATGCCATAATTCTACTTGATTTATCCTTTATGTTGATATGACGCTCTGATCTACTGCTTCAAATGGAGCTCTTCATCACACGATGAAGCTGCCGTTGATCCGAGATCAGAGCTCCCTGCATTAGTGAATTAGTGAATCATCGGTACCTGCTCTAAACTACATAACATCTGGATCTTTGGTCTCCTCGTGTTGAGATGTGAGAACACTTCTTTAACAGATGAAAAGGCCCCCGGTGACTCTGAAGCTCCTGCAGAGCTTCACCAGGAGGATGAAGGCTGGGGACGGGGAGGAAAGGATGCAGAGCAGCGGGGGGGCTGCAAACCTCACACCCAGACCGTACTGACGTTGTCCTTTAGCGAGGAACAGAGTTTTTCCAAAGCACCGTTCGGTGACGTGCCGACGGCCGACGAGCAAAGCTGGCTGGAATCATCCCGTGCAGAGCAGTCGGACACGAAGGAGACGGTCTCCATAGCAACCGAACCAGGCGTGTCTGAGGTGTTGTCGTTTGAAGAGATCGATGGTCCCTCATGCAGCGGAGAGGGGATGGAGCTCTCAACGGAGGAGGAGTTCAGGTCGTGGAGATATCCTCAAGACGAAGAGGAGGAGGAGGAGGAGGAAGATGTTGGTGTTCAAGAGGAGGAAAAGGAGATGGAATCATCCAGCGTGGAAAAAGAGAAGCGGGACAGCGAGATTAGCGGCTCCTCTGAACGGCAGCAAGGTGAGAAACGTAGACCTGAAGAGGACCGGGACCAGTCGGGAACCTGTGTAGACCAAACTGAGTCAGACGGAGACCAGGAGAACATGGAGGCATGGGAAGAGTTTGATAAGGGGACAGCTACAGAAGAAAGAGGATTTAGTGTCGAGGGTCAAAATGACAAAGTGACTATAAAAGAAGAGGTGGCTCTAGAATCTAAAGTGAAGCTAACGGAGGCTTCGTCACGGGCGGATGTTGCTCAGACATCGCTGGAACCAAATATTAATGATGGAGCTGAAAGGCAGAGAGGCGTAGATGGGCCGGCAGGAGAAGCTCACAAGGCGGAGGGTGGAGGTGGAGAAAGCTCAAAGAAAGTCACCTTTCTCCTGGAGCCTGAGCTGATCAAAGCCTCCGCCCTGTCTGAGGCCAGGACCTCCATGGAGTCCAGACCAGAGACCAGTCTGTCAGGTGAGGACCGGGAGAAGAGGGTGAAGACGTGGAACCACTCGGGTGAAGTAGATTGTTGGAAACACAGGCTTCACTGACCACTAGACTGCTTTCTAGATCACGGGGTGGTGGAGGTTTACGTGAAGGTCAATCTTTTATTAGCTTGTGTTGGTGAAATATTTATCTCAAGTAGAGAGACGTCTAATGAGCCTCCGTCCCACTGTTGGTATTCCATAGAATAAATGTGACTGGGTATATAAACCTGAAACCCTTCTGTCATGGGCGTTATTGTTGAAAGTGTCCTTTGACTTGTGACAGAAAGAAATGATTTCTCTCCACAGAAGCCGAGCTGAGCTCTCACGATGAAACCAACACGGCTGAGATCGTCGACCAGATGTTCGAGGAGGTGCTGGAATATGCCGGCAGGATGGAGGAGGAGGAGGAGAGGCGGGAGGATGAAGACACTGAGGACCACGACAGTGGCATCGGTGTTTTCTCTGGAGACAAAGATAAGATGGACACGGAGTCAGAGAAGGAGAAGAGTGAAGAAGAAGAGTCCAAAGAAGAGCGTGATGAGCTGCTGACTTTCCCTCCCAGTGGCATCCTGTCTCCCCTCAGCAAGTCGGTGGAGGCGGTGGTCACTCCTCTGGTGAGACGTTCATCACGCTGAGATGTCGGTATCCATTCACAGGCTGGAAAAAAATATTTAATCCTCCGTATTCCACCAACAGAGACTGGCAGTGAGCCTGGAGTCCAATCCTCCCTCTCTGCTCATGACTCCAGAAGAGACCGCCACGCCTGCTGCTGAATCTGCTCCTCTGTACAGGTAAGACCAGCATCACACACCTCCTCTCTGGTTGTATAGAAGTCTATGAGAAAATGGTCCTACTTCTCTCTGCTGGCCACCAGGGGGCGACTCCTCTCTGGTTGTATAGAAGTCTATGAGAAAATGGTCCTACTTCTCTCTGCTGGCCACCAGGGGGCGACTCCTCTCTGGTTGTATAGAAGTCTATGAGAAAATGGTCCTACTTCTCTCTGCTGGCCACCAGGGGGCGACTCCTCTCTGGTTGTATAGAAGTCTATGAGAAAATGGTCCTACTTCTCTCTGCTGGCCACCAGGGGGCGACTCCTCTCTGGTTGTATAGAAGTCTATGAGAAAATGGTCCTACTTCTCTCTTGATGTATTATCTCAGTAAACATTGTAAACATGAGTTTATGGTCTCAATCTCTAGTCTCAAGTCTTCTTCAATCCAGCATGATGTTCATTTAGTACATTATGATCCATTTAGAGTCCACCAAACCAGAAAGCAGGGGGATGCTTTAGGGGGCGGGGCTTACCTGCTGATTGACAGGTCCATTTAGAGTCCACCAGACCAGATTCATGAGGTGTTGATCGGACCAACTCAATGCAACATTGAAAGCATTGATATATAGATGCACTAGAGAACCTTTTTAAATAAAGTTTTCTATTTAACACCGTGACATCATCATGCCTGTTCCTTAAAGGCTGCATCGTCTACTAACATGCATGTATAGATGTGCGTTATCGTGTGTGTGTTGTGGTTTACAGCATCGACGCCTACCGCACACAACGGCAGAGCAAGCTGCCGACCATCCAGAGTGTCACTCCGGCTGTGAAGAGGCGAGCTCCAGAGAAGACTCGCCCTCCTCCTCCTCCAGCCTGCATCAACACCAAGGAGAAGATCATGGTCCGTTTCTCTAGACTAACCCCTTGACTTACTAACTGCTGATTGAATTGAAGCCGGTACTGGTGAGTAAAGCATCCCCAACCCTGCACGCTGTCTCTCAGGCTCTGAATGAAGAAGCAGGGAAGCTGCAGACTGTGATCAACCAGACCCTGCAGGCCCTGAGCTGCTGTACCGACGAGGACCACGGCCGGGGCTCTCTGGAGGAGGCCGAGGCCGAGAAGCTCCTGCTGGTCTCCTGTACGTACCACGGTCACATCCTCATGGTCTTACATACAGTTGATACAATAATAGTTGGTGATTATATTTCTGTGGATCTGTTAGTGGAATTAGTTTTCCTTTCATTTGTGGTCCTTCTGTAAAAAGCTGTCTCCAAACATCATGTTGGTTGTTTAGAGGACAAGAACATCTCATTTAATGTGATGAACAAGTGACAGAATAAGTAGACTGAATACTGACCATTGGATTGGTACAAAGATGGAGTTTACCACAGCTGGAAGGGGCTGGAAAAGCATGGAAATGCACCTGGAAATGCTTGAATGTGACTTTGGAGTATTAATAACAAAATATGCATTATACATACATGTGTCTTTTTACTCATCTTTATACTGTTCATAGAAGAAAACATTTCAAGGTTTTACATGAAGACATTTCCACAATAATTTGATGCATTAATGGTCACCAGAGTGCAGTATATTGATTACATATGGCAGTATATTACAATAAATGTACTGTAATATGTCATATGTATTACATGTAACAGTATACATTTATACCTTTTAGTTTTTAGTGTATATTTTTATTTCTCCGTGTGGTTTCACGTGTGTTCCAGGTGAGAAACGCTCCGCCCTGCTGGCCGAGGTGGTCAGACTGAGGGAGGACAGGAACTCTGAGTCGGGAGAGGACCGGGACTACGTCTCCCAGCAGGCCTGCAGAGGCACCGTCAGCATCACAAACATCCAGCTGCCTCTCAAGGTGGAGTTCGTCTGCTCCTCCCACAACCGCACAGGTAGCCATTAAAACATGTTCATCTCCACATGTTGAACTTTATTATACCACGGTCTATCGGGGCCACTATAGGACAAGAGACGCCTCGTTAAGGTCCTTAGGGTGACGATGTTGATGCTTATTGTTGCTTTTATTCATATGAGGACAAACTGTCATCTTATGGGTGTTTATTGATCAGGCAGTTGGGCTAAGATGCTAGCGGTAGCTTTCACTTGTTGTCATAGCAACAGCAAACATCCAGCACCTTGTTTATATCAGCTATATACATTTATAAAGTGGCAAATTTTTTACTTTTTCTTTCTGAATATTACCCCGATACGCCGTTGTATTATTCTAATAATGCATTTGTGTGATTTAAAGAAAGCGAGTCATAATTCAGGGCTTAATTAACACTAATGCAGAGGTTTGAAGGACTGAGTGTTTTCTGTAACGCTTCAGGTCGGCCGAGCCACTACTTCTTCGTCCTGATTCGCTACGGGCCGTGTAACATCGTCGCCACGCCGCTCGCCACCGCTGCTGATGCTCAGAACGGAGACACCATCTCGTTCCCCACCGCCGTCACTCTGTAAGTTCATTTTATTTCATCCTTCATTTAACGAGACAACACGTACAACATCGCCTCAAATACCGTGACGTTTATCAGACGTCTAGCTTTCAGGATGTTTTCACTGAAATCGTCTGGAATTTAAACCCTAATTCAAGTCTTCCTGTTCTTCATCAGTACATAACTCTCACTGTAGTGAGGTTTATATTTAGTTAACGAGTGATGAATGACGATGCCGTAGGCGATCTGTCAGATTATCACATGGCATTATTTTGTCTGTTTCAGGACCGATATCCGCTCATCCTTTGAGATCGATGTTGAGGTCTACAGCCTGGTGAGAAAAACATTTTCACAAGCATTTCTTTGTTACGTATTCACCAAAATAGTGATTTAAATCTAATTAATACAGTAGCTTCTCTCCACATCTGCATGTTTACTGTTCTGTGTGCTTTTATTGTGAAAGGAAAGGAGCTGTATGTCATGAGCTCATTTTATTTGTGTGGCTGCGTCTGTGTTCTGATGCTCCGCCCTCACTATGTAACAGGATGTTTGGTTGGTGTTGTGGTGGATTTATAATGTGCTTGCTTCTGTGTGATCCAGTCCCACACTGCAGGTAGCACCGGCAGCTCGGACCGGACCGCCACCAAGTCTCGGGTAAGCCGGCGAGCCATGTGACGGGTGGGTTTTTATTCAGTGACGGTGGTTTAACTGGTTTCTGTCTTTCACATGAACAGGTGACACCAAGAAAGCTTCTGAACACGCTCACGGTGAGGCTCCGGCTTTTCCTTCTTACCCAGATATTACACAGGGTCGGTACGGTGCTGGAAATCCTTGAAAACACTTTAGTGTGGTGTTTCCAGGTTTGAAGAGTGCTTGAAATGTGTGTTGTATGTGATGACATCTATGATAGAACAGAGGAAAGAAGATCTTCATATCTGAGGGACTGAAAACAGCATTTTCTGACATTTCTTTATGAAAAATGACTTTTGATGATGAACAGATCAAACATCATGTTGGTTGTTTAGAGGACAAGAACATCTCATTTAATGTGATGAACAAGTGACAGAATAAGTAGACTGAATACTGACCATTGGATTGGTACAAAGATGGAGTTTACCACAGCTGGAAGGGGCTGGAAAAGCATGGAAATGCACCTGGAAGTGCTTGATTGTGATTTGAAGGTGTAGGGACCCTGATCCAGTCCCCCCTCAAACCTGAAGCTCTCTCTCTGTTTCCCACAGAGGTCCAGCAACAGTCTGACGGGTGAGTTTGTCGTAGCAACGTTTCCTCGTGAAAACGTTCTGCTGAATAATTATAATATTTCTGTTTCAGCCGCTGCTCTTCCTGCCGTCAACACTCGCCGCTCCAGCAGCTTCTGTCTGGTCGGCTCCCATCAGATCACACTGGGCTCGCTGGGACACGGCCGCTTCCCTCTGGACAAGGTCATCCACGTGATGTATTATTAGTTATTGATTGGAGGTCATGTTCCTGTGATAATCGGTTAAAGTAACATTTCATAATGTTTGATGGAAGTTCAGACGTGTGGATGTAGTTTTTAAATGAAAGGACTCCACGTCATGGTGTTTTAATGCTCCACCCGTTTGGTGCTTTCATCATCCAATCACACTGTTTCCTCACCGGTGATGTCACGTGTCCCCCCCCTCCTCTTTCTTCCTCCACTCAGATGAAACTCGAAACCAAAATCAGGAGGCTGCTGGGAGATGAATTTCAGGAAAAGGTTTCACTTTTTCACTTTCACCACTTTGTACCTCCTCCTAACCTCCTCCTCCTAACCTCCTCAATATACTCTCTGTCCTCCTAACCTCCTCCTCCTAACCTCCTCAATATACTCTTCTGTCCTCCTCTTCTCTCCTCCTAACCTCCTCAATATACTCTCTGTCCTCCTCTTCCCTCCTCCTAACCTCCTCAATATACTCTCTGTCCTCCTCTTCCCTCCTCCTAACCTCCTCAATATACTCTCTGTCCTCCTCTTCCCTCCTCCTAACCTCCTCAATATACTCTCTGTCCTCCTCTTCCCTCCTCCTAACCTCCTCAATATACTCTCTGTCCTCCTCTTCCCTCCTCCTAACCTCCTCAATATACTCTTCTGTCCTCCTCTTCTCTCCTCCTAACCTCCTCAATATACTCTCTGTCCTCCTCTTCCCTCCTCCTAACCTCCTCAATATACTCTCTGTCCTCCTCTTCTCTCCTCCTAACCTCCTCAATATACTCTCTGTCCTCCTCTTCCCTCCTCCTAACCTCCTCAATATACTCTCTGTCCTCCTCTTCCCTCCTCCTAACCTCCTCAATATACTCTCTGTCCTCCTCTTCCCTCCTCCTAACCTCCTCAATATACTCTCTGTCCTCCTCTTCTCTCCTCCTAACCTCCTCAATATACTCTCTGTCCTCCTCTTCCCTCCTCCTAACCTCCTCAATATACTCTCTGTCCTCCTCTTCCCTCCTCCTAACCTCCTCAATATACTCTCTGTCCTCCTCTTCCCTCCTCCTAACCTCCTCAATATACTCTCTGTCCTCCTCTTCCCTCCTCCTAACCTCCTCAATATACTCTTCTGTCCTCCTCTTCCCTCCTCCTAACCTCCTCAATATACTCTCTGTCCTCCTCTTCCCTCCTCCTAACCTCCTCAATATACTCTTCTGTCCTCCTCTTCTCTCCTCCTAACCTCCTCAATATACTCTTCTGTCCTCCTCTTCTCTCCTCCTAACCTCCTCAATATACTCTCTGTCCTCCTCTTCCCTCCTCCTAACCTCCTCAATATACTCTCGTATCCTCCTCTCCTCCTAACCTCCTCAATATACTCTCGTATCCTCCTCAATATGCTCTAGTGTCTTCCTCTCCTCCCCTCCTCCTTCTCCTAACCTCCTCCTCTCTTCTTGTCTCCCCCTCCTCTCTTCTCGTCCCCTCCACCTCTCTCCTCGTCCCCTCCACCTCTCTCCTCGTCCCCTCCACCTCTCTCCTCGTCCCCTCCACCTCTCTCTTCGTCCCCTCCACCTCTCTCCTCGTCCCCTCCACCTCTCTCCTCGTCCCCTCCACCTCTCTCCTCGTCCCCTCCACCTCTCTCATCGTCCCCTCCACCTCTCTCATCGTCCCCTCCACCTCTCTCCTCGTCCCCTCCACCTCTCTCATCGTCCCCTCCACCTCTCTCATCGTCCCCTCCACCTCTCTCCTCGTCCCCTCCACCTCTCTCCTCGTCCCCTCCACCTCTCTCCTCGTCCCCTCCACCTCTCTCTTCGTCCCCTCCACCTCTCTCCTCGTCCCCTCCACCTCTCTCCTCGTCCCCTCCACCTCTCTCCTCGTCCCCTCCACCTCTCTCCTCGTCTCCTCCTTCTCCTCGTCTCCTCCTTCTCCTCGTCCCCTCCTTCTCTCTCCTCCTTCTCTCTCCTCATCTCCTTCTCTCTCCTCGTCTCCTCCTTCTCGTCTCCTCCTCTCTCCGTCTGTTCATGAACCTCCTTCTTTATCCTCTGATCTCTAAATCTAAGCCATGATAACAGAATCACTGAACTCTCTTGAACCTCCTTCTTTTCCTCCAACGTTTGAAGATCTTGTTTTACCTCCATCCCGGTTTAACAGCGCCTCCTTCCTCCTCCTCCTTCTTTTCCTCCAACGTTTGAAGATCTTGTTTTACCTCCATCCCGGTTTAACAGCGCCTCCTTCCTCCTCCTCCTCCTCCTTCTTTTCCTCCAACGTTTGAAGATCTTGTTTTACCTCCATCCCGGTTTAACAGCGCCTCCTTCCTCCTCCTCCTCCTCCTTTTCCTCGAACGTTTGAAGATCTTGTTTTACCTCCATCCCGGTTTAACAGCGCCTCCTTCCTCCTCCTCCTCCTCCTTCTTTTCCTCCAACGTTTGAAGATCTTGTTTTACCTCCATCCCGGTTTAACAGCGCCTCCTTCCTCCTCCTCCTCCTCCTTCTTTTCCTCGAACGTTTGAAGATCTTGTTTTACCTCCATCCCGGTTTAACAGCGCCTCCTTCCTCCTCCTCCTCCTTCTTTTCCTCGAACGTTTGAAGATCTTGTTTTACCTCCATCCCGGTTTAACAGCGCCTCCTTCCTCCTCCTCCTCCTTCTCTTTCCTCCAACGTTTGAAGATCTTGCTTTACCTCCATCCCGGTTTAACAGCGCCTCCTTCCTCCTCCTCCTCCTCCTTTTCCTCGAACGTTTGAAGATCTTGTTTTACCTCCATCCCGGTTTAACAGCGCCTCCTTCCTCCTCCTTCTCTTTCCTCGAACGTTTGAAGATCTTGTTTTACCTCCATCCCGGTTTAACAGCGCCTCCTTCCTCCTCCTCCTCCTTCTCTTTCCTCGAACGTTTGAAGATCTTGTTTTACCTCCATCCCGGTTTAACAGCGCCTCCTTCCTCCTCCTCCTCCTCCTCCTTCTCTTTCCTCGAACGTTTGAAGATCTTGTTTTACCTCCATCCCGGTTTAACAGCGCCTCCTTCCTCCTCCTCCTCCTTCTCTTTCCTCGAACGTTTGAAGATCTTGTTTTACCTCCATCCCGGTTTAACAGCGCCTCCTTCCTCCTCCTCCTCCTTCTTTTCCTCGAACGTTTGAAGATCTTGTTTTACCTCCATCCCGGTTTAACAGCGCCTCCTTCCTCCTCCTCCTCCTCCTCCAGGTGCCGTTCCTCTCGCCACTAGAGGGCAGCATCTACCTGCGCCTGGACAGCCAGAGTCACTCTGATGTCCAGCACCGAGGCTTCCTGGTCAGTCGCTCCTGTATTCATCACAACGTCTGACCATGGCGGTGCTTTTGACGCTGTGGGCGGGGCCAGAGAGGGTCTATCAGGGACGTCTGCTGGTTCAAATCATCTGATATTAGCTGGATTGTTTTTCACTAAAGTCAGATGACGTGTGTCGCGGTTCCTGGATGTTTTAGTGCCATTTGAAGGGTTTTAATCATATTTTGATGATTATCAGAATAATATTGGGACACATGAACGTTTTTTCTTCTTTTTTTAAATGTTGCGTTTTAACCACGTTTGATTTCATGACACGCTTCTTTCTCTATATTTTCCCAGACGATGTTTGAGCTGATCAGTGGATACGGCGTTTGGCACCGCCGGTACTTTCTCCTGGAGGGATGCACCATGACCTACTGGAACCACCCCAACGACCGGGAAACTAAGGTACCAGTCTGACCATGTGATCTACGGTGTGTTTGCGTCTCCACGTTACTCTGAACGCCTCTCACCATGCCCCCCCACCCCTCCTCCAGGAAGCAGAGGGCAGCATGTCTCTGTCCAGCACCCCCAGTCAGAGTGTCAGGCCTGTGAAGAGGGACTCCTGTGCTCGACCTTTCACCTTTGAGCTGGTCAGCAACATCTCCCAGCAGCATCAGGACGCCGGCACCAAGTAAGACGACGCCAGAGGCCTTTTTACTGTTCTGATCCTGATTAAAGATCAACAGCCTGCTCTCATATTTCATACGCAGGGTGCTGGAAATCCTTGAAAACACTTGACTTTTAGTGGTTTCCAAGGTTTGAAAAGGTCTTGGATGTAGACTAAAGGTCTATAAATGTGTGTTGTATGTGATGACATCTATGATAGAACAGAGGAAAGAAACTGAAAACAGCATTTCCTGACATTTCTTTATGAAAAATGACTTTTGATGATGAACAGATGATGAAAATAGTTGGTGATTATATTTCTGTGGATCTGTTAGTGGAATTAGTTTTCCTTTCATTTGTGGTCCTTCTGTAAAAAGCTGTCTCCAAACATCATGTTGGTTGTTTAGAGGACAAGAACATCTCATTTAATGTGATGAACAAGTGACAGAATAAGTAGACTGAACACTGATGGTTGTTGTTCAGGCGCTGGTTTTCGGCCGACACCAAACAGGAGCGTCTGGACTGGATGGAGAAACTCAATCAGGCTCTGCTGGACCATCACACCTGGGAGAGGACGTCGGAGACGGAGCACCCGGGGGTGTCGGGCAGCGGGAACCTGAGGGAGAGCATCCTGTAGCCCCGCCCCCCAGCTCACCTTCACGTCCTTTTAATCACGTGTTGAGATTCTCTGAGCTGCAGGTTGGAAAAGGAAAACCTGATGTTTGCATATCTTTACTGTATTTTCTTTTTTTAATCTGAATCCAATCCTTAATGTTGGTTTTCACTTTTATGTGTTACGTTGCCATTTGAATATTATTTGTTTTATTATTTTCTTGTTTTATTTTTCTGTGGCAATTAGCTGCTTTAGCCTTTTGCTGGGCGATGATGATGTGGTCACTTTCTGATGGCTGAGGTGTCGCTCTAATCTTTGAGATCATTGACGGATGTATTTCAACTCCTAATGTGTGTTTTTTTTTGTTTTGTTTTTTTTGTTGAAATGGAAGGATAAACAGATTATATAGAAACACTAATACATTTGAAGGAGGGTGATGAATCTCTAAGGACTAAACTAATGTAGATGAGAATGTATTTGAATGGGAGATGAATAATGAGAGTGGAGAGCTGCATCAGTGGGATCGAATGAATGAAGTGCGTCTCCAGCGTTCAGACTCCTAAATACATCTACATATTATTATTATTATTATTATTATCGTTGTTGTTCTAATCATCCCATGTTGTGTGTGTGTGATGCGAGGATGAGAGAACCAGAATGAATGTAGTCAGATCTGTCTGTTCTTCTACATGTCGCTCCGTCTTGTTCCTGATCGTGTTCCTGATCGTGTTCCTGATCGTGTTCCTGATCGTGTTCCTGATCGTGTTATTGATCGTGTTGATCATGTGAACTCTCATTCTTTGCACTTAACTGGAGATATCTGCACAATAAAATGGATTTAAATGGAGACGAAACACCGTTCATGTTGATGGATGTGACCGCAAACCCAGCCTCGGGTTGTCATGGCAACGTTTAGGATCAACCGTGTGTGCGCTCCGTGTTTCCGTCTCCATCAGATGATCCCAGACCAGCAGACCCTGGTCTTGGTGGTGGGTTCAGGGTCTTCCTCTACGGACGGCGGCGTGCAGGACTGTAGGCGTGGCTGCTGTACCGTACGGCGCCGGGGGGGAGTCTGGCAAAGACAGGAAGGCAGCTCAGGTCAGGAATGTCATACAGGAAGTGGTCTAGAATTAGACTTCCTGTTCATCCGGCAGCTCCTCTGGGTGTTTTGGAGCTCAAGGTGATTCTAACAACGGGTGGGGGGGAGGGGTAACGCTGGCGCGAACAGCATTAGAATACCCAGAATGCTGCGGGGCTGAATGTCACTTTCTTGCTGTCGACTTAAATTCTGTGTGTAAGATTAGAGCAAAGGGGAAATGAAATGTTTCTAGAGGATACAGATTTATCCATTCAAATGAGATGAGCTGAAGATCCCTAAAGCTGCATCCTCTCTGCTGGCCACCAGGGGGCGACTCCTCTCTGGTTGTATAGAAGTCTATGAGAAAATGGTCCTACTTCTCTCTGCTGGCCACCAGGGGGCGACTCCTCTCTGGTTGTATAGAAGTCTATGAGAAAATGGTCCTACTTCTCTCTGCTGGCCACCAGGGGGCGACTCCTCTCTGGTTGTATAGAAGTCTATGAGAAAATGGTCCTACTTCTCTCTGCTGGCCACCAGGGGGCGACTCCTCTCTGGTTGTATAGAAGTCTATGAGAAAATGGTCCTACTTCTCTCTGCTGGCCACCAGGGGGCGACTCCTCTCTGGTTGTATAGAAGTCTATGAGAAAATGGTCCTACTTCTCTCTGCTGGCCACCAGGGGGCGACTCCTCTCTGGTTGTATAGAAGTCTATGAGAAAATGGTCCTACTTCTCTCTGCTGGCCACCAGGGGGCGACTCCTCTCTGGTTGTATAGAATGATATTGTGATGTCATTGATAGCATGATGTTCATTTAGACCAGGTGTCTCAAACTGATCCAGTACAGGGCCGCTGTGGCTGCAGGTTTTCATTCCAACCAAGCAAGAACACACCTGACTCGACTTATTCACCTACCTGATTTGCCTTCACACCTTGATTGGTTGGATCAGGTGTGTTCTTGCTTGGCTGGAATGAAAACCTGCAGCCACAGCAGCCCTTCACTGGATCAGTTTGAGACACCTGATTTAGACGGATCAGAAAGCAGGGGATGCTTTAGGGGGCGGGGCTTACCTGCTGATTGACAGGTCAATATAGAGTCCAACAGATCATCTGAATGCAGCTCAGGATGTTAGAGCTGCAGACAGGGTGAGACCAGACCAGAGTCCAGCAGGGTGGCAGCCTTGGTGTCCTTTAGCGATGTGGTCCCACCCTGACAGGAATATATCTTGAACAACATCCTGGTGAGTCAACCCCTCTTCCTGACCTGGCTGTGAAGGAAGTCGTTCCCGTGGCGATCTTATGAGTTCGCCTTGTTAGTACACATTATATAAACATTTTCATGTTTTAGTTTGAAGAGGGACCATCAGGACCTCCCGTGTCCCAGACAGGAGAAACCTCCGGTCCTGAACTGTGATGACCAAGCTGAAGGTTCATCAGATCCACCTGTCGCCCCTCTTCAGTCCAAATATGGTCACTTCCTTCACTGGGAGCATCAATCCTAGAACTCGGAGCTTCAAAACCGTAGCAGGATGCGAGGACCTCCAGCAGGACACCAGGACCTCCACCAGGACCTGCAGCCTCCCCACGTCGGGGTTTGTGCTACTTGGAACGCTGCCTGCTGAGTCTTGAAGAGATCCGGGAAGCTGGAAGGCGTAAACATGACGGCTGTTTTGATAAACAAACGACCTCCGCGGTCCGACAGCTGCAGACCAGAGAGTCTGTTGTTGTTTCAGTGGACAGGAAACGCGTTTAGTTCAGGATCAACGTGGAGCTGGTCTACCTGTCGAAGCTTCATGATTCACTAGTGCTGGTATGAATGAACCCTGGGGGGTCAAGTCCTTAAGAGGCTGAAAGTCTAAAAGCTGCTGAAATCACATGAAACCAGGAAATGGAAGGAATCTAATGATAAACTGGCACGGGGGTCTTTAGGGGGGTCAGATTCAGACCAGAACAACTCGACACTGTCACCTCTATAAGGTCCTAAAGGCTCTCCGGCCCCCCTAAACAGGTCTACGTGGGTCTCGAAGTGCTGTCTAATGGAGTCCATTAGGTCTTGGCTCCGTCGTGGTCCCGGCTCCTCTGACTTCTAGACTAATGACTGGTGCATTATACAGACTCTCTTCCTGTAACTGTGTTTCCTTTCACAAGTCAAGACTCCCAAGAGGTTTTGTGGAAACCTCTTACCCCTCCCCCCACCAGCTGGGGTGTTTTACTGGCCCCTCCCCTCAACATCTCTCTCTCTTCACTCTTTTATTTTCATGCCGATGTGAGACATGTTCTTCTGAGGCCACCAGGACTCAGGGGACTGAAGGACCTGCTTTATAGCGTGTTAATGAGGACTCAGAGAGCTGGTGGAGTCAGACTGGATGTCTCCTAGTCTGACTCCACTATAAGATAAGCTAGCTATCGTTGTTCTCAGTGAACTAGATGGTAGACCAGATGCAGGTTTTTCTGGATCCTAGAGGTGCACTTCGACAAACCATCTCGACTAAAGGTCCACTAGAACGAAGAAGAATTTATTTTCCCATCAGGCTGTGCTGCAGCAGCTCTTCTCAGCCTCCTGCCCCTCCCTCCCAAAAAACCCTCTCTGCTCTGATTGGCCATCTCTGCTGTGATTGGATCATCATTCCCCGCCCCTCACCAGAACCAGATCCAGCTGTTGTTAAATTAAGTCCAGTTTGACTCCACGCTCAGCTCCTCTCTAGACTAGCTTTGTTGGAAGGCGGGGACAGATTCTATGCTAATGAGGTACTTGGTGACATCACAACTTTCTACGGAGTCTGTATGAGTTTAGGAGGTCTCTGTGGGGGGGCAGGACCCCCCCTTTTTGACCTGGACTCTAGACTTGGACTCTTTGGAGATGTTTTACATGAACAACAAACTAGAAACTCACTGAAGAAGAAGTCCTTTAAACTGCATCCGTTGTCATGGAGACAGCTGTTGACTGCTGATGAAGACGGTGAAAGCTGCCGTAAATACTTTTCTCTCATAGTATTTACCGTCTCCTCGACAGGCCCCTGAATGCATCTCCCAATCCCTCCCCTTCCTCCCTCCCCCCCTCCCCCCGGCCCCCTCCCTTTCCTGTCTGAGGGTGTGTGTGTGTGTGTGTATGTGTGTGTGTGTGTGTGTGTGTGTGTGTGTGAAAGAGGAAAGCTGTGTAGAATGTGATATGTGCCTGTGCTCTCTCTGTCCATGTGTGTGCTGTGTTGTCTGTGCCTCTGTGGGAAAGAGGAAAGCCGTCAGTAGAATGGATATGTGCCCTCTCTCTTCCATGTGTTCTTCTTCTCCTCCTCTGTCTCACTCGTGTCCTCCCTCGCCCTCCTCTGACACCGTTGCACCCTGGGAAACCTCGGCGTCGGACACTCGGTGGCTGAACCCTGAACTTCCATGTCTGCAGGAGCCGAACCCGAAGGTGAGTGATCGAACGCACACTCTAGTAACTCTGCTGAGAGTCTGACACCCACTTCAGCTGGGAGCAACGGACTGGTTCCAGTATGGTGTTAATCCTGATTAATGAACTGGTTCCAGTATGGTTTAATCCTGATTAATGAACTGGTTCCAGTATGGTTTAATCCTGATTAATGAACTGGTTCCAGTATGGTGTTAATCCTGATTAATGAACTGGTTCCAGTATGGTGTTAATCCTGATTAATGAACTGGTTCCAGTATGGTGTTAATCCTGATTAATGAACTGGTTCCAGTATGGTGTTAATCCTGATTAATGAACTGGTTCCAGTATGGTGTTAATCCTGATTAATGAACTGGTTCCTGTATGGTTTTAATCTTGATGGATGGACTGGTTCCAGTATGGTGTTAATCCTGATTAATGATCTGGTTCCAGTATTGTGTTAATCCTGATTAATGAACTGGTTTTAATCTTGATGGATGGACTGGTTCCAGTATTGTGTTAATCCTGATTAATGAACTGGTTTTAATCTTGATGGATGGACTGGTTCCAGTATGGTGTTAATCCTGATTAATGATCTGGTTCCAGTATTGTGTTAATCCTGATTAATGAACTGGTTCCAGTATGGTTTTAATCCTGATTAATGATCTGGTTCCAGTATGGTTTTAATCTTGATGGATGGACTGGTTCCAGTATGGTTTAATCCTGATTAATGATCTGGTTCCAGTATGGTGTTAATCCTGATTAATGAACTGGTTCCAGTATGGTGTTAATCATGATTAATTAACTGGTTCCAGTATGGTGTTAATCCTGATTAATGAACTGGTTCCAGTATGGTCTTAATCCTGATTAATGAACTGGTTCCAGTATGGTGTTAATCCTGATTAATGAACTGGTTCCAGTATGGTTTAATCCTGATTAATGAACTGGTTCCAGTATGGTTTAATCCTGATGGATGGACTGGTTCCAGTATGGTGTTAATCCTGATTAATGAACTGGTTCCAGTATGGTGTTAATCCTGATTAATGAACTGGTTCCAGTATGGTGTTAATCCTGATTAATGAACTGGTTCCAGTATGGTGTTAATCCTGATTAATGAACTGGTTCCAGTATGGTGTTAATCCTGATTAATGAACTGGTTCCAGTATTGTGTTAATCCTGATTAATGAACTGGTTCCAGTATGGTTTTAATCCTGATTAATGATCTGGTTCCAGTATGGTTTTAATCTTGATGGATGGACTGGTTCCAGTATGGTGTTAATCCTGATTAATGAACTGGTTCCAGTATGGTGTTAATCCTGATTAATGAACTGGTTCCAGTATGGTGTTAATCCTGATTAATGATCTGGTTCCAGTATGGTTTTAATCTTGATGGATGGACTGGTTCCAGTATGGTGTTAATCCTGATTAATGATCTGGTTCCAGTATGGTTTTAATCTTGATGGATGGACTGGTTCCAGTATGGTTTAATCCTGATTAATGAACTGGTTCCAGTATGGTGTTAATCCTGATTAATGAACTGGTTCCAGTATGGTTTAATCCTGATTAATTAACTGGTTCCAGTTTGGTTTAATCCTGATTAATGAACTGGTTCCAGTATGGTGTTAATCCTGATTAATGAACTGGTTCCAGTATGGTGTTAATCCTGATTAATGAACTGGTTCCAGTATGGTGTTTATCCTGAGATCATTCATGTTGTGTATTGAAGTCGTAGAATTGTTAATTTCCCAGAATGCTTTGAGTGAGTTAAAGAGCTTGCGGACCGGTCAAAAATGTCTTTGGTGGAGGACGAGCTGCCGTCTCCATAGCAACATGGCATTACCAAAAAACCCTGGAGGGCAGTAGTCAGTAAGTCACTGCTGTGTCGTCCTACCAAGCTTCCATGACTCAGCACTTTCCTGAATGTGAGCTCTAAGCTTCCTTGTTGTGAAGAGACAGACGGGTGTCCCATGATGTCCTCGTGGTTGGTCTCCATGGTAACTGTCTAATCAGAGCCCTAGTGGACTCCAGGAGAATCACAGCCTCGTGAACCTTTTAAAGAATTGAATTAATCTTCAGCTTCTCAACTTTCAGATGAAGTTTGACCTGATGTCTGACCCCCACCCCCCTAACAAAGACCAACGGTGATCTGGTTGGTGGCTCAGCTGGTATCAGTCGGCGAGCTGGGAGGACATTTGGGGAGTTATGACATCATCAGGGTGTAAATGGGAAACACATTGCAAAAAAACAAATGATGTAATACATAATCCCCAGACGGGGAACCAACCGTGACCACGTCAGACCGTCAGACCACTCAAATGTAATACAAGATGTCTTGTTAGTTAAAAATCACCTTGTTATTCTGTCCTGATGTCAGGCGTGGGGGCGGGGCCGAAGGCGGAGGCGTGGCCGGAGGTGGAGCGGGCCGAGCGTTTGGCCCGCGGCGCGGCCCTGAAGTGGGCGTCGGTAGTCTTCTGTCGGCCGGAGCATCTGGACCGACTCGGCCACTACAAGAAGAGAGAGAGCCAGAGGACCTCCTCCATCCACACCAGACTCAAGGTGACATCATCACACACACGCTATTACATCACCATGTCACCGCACGCTATTCAACGCACTCGCCGTAGTAACCGGTGCTGCTTTCCTTTCCAGTCCATGGTCCAGTCCTACCTGGAGGGGGTGGGCTGGGGTCTGCAGCAGCTCCGGGAGGCCAGGACCGAGCTGAACCAGGTCTCGCATGCTCTGAGGAGTGCAGGCCTGGAGTCCAATGAAAACGCAGACGGGGTGAAGCCTCTGGAGAGGCTGAGAGAAGTTTCTGTCAGCCACCGTCAGCTCCTGGCAGCCGTCAGCAACCTGCCACGCCTTTACTCTGGTGAGGTCACACCTTTACTCTGGTGAGGTCACGCCTTTACTCTGGTGAGGTCACACCTTTACTCTGGTGAGGTCACGCCTTTACTCTGGTGAGGTCACGCCTTTACTCTGGTGAGGTCACGCCTTTACTCTGGTGAGGTCATGCCTTTACTCTGGTGAGGTCACGCCTTTACTCTGGTAAGGTCACGCCTTTACTTTGGTGAGGTCACGCCTTTACTTTGGTGAGGTTTGTAGAACTTCCTGCTGGGATCCAAACTCTATAAGTGTGTTCATGTTGTTTGGTCAGATGTAGAACGTTCTTCAGTCTAACGTTCTTTGCTCCTCCTCCTCCGCCCGCTGCAGTGCGGAGCATGGTGCTGGAGACGGAGCGCCTGGTGGAGTCCCGGCGGCTGCTGGAGGCCCACGCCCGGCTGATGGAGCTGGAGCGCTGGCAGGACGACGTCCTGTGGCAGCTCCACGGGGGGACGGCAGGAAGTGACCTCAGCGCCGAAGACCAGGAGCTGGTGGCCAAATACTTCAGTGGGGTCGGGCAGCTGGTGGATGCCCTGGGTAAGGAGATCCACATATATATATATATATATATATATATATATATATATATATATATATATATATATATATATATATAATATTATTCAGTTGTTTGACAGCAAGTTTTTCTGCTGCCCCCAAGTGGCCAAAAGGAGAAAATAAAGAATCTACAGCATCATAATAAAGAATAAGAATGGTATTGAAAATGTCATGTCACTATTATCCTGACAAAATGTCCTCACCACCTGTCTGTCTGCCCTCACCACCTGTCTGTCTGCCCTCACCTGTCTGTCTGCAGGGAAGGAGCTGTGGGCCGTGGTGAGCAGCGCTCTGGCTTTGGCTCGACAGAACCCCACGCCGTTCGTGTCGGCGGTGAGGATCGTGGAGCGGGAGGAGGCCCTGGACCGAGCTCTCCTGGAGGAGAGAGGGGGGACCAGGGGGGGCGGCGGGACCAGGACCAGCACTAGGACCCTGCCCCCGGGTCGCCCACGCTGCTGGAGGGCGAGCTTCTTCCAGGTCAGCAATCACAACGACGTCTCCTGTTTTTGACCTCTGCTCAGCCGTGTGTCACAGTCCCGACTCGGTTCCAGGTCCTGGAGGAGGCGGTCTCGGCGCGGTTCCGCAGCGTCTCCTACCTGCACACGCGTGGACCGGGTCTAGCGGGTCACCTGTCTGCCCTCCAGCACGGTGTCATGGCCGACCTGGCCACCGTACGCCACCTGCTGGAGCACTGCGTCCCCCCACATTACTGCCTGACGGGCGCCTACCTGAGGGCCAGCCACCGCTGTTTACACGCTCACCTGGCTCAGGTGAGTGGACTGCTGCCCCCCCGCGCGCACACACACACACACACACACACACACACACACACACACACACACACACACACACACACTCACCCTATACAAATACAGGTGATTCTCTGTTAACAACATCCACCAGCTACGTCACATAAAACCTCCTTTCAGCCCAGATTCCAGCTAGAAGCTCAGCTCTTGGGAGGAACTACTTTTCCAGGCGTAATAACATTCAGGTCTCTTGGCTCTGGTGTGATTGACAGCTGGGGCGGAGTCAAACTATAAAGGAGGTCAACGATTGGCTGATAGTTAGACCTCGTCAGCCTCGCACTGATACGAATCAACTTCTCCCAGTACGTCTTCTTCATATTCATACTGGGAGTGTTGCTGGTCTTTAGAGCACCACTAGCGCCCCCTGCTGGCAGGATGTCCCTCTGAGCTTTTTGTCGCCACATTCACAGTCGGTGACGAAGTCGGCTTCTGTTTGACCCCCATGTAAGAGATCCTTGTGGTCTAGGTGAGCAGCTGGGACCTGGAGAGCGGGGAGATCTTTGCCGTGCTCAACTGGGTGGTCCACATCTACAACAGGTGAGGATCTGGTTCAGTCTGGGGGGGTCAGGGGTCGGACCTCAATGTGACCCGTGTTTGGTTCTGCAGCCAGGACATGATGGGTCACCCAGAGCTGCAGACCGAGATGGAGAAGGTCCACCTGGGGCCCCTGATCTCCTCCGAGGGTCTAGAGCAGCTGCACCACAAATATGTGCAGAGTGTTCGGGTGAGTTCTGGTCCTGGAAGACACAATCTGACCTCTGACCTCGAGTTTAGGGTCATCAAATCTGAATGTTTGTCCGTGTGGTTGCGGCTCCAGAAGAGTGTGTCCGAATGGATGCAGAAGGCCCTCCAGGTGGAGCTGCAGGACTGGCAGAGAGACCAGGAACCAGATACAGACCACGAGGGCTTCTACCAGACCAGCCTGCCCACCATCATCACTCAGGTGCACACACACACACACACACACGTTGCTGTTTGCTGTATCCCTCCCCCCTCCCTCCATATAAGGGCATGTAGGCATTTAAAGTCCTTCTACCGAGAGGAGGAAGAACACACGGAGGTGTTTGGTGGCTGGTGTTTTATGAACGTAGTCCTGACGGGGACAGTGAACGCATCGTGGTCCAGCAGAGTCCAGGATGTGGATCTGGTTCTGTGTTACATGTGGATCTGCTCTGCTGGTCTGTAGATGCTGGAGGAGAACGCCCGGGTGGCTCTGATGATCGGAGAGTCCCTGCGAGACCAGACCATACAGATGGGACTCTACGAGATGGAGAACCTCCTCAACAGGTCTGTTGCTCCAGGCTGCCTGTCGGCCATCTTTGTTTTAGCTGCGTCAGATGGCGAGTCGCTCACTTCACCTCCTCCACAGGTTCCGAGAAGCTCTGGTGGAGTTTGGGAAGGAGCATCGCAGAAACCCGGGCAACAGCAAAGACAAGTTCTACCTCCACTACCTGCTGGCCTCCATCAGCAACTGCATCATCCTCAAGTGAGGGGGGGGGGGGGGGGGGGAGAGAATGATGGAGGGAAGGAAGGGAGAGCTTGTAATGGCGTTACAGAGCTAGAAGCCACGTCCAGACCCTCATGAGGTCTATTGTGTCCCCCCAGGAAGTCCACAGAGAGCCTGCAGCAGCAGCAGTCACCCCGGTCACCAGGCCAGCTGTCCCGGACTCCTCCCAACCCTCTGGCGGCTCTGGACCGGGCAGTGAGACGGGCGTGTCGCCTGGTGATGGATCAGCTCCTGCTGGACCTTCAGCCTCTCCTCCCGGGCCTGCTGACCCGACCCTGGCTGGTCCAGGGAGACCCCACCCCCAAACTCTGCCAGGTCCTGGAGCGCCACCTGGAGCTGTACGGCCGTGTCCGACCCCCCTGCAGACAGGTCTCACCTTTCTCAGTCGAGCTGCTGGTCTTTGGTGGATGAAGTCTCTGATCCCGGGTCTGTTCTTCTCCCCCATGCAGCGTCTGCAGGAGGAGGCCCAGTGGCTGCTGGTGGTGGAGTACGTCAGGGCTCTGATGCAGAGGAGGCTGGTGTGTCGCGGAGCCGAGGACAGGAAGCAGCTGGCCCAGCGGGTGGTCCAGGATGACCAGCAGTTCAGAGAAATCCTCCACGGCCTGGTGAGGCATTCAGGAACACTCCGTATCATAATGTACTAAATGAACATCATGCTGGATTGAAGAAGACTTGAAACTAGAGATTGAGACCATAAACTCATGTTTACAATGTTTACTGAGATAATACATCAAGAGAGAAGTAGGACCATTTTCTCATAGACTTCTATACAACCAGAGAGGAGTCGCCCCCTGGTGGCCAGCAGAGAGAAGTAGGACCATTTTCTCATAGACTTCTATACAACCAGAGAGGAGTCGCCCCCTGGTGGCCAGCAGAGAGAAGTAGGACCATTTTCTCATAGACTTCTATACAACCAGAGAGGAGTCGCCCCCTGGTGGCCAGCAGAGAGAAGTAGGACCATTTTCTCATAGACTTCTATACAACCAGAGAGGAGTCGCCCCCTGGTGGCCAGCAGGGAGAAGACAGTTTAAGGACCTGCAGGGTCTCCTGGTCTCAGTTCTGGTATGTGTGCAGGACGGTGAAGGACCAGTCCCTGAAGTGAACCCGTTGGCCCTGCTGCCGGTCCTGGCTGACTTCATCCGACTTAAAGACCCCGGCATGCTGCCTCTGGAGGTCTCTGGACTGGCAGCCCAGTACCCGGACATCAGGTAGTCTGACCCTGCTCGTAGTGTCATGGTTAGATTTCTTATTTATTAAAATCTGTAATAATATTAGTTTTTACTGCGGTCTGGTCCCCAGTGAGGAACACGTGTCCGTCCTGCTGGACGTCCGAGGCGACGTCTCCAGGGACGTCCGAGGGTCTGTGCTGGACCTGCTGGAGCGGAGCGCCCCCCCTCTGCCTGCAGGGTACCGGCCCATCTTCACCGACATCCTGGTGCCCCCCCCCACCATGGCCTTCTGCCTGTCCTCTGCCAAGTGTGCGTGAGCCGGCTCCAGCAGCACGTCACTTCATCTCTACTGGTTTGAATGGAAGAAATGTATTTATTATATTTATGACTTTTCTGACGCTTCCTTGTGAATAGTGATATTTCCCTCGTTCTACATACGCGTTTTAATAAAGGCAGAAAAAAGCAAACGGATTTTTGAATTCACGTATTGATTGGATTTAGTTCCCAGTGATTCTAAACAGAAGAAAAACCCACTAACCCTCCCACGCCGGTCGCCATAGTAACTGATTAGATACATATAAACAGACATTAATGGTTAATAAACGACTGTCAGAGAGCAGAAGATTTTTATTTAAACAAGATTAATATAGAAAAGAAAAAGTGCTGCAAAGTCTGCTGCCTTTAAAAGAAACTCTGATCCATGATGGGGGGGGGGACAGGAAGTAGGAGGTAAACATAGAAAATATCCAGCATGTTCATCCCTCACTACTCCTGCACGGGTTCAGGAAGGTCTGAGACAGGAGGGGGGGTAAAAGAGATAACAAATGGCAGCTCGCACTGAAAGGCAGAAACCCCTCCAGCTCTAAAGGAAATGGAACGTTCCTGGCTGCGGCAGCGGCGGCGCTGCTCTCTGAACGGCCGTCCTTCAGGCGCCGGCGGGGGAAGCAGCTACACGAGCACCTGATCCCAACGTAAGGCGTTCAAAGCAAAACACAAAAAGGTCTGAATGCAGGTTTGAGAGAAATAATCAAGAGAGCAACACAGACAGAGGGGGGGGGGGCTGTAAACAGTGTTGATGATGTCACAACGCGGCGGGCGTGACTTGTTTCCTTCGAGTCTCCCCGACAGAAACAAAAACATGGAGAAACTTACTGACCCCCGTATGACTGCTGCTTATTAAAACTCTTTATAAAGTATACAGCGGGTAAAATATCATTTCATACATCCGAAAACGTGTGAGGAGGAGAAGAAGGAGAACTGAGATCTGACGGGGAGGAGAGGAGGAGGAGGGATCCAGGACTCGTGTGTGTGTTTCCAGAGCTGATGTCGGTAATTGATCGGCTCGTTAAGTCCTCCTGATCAATAGAAACACACGGCTCCTCCGTTGAACCTTCACCTCCTGGACGAGCCTCAGTTCCTCAGAGCAGCCAACCTGCAAACACACCGGAGGGTTCAGTATGTGGACTCATTACTTCATTCTGATTCTTGACCTGATGTCTGACCCCCGAAAGACCCTCTGACCCCTTAAAACTGGTCCATGTGGGTCTGAGAGTTAATCAACCATCAAAGTAGGACTCATACAGAAATACTTGCAGCTCCATCCCAAACAACAAAAGAGAGTCCCCACACACACATGCTGTAACCCGGGGTTCTGGGATGTAACAGGGTCTGGTACCGGGTCCAGATCCGGGTCCTTACCGTCGGGACAGCAGGTCCTCCCTCTCCTGGCTCCGGGAGCTCTCGGCGCCCACCGAGGTGGCCCCCGCAGGCAGCTGGCTGAGCTGGTCCATCACCTCCAGGCCGCTCTCCTCCGCTATCTGGTGGATCAGGTCGTCCACTTGTTCCTGAGGCGTGGTCAGCGTCATGGCCGAGCTCATGGAGTCCTCCATCACCTGGTGGAGGAGGGGGGGCGGACCGGGTGAGTTCAGGACTGGGTTTACGTTCTCGGGACTTATTTGATCCCTTGTGATAAATTAATGTGTGCAGCCACTCACGGAGGTGTGGACGTCGAGGTTCTGGACTTGGCTCTCAAACTTCTCCATGACGGCCGAGACCTTCTGGAGATCCATGGAGCTCAGAGCTTTGTCCAGAGCTTTGGTCACCTGACCCATGTTTTTGGTCACCTGGTGGGAGAAAGAAACGCCTCATTTATCTCATTCTGGAAAACAGGCTCGCCGTGGTGATACAGCAGGGGTCCTACGCCTCTCCCAAAGTCACATTCAAGCACTTTCCAAGCACTTCCAGGTGCATTTCCATGCATTTCCAGCCCCTTCCAGCTGTGGTAAACTCCATCTTTGTACCAATCCAATGGTCAGTATTCAGTCTACTTATTCTGTCACTTGTTCATCACATTAAATGAGATGTTCTTGTCCTCTAAACAACCAACATGATGTTTGGAGACAGCTTTTTACAGAAGGACCACAAATGAAAGGAAAACTAATTCCACTAACAGATCCACAGAAATATAATCACCAACTATTTTCATCATCTGTTCATCATCAAAAGTCATTTTTCATAAAGAAATGTCAGGAAATGCTGTTTTCAGTCCCTCAGATATGGAGATCTTCTTTCCTCTGTTCTATCATAGATGTCATCACATACAACACACATTTCAAGACCTTTAGTCTACATCCAAGACCTTTCAAACCTGGAAAACACCACACTAAAAGTGTTTTCCAGGATTTCCAGCCCCTGTAGGAACCCTGTTTACAGCGCTGCTTCGAGGCTGTAACGTACCGCCTTCATGGTGACGGCCGTCTGGACCTTGGAGGCGACCGCGTCGACCCGGGACGCCATGCGCAGCCAGTTCAGACCTTCATTCTTCTTCCGGATGGCGTTCTCTGCGTAAACTCTGGCACATTCTACGTTCTTCTGCTGCAACGCCTGGCGAGGACACGGAGACAGCCGTGAGACTCAAAAACCTTCAGCATCTAATCATCTGTCAGACTGTGTGTAGTCTTTACGTTACACACTAACCATCATCTTCATCATGGATTCTTTACGGGAAGAGATGGTTTTTTTATCGCGATTAAAAAACACTCGAGATAAGTTGATCTGGATGAATCTCCAGAAGAGAAGAACAGAGTCTGGTCTAAAAGAATGATAACATGGTGATGAAAACTAAAAAACTCTGGTCTCTGCAGAATTAAACTGAATTCTTATTATTATTATTATTATTATTATATTTAAATAAGCTGTAGCTCAGGCTGCCTGATGACAGTAATCTTTTAAATCACTTTAAAATAACATGTTGTTCACATTAATGTGATAATAATTTCAACAGTAATAAAACAGCAGCGTCCTGCGTGTTTCAGAAGCCTGTTGGACCTGAAATATGTAACAACAAATCACTCACTCATGACGATAGTGACTCATCGGCTTCACACAACAACCATGCTGACGTTGTGCTGCCCCCTGCTGGCGATGCGTGTCCTGTTCCCCTTCCTGTTCCCTTTATTTGAAGCCCGTTTGCTCACCTTCTTGACCTTGGCCTGCTCCTTGTCCGAATCCTTCTCGGCCTTCTTGGCCAGTCGCTCGAGCTGCTTGGAGGTGAACTGGGAACAGAGAGACACGAGCAGGACATGAATAATTCATCCACGGCTGAGTTCTGCTGCTCTGGATGAAAGCTTTTAACGGAGGCATACCTTCAGCTGGAAGAGAGTGTCTGTGGAGACATAAACACAGGATGCAACAGTGAACGTCAGTAAAACATCGGCTTCTCTGCAGACACACTGAGACGAGTCATTTCACCGACAGACAGGGAATCCTATTAAAGTAAACGACTATTCCAGCTCCAGCATCCTTTACGGGATTTACATCATGTCAAAATGAATACACAAAGTTACATATTACACAACCAGAAAGCAGAGAGATATATTGCATATATAATAATAATATATATATTGTTTAGCATGTCCTGACTATGGTGTAAATGGATCTTCCTCTGGTGCTCTTTGTAATAAAAAAACGAATTTAATTTAAAAGAAAACTGTGAAAAGTGAATTATTTTATTATTATTATTTTATGTATTATTTTGTTTTTTTTATAGAGTTCAATTAAAATGCGCCACAAAATATAATCCAGTATATACGTACTATGAATGACTATGAATACGACCTGGAAAAACACGTAGGGGATGTCTTTCAGTTATAAGTGCTAATGAAAGTGTCTGAAAGTGAAGCTACATCGATCAGAATGGGAAAGCTGTGACATTCCGAATATAATTAATAATGTCCTAAAAGATATTAAATCAAACCAAAGAGTCAATGAGACGTGAAGTCTGTCAAACTAACAGTTTACACGCGATACACGTTTAAATCAACACAGGTCTGTCAGCTAACCTCGCTAGCACAGCTAGCCTAGCCAACCACCCAAGCTAACAGGCAAACTAGCTATCGAACTAGCTTATCGATCATCAGCTTGGTGACGACACCGATCGATACGCGACATACCATCCATGTCAAGATGATTCCAGGTGATCACGGGGAAGAAAAACAACGTTAAGCTCCGCGGCGGCAGCCTCGTCTCGGTTTGTTTTGATGGACGGGGCACGGCACTTCCGGGTCCAGGAGTAGTCACGTGACTAGAATTCTCCTCCTCCTCCTCCTCCTCTTCTTCTTCTTCTTCTTCTTCTTGAGTAGCACAAAGTGTCGGTTCGGATTAAACTTTTGAGATGCGGGCAAAACAAAACAAATAAAATTAAATATATATAATATATACATATATATATTATTATTATTTTTATTATCATCATATTTTTAAATATTTTTATTTATGTGTCGTTATGAAAGTGGTCTCCAGGGTTACAAGCAGCCATCAGAGGGGTTTCTGGCAGGACATGTCTGTGTTTGTGAAGCTGTTTGGTGGAGCGGAGAAGACCAGGAGGAGCCGCCAGGAGCAGCAGGTGGAGCAGCAGGTGGAGGAGCTCCGAGAGAGGGAGGAGCTGCTGGTGAAGAGGAGGGACTCTCTGAAGGACAACATTCACCGGGAACTTCTGCTCGCCACCAAAGCCAGCAGGAAGAACCGAGGAGGTGACGCGTTTTCATTTAACGTCGTCAGCCGGGACGTCAGACCGATGTTAGCCTTTAGCTAACGGCTAGCTGTTTAGGCTAACTAGAAGTATTAGCGGCTAGGAGTGAATTAGCATGTTAATACGGCTGATAGAACTCATAATAGCCTGTATGTAGAAAGTGGACGTCGTCATGGTGACGTGAAACCTTTTTCTTTTTGACGACGGTTCGTTCATTTTGTCCGTCGCCATCTTGGTATGTTTGCAACCAAGTGAAGGAAGTGACCATATTTGGACTGGGCAGGGCAACCTTCCTTAACCTGTCAGTCTTTCTGCCGGCCACCAGGGGCCGACTCCTCATATATATATATATATATATATATATATATATATATATATATATATACAGTATGTATATATAATTATTATATTATTATTATTATTAGTCTGTGTGGTGACGAGGACGTTGCTGTTTTGTTTTGCTGATGAATCCCCACAGTTGTGTATTTTTTTCTCCTCCACGTCATGAGGACATTTCTGTTTTTTTCCCATCATGCTCTGCTCACAGCGGCTCTGCAGGCGCTGAGAAGGAAGAAGGGGTACGAGAAGCAGCTCAAGCACGTGGACTGTGCCGTCAAGGTCGTGAGGTCGGCCAGTAAATACGTGTAAGTGTGAAGGCATCAGCAGCAGGGAGGAAGGATGTTATTAATGATGATCGGCTCTTTGTTTTGTGTCTACAGCCAAATAAACACGAATAAACCCATAGTGTTTTATTCATGTCTCTCCATCCTCGTCTGTGGAAGATAGTCTGGCCTTTACGCTTCTTTGAAGAGGACTCATGTTGCTTAAATGGAAATCTCCTCCTCCTTTTCATCTGATCAGATGTTTTTTATTTCCTAAAACTGGAAAAACTTTTCTTTAGGTTTTCTTTTAGTTCAGAAACTAAGTTTTATTGATATTCCAGACTGATTCATTTGTATTAATTATATTTTACTACTGCATTTGTTTTTCTAATTATGTATTTATTTTGTTTATTTTATTTTGTTCACGTTGATGTATCCATATCTTTTCTTTCAACATTGGTTCATGTTAACTGTTTTTAGTTGTGTTATCTGTACTCTGTCTGTTCTTCTGATTGAGAAAGTGATAAACAAAGAAACACAAAGAAGTTTTAACTGTTTTAATAAACAGAGACGTCGTCAACACAGTGAACGACCTGATGAAGGACATCACAGAGAAACAGCCTGCGACTCAACACATATCGGACCGCCTCCAAACACCGGTGAGGCTCGGAGTGGACTTTGACGAGGTACAGTAATCCCCTCAGGGGTTTATAAGTTTATATGTTTGGTATATCATAAACATGTTATAATATCTTCAGCTTCCCCCGTGAAACCAGGCGGCAACATCTGCTTCTGAAAAGTGAAGCCAAACTAAAGTAAACTGTTGTTCTCTCTGCTGGCCACCAGGGGGCGTAAACATATACATTATGACCGGGGATGTGATCTGTGTGTGTGTGTGTGTGTGTGTGTGGATAGTCCTTTATTCCTCGACAGTAAAACAGTAAAAAAAATAAGGATAATAAATAATAAACATGCATTAACAAGAAAAGTACAATATAAAAGATATGAACACTAAGACTCTATAAAGAGAGTTAAATAAAGTAGAATGTATAATAATAACGACCTGCGATAACGCTCCTTCAGACACTTAGGATGTTTCAGTCTGTTACTGAAGGAGCCGCCCAGTGCTGTGATGGTGTCCTGCAGGGGGTGGGAGAGGTTGTCCATCAGAGACAATAGCTTGGTAGCCAGTCTCCTCCCCCCCACCACCTCCACTCTGTGTCTCAGGATGAGCTGCTGGCAGAGCTGGAGAGGCTGGAGAAGGATCAGGACCAGAGCCTCTTTGAGAAGGACACAACGGAGGAGGGAGCCGCCTGTCTCACAGCCACCAGGTCTCCACCCCGACCCGGTAGGACCCATCTGAAGATCCGTCAGCCGCCGCTGTGATGTCACCATGACTACGCCCACTTTTTAGAAACAGTTTGAAGACAGTAATTCACACGCAGAAGCATAAACTCTGTCCTCACTGGAGGAGAGAGTTCTGAAAAAGACAGACTTATTCATGTACATGGTTCAGGCTTTTCTTCTGTTTTTCTCTTCTCCCAAAGCCAACATGGAGGAAGAGGAGGAGGAAGAGGAGTTTGAGTATCTGCGTCGCTGGGCCGATCAACCTTCATGTTCACAGCAAGAGAGGAAAGGATGCATTAAATAAGAAATGATACGTTATTGTTCACGTTTGTCTTCTGAGCAGCAAAGAGTCAGTGAAAGTTTTACTCACAGGTTATTCTATAATAATATGGAATAGATATAAAGAATATGATCAATTAAATAAAGATATACATATAGACACAAACACTAACAAATAAAATGCTGGTGGCCAGCAGAGAGAAGTAGGACCATTTTCTCATAGACTTCTATACAACCAGAGAGGAGTCGCCCCCTGGTGGCCAGCAGAGAGAAGTAGCACCATTTTCTCATAGACTTCTATACAACCAGAGAGGAGTCGCCCCCTGGTGGCCAGCAGAGAGAAGTAGGACCATTTCCTCATAGACTTCTATACAACCAGAGAGGAGTCGCCCCCTGGTGGCCAGCAGAGAGAAGTAGGACCATTTTCTCATAGACTTCTATACAACCAGAGAGGAGTCGCCCCCTGGTGGCCAGCAGAGAGAAGTAGACTCATGCTCGTTACCCTTGTTTGCCCTTTTAAATCCTGGTGTCTCTGTCGTAGTACTGCTGTGAGCAACTGTACAGGATTACTGTCCTGACGGGGTGAGTGACGGTGGCGGGGGGAGGGGGGGAGGATCAGACTCGCCTGAACGGCGTCTACAGCGCTGCTGCTGCGAGGACCGGACAAAATGTGATGCGTGTCCAGCAGCTGACTGAAGCCTAATGGGGACTGGAGCGAGCCAGAAGGAATATTCAGGTAGGAATCACATTACATGACAGTTTTACTGAGAGGGTTCAGGATTCCTGCTTTAAGAATACATGTATGTCGTTTATCTGTCTGGACTGTTTTTGTGAGAGGTGTCTGGTTGGCAGACGTCAGCTGTAGAAATGTCTGCCTTCTTCTGCATGGCAGTTTGGCAAAAGCTCAACAGAATGTCCTCCAGAAACCACGAACGGTGGAGATGATTCATAGACCGAGGGCCGGCTCAGGAACTAGAAGGACTACTTAATTAAGAAAGTGCAGGGTGGATTCTGGGTCCTCAAAAGCCGTAGCTGCACTGCTGGTTTGAATGCGTAAGAAAGTGACGTAGTAGAAATAGTCAAATGTGAATTAATAAATAAACAAATGTAGTATGATTAGTATGAATGTCATTGAAAAGTGGAATAATTCAAATAGTCCTCAAAATGTGGAATATTTTGAGGCTTTTTGAAAGTGGAAATGGAACTTTGATGCCAGGAATATAATTCTCTTACAATGCAGTTAATCAGAAATGGAGACAAACACGTATCGTAGCGGTCTGTGGTCCCCCAGAGGTCTAGATAGTAGCTCACATGAGTCCAGAGACCAGACCAGACTATGTGGAGGAACCAGAGACTGTCTGTGGTCCCCCAGAGGTCTAGATAGTAGCTCACATGAGTCCAGAGACCAGACCAGACTATGTGGAGGAACCAGATACTGTCTGTGGTCCCCTAGAGGTCTACAGTAACATCTACTGAGGTTTTCAGCACTTTAAAAATGTCCGGGCCTTTTTTTTCCAGAGCAGTTGAAAGCCGTAACACTCTTAAGAAATGAGCACAATCCAATTTAAAAAGGTGTTGTTGAAACACCTGAGCACACACACACACACACACACACACTCTGCTGGAAAACCTCTATTATCAGCAGAGTCCTGGACTACAGAGCTGGGTCCGGGTTTAGTGAGGTAACGTCTTAACTCTGTTTTCAGTCCTACGACGGTGCTTCACCGCTTGCCAGGTAGATCACCATGGTAACGGATGCTGCACTCAAAATGTCTGAACCAGCTGCAACGTCCGGTTCTGAGACGTGAAGCCAAGTGCCTTAAAGCTGCATTCTCTCTGCAGGCCACCAGGGGGCGACTCCTCTCTGGTTGTATAGAAGTCTATGAGAAAATGGTCCTACTTCTCTCTGCTGGCCACCAGGGGGCGACTCCTCTCTGGTTGTATAGAAGTCTATGAGAAAATGGTCCTACTTCTCTCTGCTGGCCACCAGGGGGCGACTCCTCTCTGGTTGTATAGAAGTCTATGAGAAAATGGTCCTACTTCTCTCTGCTGGCCACCAGGGGGCGACTCCTCTCTGGTTGTATAGAAGTCTATGAGAAAATGGTCCTACTTCTCTCTGCTGACCACCAGGGGCGACTCCTCTCTGGTTGTATAGAAGTCTATGAGAAAGTGGTCCTACTTCTCTCTGCTGGCCACCAGGGGCGACTCCTCTCTGGTTGTATAGAAGTCTATGAGAAAATGGTCCTACTTCTCTCTGCTGGCCACCAGGGGGCGACTCCTCTCTGGTTGTATAGAAGTCTATGAGAAAATGGTCCTACTTCTCTCTGCTGGCCACCAGGGGCGACTCCTCTCTGGTTGTATAGAAGTCTATGAGAAAATGGTCCTACTTCTCTCTTGATGTATTATCTCAGTAAACATTGTAAACATGAGTTTATGGTCTCAATCTCTAGTTTCAAGTCTTCTTCAATCCAGCATGATGTTCATTTAGTACATGATGGTCCATTTGGAGTCCACCAGACCAGAAAGCAGGGGATGCTTTAGGGGGCGGGGCTTACCTGGTGTGTTGCCCCCTGATGTCCATCAGAGAGAATGCGAGTTTAAGGCATTTCAGTTTGGCTTCATAGTACAGGGCTCAGGCCTACAGTCCTGGCTCCTGTCTGTGTGATCTAGATCTAGACTGGAGAAGATGGCGTGCAGGTGAGCTATGTTGGGGTCGTTGATCTTCCCTCCACTAAGATGCTGTTTCCGTGGCTGAACATGATGATTAATATCTAGTTCATGTGTTATGAGTCAGAGTGACCCCCTCTCAGTTACAGAGAGCCCCCCCTCGTCACCGGCCACCACTGACTCCGACTCGGCCGACTCCTCGCCACGTCCGCCCGCCATCATCATCACCGCTCCGTCGCGGGAAGACATCTATGCATCGCCGTCCACCATGACTTTGGCCGACACCGTCAAAGAGCGGCGGCCTGTTGCCGTTCCGTTTGCAGTGGGGAAGAGCCCGTTGGCTTTGCATTAGGCCACGCCTCCACGCATCACAGCAGGTACCAATGGGAATCAGACGTTTGGTGCAATCAGAGAAATAAGAAGCAACTCTAAAATCGTTCACATTCTTTAGTACAAGTAGCAATAATGCTGCCTTCATGTGCTAGTTGTTTTATATATATATATATATATATATATATATATATATATACATATATATAAATTGAGTTTGTGAATAAGGCCCTGTGATAGACTGGTTACCTGTCCAGGTTGTACCCTGCCTTCGCCCAATGACAGCTGGGATCGGCTCCAGCCCCCCCCCCCCCCCCCCCCCCCCGTGACCCTGAATACAGGATAAGCGGTAGACGATGGATGGATGGATGGATGGATGGAGTTTGTGAATAATTTCAAATAAACTGAATGTACAAAATAATTTAAAAGTAAAAAGAATAAAGCTAGCTGGCTAACTTAGCTATGTACGTCACCACCAGTTAACTCGTTGTCTTGACAAACATCAGATGTGGATTTCATGGTACATGGTTATGTATTTATGATCCCATGGGGACACCGGAAGGGCGGGGCTTAGCTTATATTTTAAACTTTTTTAATGGACAAGATTAAAATTACAGCAGAATCAGCAGTACATTTTCAGCGGCTACACGCCAAATGTCCTGAAATCCATTCACATCGATTTTCACACTTTTCTCTCCGTGTATTTATTTGTCATTTTTATCTTCCGGCCCAGTTTTCGACATCCGTTCAACTCCGGGAAAGCTCTTTGTTGTCCCGGCCCACCGCTAAGCCACGCCCACCTCAGCGAGCCGACTGATCGTCCTGGCGGGCTGAAGCCGCTCCGTGCCCGGACCATACTCGTGTTTTCTGGGCTAAAACACGCTGCTGTGGGGACGAATGGACGCCGTGGGAGAGGACGAGCCGGAGCCCATCCGGCTCAAGTCCATCAAGAACAATAAAACATTCACGGTGCCTCAGAACGACCGGGTAAGGGAACCCTCCGCCAGACTCCGTTGGAGATTCTGGTGTTTTAACGGTTCTCCGCTAACCAGCATCGCTGCACAGCTGGTAGACCTCTAGTGAGCACCCAGCTCAGCTCTCCGGGACCCAACACCAAATCCGGCTCGCATTGAACACGTGCAACATTCCAATAGTACGGGATTAAAGGTCAGAATGTACAGAGCTAATGCTAACAGCAAACACTGTTCGTACACGTTAAATGTAATACCTGTGTTCTCTGGTGGTGATGACGTTTATGAAGTGTCTGCAGGTGTTTTACATGGAGTTTCTCTCCATTCAGACTCCAGCTACAATAATGTGATATATTATTATATAAAGGCTGCGAGGTGGGTTTAGGGTTCAACCCTCGGGTCTTTATGTCGGCCTCTTAAAGTACGTTGTTTATACCGCTGTTATTACGTTCTTTATAAATAAGCTTTATTATTATCATCACCCCTTTGGACAGGTTAAACCTTTATTGCTCAACACGAGACTAACAGCAACAATCTAAAAAATGAAACAAACAAGTACACAGAAAATTAAACTAAACCTGCTGTTTTGGTGTCAAAATCAGCCAATCAGCTCTTCCATCAGGCGACAGGCTTTTTTCCCATCATGCCCTGGGTCTTGTGACGTCAGATTATGTTCATGTTTCACCTCAGCTTCACTTCATGTTCACACGTCACACGGAGGAGGTACTTCCTGTCCGTCAAACACATGAATTCTTTAATTATCATCCCGGCTGTCGGTAATAACGAAGTCAAACCTTCATGAAAGAAGCTCGTCTGTGTTTTTCAGTTCGGGAGCTGCAGAAGCGTGAGAGAGTTTGAGAAGCTGAACCGCATCGGAGAAGGAACGTACGGCATCGTGTGTGAGTCGCTAGCCTTGACGAGCAAGTTAAACGTAGACGATCAATCGAACGCTGACTAACTGTCTGCTGTCGTTGATCAGACCGGGCCAGAGACACCAAGTCGGACGGGATTGTGGCGCTGAAGAAGGTCCGGATGGACAAAGAGAAAGACGGTGAGGACCCCGAGCCGTTAGAGTCCTGGTTTTTCCTTGTTTCCTGTTGGAATGAGCTGTGAACCTGCCGCTGCCCTGCTCTCTGTCTGGCAGGCGTCCCCATCAGCAGCCTCAGGGAGATCACCCTGCTGCTCCGGCTGAGGCATCCCAACATCGTGGAGCTGAAGGAAGTAGTCGTTGGAAGTCAGCTGGAGAGGTAGTGTACACACACACACACACACACACACACACACACACACACACACACACACACACCTCCTGTTAATCCTCTGTGTGTCTCCGTCAGTCTGTTCCTGGTGATGAGCTACTGTGAACAGGATCTGGCCAGTCTGCTGGAGAACATGCAGACGCCGTTCTCTGAGGCTCAGGTAGGAATCCTGCTTTACTGCATTCAGACTCTATTTAAGTCATTTAGGAAGCTAATTTCATTGGTCACCACGCGGCGGTAGCAACCTGTCAATCACAAGCTAGCCCCGCCCTCAAGTAGGGGTGGGACACACAGATAGACTTCTATACAACCAGAGAGGAGTCGCCCCCTGGTGGCCAGCAGAGAGAAGTAGGACCATTTTCTCATAGACTTCTATACAACCAGAGAGGAGTCGCCCCCTGGTGGCCAGCAGAGAGAAGTAGGACCATTTTCTCATAGACTTCTATACAACCAGAGAGGAGTCGCCCCCTGGTGGCCAGCAGAGAGAAGTAGGACCATTTTCTCATAGACTTCTATACAACCAGAGAGGAGTCGCCCCCTGGTGGCCAGCAGGGAGAAGTAGGACCATGTTCTCATAGACTTCTATACAACCAGAGAGGAGTCGCCCCCTGGTGGCCAGCAGGGAGAAGTAGGACCATGTTCTCATAGACTTCTATACAACCAGAGAGGAGTCCTGACATCATGTTATCGGGCCGCATGCCATCAGGTGGAGTTGGCCGCATGCCATCAGGTGGAGTTGGCTGCATGCCAATGTTTCTCTGCTGTCCGTTTGCAGGTGAAGTGCATCGTCCTCCAGCTGCTCCGAGGGTTGGAGTACCTCCACCACAACTTCATCATCCACAGGTCAGTCCCGACCTGGAGACCCAGATCCTCATCCATGGCCTCCATAAACAGGAACATTTGTGTTTTTATTTCTATAAATATCGGCCTCATTCGACCCATTCATGGCAGGTCTGCAGATAAACTG
>CM056825.1:1125000-1162500 GCA_029853015.1 Chelidonichthys spinosus | reverse complement strand
TGACGACTTTCTTTTGTGAATTTTTTCGACATTCAATGATGACTTTTTTCGTGACTTTTTTTCGACATTCAATATGATGATTTCTTTCGTGACTTTTATCAACATTCAACATTTTTTCGTGACTTTTCGACAATCAATATGACGACTTTTTTGAGACTTATTTCGACATTCAATGATGACTTTTTTCAGGAATTTTTTTTGACATTTAATGATGACTTTTTTCGTGACTTTTCGACAATCAATATGACGACTTTTTCGTGACTTTTTCAACATCCAATTTGGTGACTTTTTTTCAGGACTTTTTTCGACTTTCAATGACGACTTTTTTCGTGACTTTTTTCGACATTCAATGATGACTTTTTTTGGTGACTTTTTTCGACATTCAATTTGACGACTTTTTTTTCAGGACTTTTTTTTCGACATTCAATGACAACTTTTTCGTGACTTTTTTCAACATTCAATTTGACGACTTTTTTTCGTGAGTTTTATCAACATTCAATGACGACTTTTTTCGTGACTATTTTCGACATTCAATGACAACTTTTTTCGTGGCGACTTTTTTCGTGACTTTTTTCGACAATCAATGACAACTTTTCTTCAACATTCAATTTTGACAACTTTTTTTCAGGACTTTTTTCGACATTCAATGACGACTTTTTTCTTGACTTTTTTCGACATTCAATGTGACGACTTTTTGTGAATTTTTTCGACATTCAATGATGACTTTTATTGGTGACTTTTTTTGACATTCAATGACAACTTTTTTCGTGACTTTTTTTCGACATTCAATATGATGATTTTTTCGTGACTTTTCACAAACCTTCAACATGATGACCTTTCTCTTTACTTTTTTTGACATACAATGATTTTTTTCGTGACTTTTTTCGACATTCAATATTGTGACTTTTTTTGTGACTTTTTTCGACATTCAATATTGTGACTTTTTTTGTGACTTTTTTCGACATTCAATATTGTGACTTTTTTTGTGACTTTTTTCGACATTCAATATTGTGACTTTTTTTCGAGACTTTTTTCGACATTCAATAACTTTTTTTCAAGACTTTTTCTGACATTCAATATGACTTTTTTCTTTACTTTTACGATCTGATTTTTTTTCGTGAGTTTTTTCAATATTCAATGCCTTTTTTCATTACTTTTTTCGACATTCAATATTATGCATTTTAATGTGACATTTTTCGACATACAATATTCTGATTCTTTAGACTTTCGACTTACAAAATTATGACTTTTTTTCGTGATTTTTTTCCTACAAACTTATTTAATGACTTTTTTGGTATATTATACTACAACTATTTTCATGACAACAAAATTAAGTGTAAAGAATGTAACAACCTCCCCAATCCACCTTCCATGTGTTCCTTTCCCTTGTCTGGCAGGATATTAACAGCTGATGAAAAGACTAATGAAGACTAACCAAAATAACATGGTCTTCACTTCATCTGTTAACATGACTGCTGGTCCACATTTGGTGAATTTGATAAATAGATGTGTCTTTTTATTACTTTAGACTTGTCTTGTCTCCTTTGTCAAAAAAGTCCTGAATGAAGTCATAGTAGAGTAATGTGTGTGTTTCCTGTGATAATGTGGCTGTGAACGGCCATGATGTGACGCTGTGTAAACTTTATCCAATTTGTTTACGTTCCACTGACATCTTCAGCAGAGTTCTCTCGCCTCGGCAGCAGTAACGCTTTGTTGTATCTCACCATGCAGACTATTGGCTCCAGTAGTTTATCACTAGGCACATCCATCCAGGTCATCTCTACGGCTGCAGGGTCACCGGGGGAACAAGGGGTCAACAGGTCGTCCACCATCATCTGGCTGTTGCTCCGGGACGGACCGCGAACCTGCAGGAGGAAGCAGAAGAGAGAAAGCTTAAAGCTCACTGCTTAAATGTGTGATAAAGTATCAACCATATCAGGGATCTCTCTGAACCAGCTTCTGAGGGTTCAACGTCACCTTTTTGAAGTGGGTGGCAGACTGGACCTTCCTAACGGGCTGCATGAGCGCGTCCCGGACGATGATGCTGATGTCGGCGCCGGAGTAGCCGTCCGTTTTGTGGGCGAGCTGCCGCACGTCTGCATCGCTGAGGCTGTGTGGCGTGTTGCCGAGGTGGAGACGAAACATCTGAGAGCGAGCCGGCTCCTCCGGCAGGGGGATGTAGATACGCTTCTCAAACCTGAGGCAGGACACGACATGCAACCAAAGCAGGACGTAAACCGCCTGAATGTTAGGGTGGACGATAGAAAAGTCAAGCTGTCGTATTGTTGTGTTGTATTAACCCACAGGTAAGCCCCGCCCCCTGAAGCATCCCCTGCTTTCTGGTCTGGTGGACTCTAAATGGACCATAATGTACTAAATGAACATGATGCTGGATTGAAGAAGAGGAGTCGCCCCCTGGTGGCCACAGAATAATATGAATGAATATAATATTTCATACACTAGAGAAAACACACCTATTAGTATTAAATTCCATTCCTGCTCATGGTCCCACTAAATGCTTCACACTGGACCTTGACCTTCCAGACTGAGCCTCTCCTCAGTAAACTAGGAGGGTGCCTGAATGGCGATAACAAAGGGTACTGAAGTGACCTCTGACCTCCTGCGGATGGCAGCATCCAGCACCCAGGGGATGTTGGTGGCTCCGAGCACCAAGATGCCATCGTTGTTGTTTCCCACACCTACGAAACCAGAGATGAACATCTACATGAGCACTTCCTGCTTCCCCTCAGGGTCCGAAGATGGTCCGGGACCAGACTCACCCTGCATCTGGACCAGGAACTCGGTCTTGATGCGGCGGGCGGCCTCGCTCTCGTTCTCGTTCCTGGAGCCGCACAGCGAGTCCACCTCGTCGATGAAGATGATGGAGGGTTTGTGCTGGCGGGCCAGGTCGAACAGGTTCTTCACCAGCCTGGAGACACGGGGGAGACAAAGAGACAGGGGGAGACAGGGGGAGACGGGGGGAGACAGGGGGAGACAAAGACACAGGGGGAGACAAAGACACAGGGGGAGGGGACGGGGGAGACAGGGGGAGACAAAGAGACAGGGGGAGACAGGGGGGAGACAGGGGGGACAAAGACACAGGGGGAGAGGGGGACACGGGGGAGACAAAGACACAGGGGAGACAAAGACACAGGGGAGAGGGGGACACGGGGGGAGACAGGGGAGACAGGGGGAGACAAAGAGACAGGGGGAGAGGGGGACGGGGGGAGACAGGGGGAGACAAAGGGGGACACAGGGGGAGACAAAGACACAGGGGGACAAGACACAGGGGGAGACAGGGGGGAGACAGGGGGAGACAGGGGGAGACAGGGGGAGACAAAGACACAGGGGGAGACGGGGGGAGACAGGGGGAGACAAAGACACAGGGGGAGACGGAGGGAGACAGGGTGAGAGGAGGGACACAGGGGAGACGGGGGAGACAAGGTAGAGACAGGGGGAGACGGGGGAGACGGGGAGACAGAGACAGGGGGAGACAGGGGGAGACGGGGGGACACGGGGAGACGGGGGGAGACAAAGAGACGGGGGGAGACAAAGACACAGGGGGAGACAAAGACACAGGGGGAGACAAAGAGACAGGGGGAGACAAAGAGACAGGGGGAGACGGGGGGGACACGGGGAGACCCGTAGAGACAGAGGATATGTTGAGAACAATCCAAGTGTAAGTGAAGGTTTGACTGCTCATGGAGGAGATGGACGGTCCTCCAGCTGCTGGACTAAACGTACTTCTCGCTCTCCCCCAGCCACTTGGACATCAGGTCGGAGGAGGACACGGAGAAGAAGGTGGAGTTGTTGGCCTCGGTGGCCACGGCCTTCGCCAGGTACGACTTCCCCGTCCCCGGGGGCCCGAACAGCAGGATGCCTCTCCACGGAGTCCGCTTGCCTGAGACCAGACCGCAGAACAACATGTTGGTCACATGACGTGGAAAAAATACCATTAATATGTCCTCTGATCCAAAAAGATCTAATTTACTTTAATATCAGACACAGAAATGTATGAACGTAACAAAGAAATCTTCACAATAGAGGTTCCAACCAGAGAATATCTTCAAGAATATATATATATATATATATATATATATATATATATAGGGGTTATTGTTAGGGGTTAGGGTTTCAGGTTTAGGGGTTTAGGGGTCAGGGTTCGGGCGCTACCTGTAAAGAGGTGAGGGAATTTGATGGGCAGGATGACGGCTTCCTTCAGAGCTTCCTTCGCTCCCTCCAGTCCGGCCACATCGTTCCACCTGACGTTGGGCTTCTCCATCACGATGGCACCTGGACAGGGATGAAGAGCATGATGAAGAGGGACGACGCAGACCTTAACAAGCTGAAGGTCCACAGGCAGACCCCCCTCACCGCAGACTACTAACAGGCTTGTTAGAGTAGACCAGATGTTTAGAAATCCTGACGGTGCTGTGTTGATGTAATGTGTTGTAGTGACCAGCTCACGCCACCAGAGGTCAGTGTCTCTGTAGTGGAACATAGTGTTTCCATCTTTTGTTGCCTTAATAAGCTGATCGTTTCTAGTTGGGACGTCGTTTAGAGTCTCTTTCCTTTTCCTCCGACCTCCACCGACTCACTGGGCTTTACTGCCGCAATTAGAAGAATTACATCATCCAGATTTAATATCTTTTATTTTATCTTATATTGCCGTTGCTGAAGATTATTGCTGCATTTTCATCAGGTTACAGCTGCAACCACCGATTCTGAATTGAACCATTTGCTTTCAAGCTCCTCTTTAATTGGCTCTTAGAGCAACACCCAGTGTGATTGGTTGATATAGAAACATTTTTTTAATATATTTAACCTATAGACTAACTTGCATAACTGGTCAAAATGCCGTTTGCATTACAACCAGTTCAGGTCAACATATAAAGGAGATCTTGATGACATCAGCCACATGTTCTCTCACCCATCAGCTGCTCCTGCAGTTTCTTCTTCTCTGGATTTTCACCCTCGCTGTCGCTGTCACTCCTGGACACAAACAATAGAGGTGGGACATAAATAAATAATAAATTAAAGCAACGGCCATGTTCTGGAACGAGTTTTCTGAAGAGGCAGAAGATAAGATGGCGTACTTGTCATTGCTCTGAGCCTCCTTGACGGGCTTCTTGCCCTGCTTGTCTTTATTCTTCAGGTAGTCTTTCAGCTTCTCTGCTCGGTCCAGGTACTGCATACACTTTGCCCGGATGCTCTCCTTTGCCTTGTCGCTGTGAGTCTCATCTGAGGGAGAGATTCAAAACCACAACGTGAACGAAACCCACCAAGGTTGTTTTTTTACCAAGACAAGGGTGTAAAAGTAAGTCCAACGACTTGTCAGTACTCACATTTGATGGCGTGCAGGAAATACTCCACTGCATGCTGGTAGAGTCGTAAGGCCTCCTCATAATTCTTTGCCTTGTCTTCCTCTGTGGCTTTGGTCACAAGATCAATCGCTTTCTGCAACAGATGCAGAGAAATGCAGTCAGGACATGTAGATGTGATGTAGAGGTCATGTGATGCAGAGGTCAGAGGTCACTTCAGTACGCTTTGTTATCGTCATTCAGGCATGTGATGACGATGTCATGTGATGTAGATGTCCTGTGATGTAGATGTAATGTGATGTGATGTAGATGTGATGTGTTGTAGATGTGATGTGTTATAGATGTGATGTAGATGTGATGTGGATGTGATGTATGTGATGAAGATGTGATTTAGATGTGATGTGTTGTAGATGTGATGTGTTATAGATGTGATGTAGATGTGATGTATGTGATGAAGATGTGATTTAGATGTCATGTGTTGTAAATGTGATGTATGTGATGAAGATGTGATTTAGATGTGATGTGTTGTAGATGTGATGTATGTGATGAAGATGTGATTTAGATGTCATGTGTTGTAGATGTGATGTATGTGATGAAGATGTGATTTAGATGTCATGTGTTGTAAATGTGATGTATGTGATGAAGATGTGATTTAGATGTCATGTGTTGTAGATGTGATGTATGTGATGAAGATGTGATTTAGATGTCATGTGTTGTAGATGTGATGTATGTGATGAAGATGTGATTTAGATGTGATGTGTTGTAGATGTGTTGTAGATGTGATGTATGTGATGAAGATGTGATTTAGATGTCATGTGTTGTAAATGTGATGTATGTGATGAAGATGTGATTTAGATGTCATGTGTTGTAGATGTGATGTATGTGATGAAGATGTGATTTAGATGTCATGTGTTGTAGATGTGATGTATGTGATGAAGATGTGATTTAGATGTGATGTGTTGTAGATGTGATGTAGATGTGATGTATGTGATGAAGATGTGATTTAGATGTGATGTGTTGTAGATGTGATGTGTTATAGATGTGATGTAGATGTGATGTATGTGATGAAGATGTGATTTAGATGTCATGTGTTGTAGATGTGATGTATGTGATGAAGATGTGATTTAGATGTGATGTGTTGTAGATGTGATGTGTTATAGATGTGATGTATGTGATGAAGATGTGATTTAAATGTCATGTGTTGTAGATGTGATGTATGTGATGAAGATGTGATTTAGATGTGATGTGTTGTAGATGTGTTGTAGATGTGATGTATGTGATGAAGATGTGATTTAGATGTCATGTGTTGTAAATGTGATGTATGTGATGAAGATGTGATTTAGATGTCATGTGTTGTAGATGTGATGTATGTGATGAAGATGTGATTTAGATGTCATGTGTTGTAGATGTGATGTATGTGATGAAGATGTGATTTAGATGTGATGTGTTGTAGATGTGATGTAGATGTGATGTATGTGATGAAGATGTGATTTAGATGTGATGTGTTGTAGATGTGATGTGTTATAGATGTGATGTAGATGTGATGTATGTGATGAAGATGTGATTTAGATGTCATGTGTTGTAGATGTGATGTATGTGATGAAGATGTGATTTAGATGTGATGTGTTGTAGATGTGATGTGTTATAGATGTGATGTATGTGATGAAGATGTGATTTAGATGTCATGTGTTGTAGATGTGATGTATGTGATGAAGATGTGATTTAGATGTCATGTGTTGTAGATGTGATGTATGTGATGAAGATGTGATTTAGATGTCATGTGTTGTAGATGTGATGTGGATGCCATGTAGATGTGATGTGGATGTGATGTATGTAGGGTTGTCACAAGAACCGATACTTCGGTACCAATTCGATGCCGACACGAAAAAAATAATTCGATACTTGCTTTTTTCTGGCATCGTCAGAACCGAATATACAACTTTTCACTCGGCGAGCCGTGTCGATTCTTGGCGGAACTGACGGGGGCAGTATACGCGTGTGAGCAGCACAGAGCATTAAGCGGCGCCGAAGAAGAAAACTTGCCGTCTTCGAAAAAAATGGCTTCAGCGGGTGGGAGTGAAAGCACAACACGTCGGCTCGTCGACAAGACAGGTGCGAAGAGTCGCGTGTGGAAATATTTTGCATTCGAGGCGGATGAATCCGGAGCAATTCTTGATTCAAACAAGCCGACATGCAAAAAGTGTCTCAGAAGTTTTCAGACCAAAGGAGGAAGCACGTCAAACCTGGCTGTAGGCCACTGCTGTTCTTTTTTTAATGTAAAATAGTTGACTATTGTTATTTATGACCATATTTATAAGCACAGTATTGTTTGTTTTTATACTGGATGGCTATAGGTCTGTTGGCAGCTGGTACTGCAATTTAAACATTGTGCAAAAAGATCTTAAAGCACAGTGGTGTTAAATACTTGACAGTTTGAAGCAGTTATCAATAAATTAGTGAATTTAAAAGTACATGTGTCCTGTTGTTTTTTTTTTTTAAATTGTCGAATCGAATTAGTATCGAGAATCGTGGAAATTCACAGGTATTGGTATCGACTACTGAAATTCTGGTATCGTGACAACCCTAGATGTATGTGATGAAGATATGATTTAGATGTCATGTGTTGTAGATGTGATGTGGATGTGATGTATGTGATGAAGATGTGATTTAGATGTCATGTGTTGTAGATGTGATGTGTTATAGATGTGATGTAGATGTGATGTGGATGTGATGTATGTGATGAAGATATGATTTAGATGTCATGTGTTGTAGATGTGATGCAGATGTGATGTAGATGAAAACAGCTGAATCTCCAGGATTTATACTGAAGGTAAAAACAGGCCGCCTTTGTGTTGAGCAACAAAAAACAGCCATTCATTTGTCAACTTTACGTACACAACTTAATGTTTCCCCTGCTTGATCAGTGTACTGTACATGTTTTGTGTTGTCGTTGACAAGTAACCATAGCAACCACTGACGAAATAGGGGGGAACTCATGAAATAACCCGTTAAAGAAAAATACAGCATGGGAAATATTACATTTTGATAAATCTAAATTTTACATGCTACAAACAAAATTCAATGACATTCCATGACCTGGCCCAAATAATGATAACATCCCCTGACTTCCCCTGTCTGGAAAATACTTGTAAAATATTGGATATTCCAGATATTCCGATATATCCCAGATATTCCAGATACTGCTTGATATTCCAGATATCAGATACCCGCTGGCCCGTGGGAACAGAAATAAAGGCAGCTGATGAACACGTGACTCGTCCTCTCAGAGGTCAACAAAAACAAAGCATCAATTACACAACCGGCATAAATTAACGGTTAACAGACAAGTCTGGTCTATTCCACAGTTCGAGTCCCTCTGCGTGGTCTCTGGGTTGTTTTATTTACACAGATAAAATGTTGCATGAGGTGAATCTGCGTTATTGTTCCCGTTAACAACGGAGAGAGGCTGGTCCCGTTAGACGCATCCTCCCGGAGGCTAGGCGCTGTTAGCATCCATCACTAGCATTAGCTCACATATATTACTGGCTTTATAGTCGGACGGCAGCCATGACAGTGACGCTACTGTTCACAAACTAAACTGGCTTGATCACATTAGAAGACTAGCAGCACCAGCCGTTCTGCTAGCCGAGTTAGCTCGGCTCCGCGTATCTCCAGCGCTTGCGCGTTAACGGCAGCTAGCTTAGCCCTAGCCTACCTGTAATGTTGACGTTGTCATTTCATCTCACTCTTTTGTTCCCTCTTCGCGGAGTTCGAACCTGTGACTCCAACCGAACGCGGGCGTGTGAGGAGAGGAGCCCGCTAACAGGCCCGCGTTGTGAGGGCGGAGGGTGACATGACAACACAGTTCGTTAGCTAGCTAAAGTGACAGCTCCGCCTCGACCCGACAAACCATGAACACCACAGCAACTGCGCTGCGGCTGCTGCTTCTTCTTCGTCGGATTATAAGGCGGTTTGCAGCGTCACTTATGGCACGTGCACCGCCATCTACAGCCATAGACATGTTAATAAAAAAAAAAGGATAATCATAAAATAAAATATACACGAACATAAAATAATAAAAAAAAAAATAGGAATTCAATAAATAAACATATATTATATTGTGTATGTTATATGTTTATTTATTGAAATCTTATTTTTTATTATTTTTTGCATACATAAAAAACAGAATTAAATAATCATAAAAAAATAAATAATCATAAAAAATTAGAACATAAATAAATGCAAAAATATAATATACACCAACATAAAATAAATAAATGAAAAAAAAATAAAATTAAAATAAATACATTTCAAATAAATGACATATATGCAATATATACAATATGATGAACCAGTTTCTTGTAAAAAGCATTTTTTAGTAGTATTATATATAGTAGATATAGTATTAGCCGTTATTTACATTAAAAAGTAGATGGGATAGCAATCTAAAAAGTCTGTAGCACAGAAAATGGATGTTTACTTTCCAAATAAATTGTGAAAAATATGAGTAGTTGTTAGTGTCAGTATATAGTTTAATTGTTTACGTAATTAATGCACTTTACAGCACTTTGGTCAGTGTGAACGGTTTATAAATGTGCTTTATAAAACATTTGACCTACTAGTAATTATTATTATTATATTGAGTAGAAATATTTACATTTTTCAAGAATATTTCACAACTGCTTCACATTTATTGACAAGAGTTGGAGAGATATAACTTCATGTTAGAAATCAGGTGAGGTGAGAAGTAACAAAGTACAAATACTTTGTACAACTATCTGTACTTTCTACTCATCACATTTACAAAAGGCAATTAATACATTCAATTATTGTTTTCTTTATTAATATAACTTGTGATTGTTAGTCTAGTAAAAAAACAATCAGACAGTAGAAATGTTCATAGGAATACTTTCACTTCCACTTTTAGGTGTGTAAAGTAGAATTAGTACTTTTGGAACACAAGTATGTGTACTTCTACTGGAGTAGAGCACATCTGGACTTTTACACCTCTGTAAATCAGACTACAAAGACTCAATGACAGAAATACATACAAGAAAAAGGTGAGAAATGAAGTAAATGTGGTCGATATTCTTCTGAACAAAGCACACATGGACCCGTGTGATCGGTAACAGTTTTATTGGTAGGTATTTACAGTTGAGATGCTTACATTGGTATCATACATGGTATACGGTATCAGGGAAGGAAGTCTACAATACTTTGCATATGACAGGTTTGTTGCAGCAGCAGCACTCGGTCCTGTTCAGTGATTGTGTTGGACGCAAGCTGCCACCGACGTTTAGCTTTGGTTCAAAGACGTGAGAGAAGTTTCCTTGAAGCGTTGCATAGACGGATCATGGCCTGATCAGTGAGGGAGGACAGGTGTACCTTCACGGGTGGAGGGTTGGACAGGTAAGTGCAGGCGGAGGACGGCCGGCCGGCCGGCGATGACCGACCGGAGACAATCACAGGTGTGCAGCGAGTTAACGGAGGAGGAGGAGGAGGTGGAGACTCAGAGACTGTCCTTTTCCAGCTGTTGTTTACAAGAAAGGCTAAGCCCCGCCCCTTCCTCACAAAGTCACGTTGTGGTCTAATCAAGAGAATCCACCTTAATCTACTCAGGACTTTGTAAGTCTAATTGTAATTCTAATGTTGGGTATATTAAATTGTCTATTTGTATCACCTTTATTGACATGTATATAACTAAGTATGTATGTACATATATTTATTAGCATGTATTATTGTAATTTAGGCTATTTTATTGATTTTTTATGTATTTATTTTCTCAGGGAATGATGATGTTTGTGTATAAAATAAAAAGTTACTCTTTGATTCCCGTCATTTCTGATTGAATTCTCCTGTGAAATAGTTTACAGTACGAGTGATTTTCAGTTCCCATGGGGACAGAGGAAAGGGGGCGGGGCTTAGCCTCTCTATAACGCGAGAAAGAATGACATAACTACAGCGACTGTAAGCGAACACATTTCTGCTTTAAACAAGAATAAAGGTCACTCAGAGTCCTGGGGAGGACAGACCGGACTGTGTCCTGGTCCGGGGGGGGGGCACACACACACAAAGGGACTCTGTCTGAGGCCCAGAAGACAAAACCAGGCGGAACTGAAGGGAAGCTTCAGCAACATGAGCCCACGGAAGGTTATGAAAACATGATGATTACAGTTATTAACGAGGCTCCACACAGGAAGTGGAGGGAGGGACTGAGATTGTTCTAGACCTGATGCAGGGTTCTGGTCCCGAAGAGTCCGCTTTCATCAACAGGACTTTTGAATAAAGTTTCTTAACAACCGTAAACGTTTCTTTTTCTCTCCCCCAGAGCTTTCAACTGCGTCTCACGGACTTCATCAGTGGATGATGTCATGCTCAGTTGTCGTCATGTGACCTCACTAAAAAACAGCGAGGCCTCAACCAACCGCCTCCGGGGCTGGAGACGGATTCTGGACTCGGATTCTGGACTCGGATTCTGGACTCGGACCAAATCTACTTACTCCTTAAAAAATATGCACAATTAAAATAAAAGGTTGATGAATACAGTATTCCTCTGTGTTAATGTGACATTCTGAACACCCACGCGCCGTCCCCTTTGTTTAACATTGCAACGCAATGAATTGTGGGTAATTCCTCTTGGGAAGTCAGCAAACTCACAGAAAAAGTGTCCATAAAGACAAACACGACCAATAAACACCAGGATCCAGACTTCAGTCACGTAAGGACAACTGAGAGACGTCTCCATGACAACCGAGACGTCTGCTTGACAACCGAGACGTCTCCATGACAACCGAGACGTCTGCATGACAACCGAGACGTCTCCATGACAACCGAGACGTCTCCATGACAACGGAGATCATGAGCTGCTGACTGAAGGCTAAAGGACGTGACGTCTTCTGCGGGCGTTCACAGGAAGTGACACGTGTTCCAGCGCAGTGGGTCATGTGGTCAGTTAAAACAGTCGTGAGTCAGAGAAACGTCGCCATAGCAACGGAGCACAAGACACTCAGCAAAGTCACGCTGGAGTGGAGACGGAGACGCGGCGTTGGTCCAGACGGGGGAGGGAACAGGAAGTCAAGCTATCGCAAGATACACACTTACAAAAAAAACCACACACAAAGTAACATGATTCTCACTATAAGAGTAATACTATTACTATTAATACTTAACATCCTCTTATTGAAGTAAAAAAACAAAAGGTTACAAAGAGCGTCTCTGACTACAGGTGAAAAGGCACAGGTGGCACTCCTGATTACTACAGCAGTTTGGGAGAATGTGCTAACAGTCAGAAAGCAGACACACACACACACACACACACACACACACACACACACACACTTACACACACACACACACACTTACACACACACACACACACACTTACACACACACACACACACACACACACACACACACACACACAAAAGAGCCCAAACTACGGTGGAAGGCTGTCAAGGAATGAGAGGCTGTGAAACGTCCTCTAACAAACACTCTGCACTGACGGAGTCTCGTGAGTATGACATCATCAAGCTGCGTCAGCTGATTCAGCGTCCGTCCTCCAATCAGAAGACCGAACACGGCTGAGACGAGAGCCCGTCCCCGTCTGGCCTTTCTTTATTCTGGTTCGGAGGATCAGGGCCTGACGTATCCCAGGATTCATAGCGACAGCTGGTAACCTCTTCTATGCTCTTTGGGGGGGGGGGTCAACCACAGCTGGTTGCTAGGCAACGGCCCTGTAAACAGGAAGTCCTCTGTAGACCAGACTCGTGAAGGACGGACGCTGAACGGAGACGCAGCCGTTCATCGTATCAGACGATCGTTCAGAAATAAAACAGAATGGTAGGAGATCGTTTAAAAGCTATTTCAGTTTTTTTTCCTCATGACTCCAAGTAAAGCGAAGCCACTTCCTGTCAGCTGACCATGACTGCAGGAGGCCGAGGAAAAGTCGGAAGAGAAGGCACAATGTAGAGACAATCAGCAATAATAAGACTCGGGTTAGATCTTCAGCCGTCAACGGAGAGAGACTGAAAAACTGAAAAAAGAAAAATCCACCCCCCGTGGCAGCATGTTGGGAGTGTCCTCCCGTCCACGCCGCCGTCCACGCCGCCGTCCACGCCGCCGTCCACGCCGCCGTCCACGCCGCTGCCTCCTCCCGTCCACGCCGCCGCCACCTCTCCTCCACGCCGCCGCCACCGTGGGTGGCTTCACGTCAGCAGGCCCATACGAGTCAGCTTGGCTGACAGGAAAGAATGGAGGACAAACACCACCGGCTTTGGACCCGAGTGGAGGTCAAATACCTGCAGGATGGGAGGAGGTGAAGGGGAGATGAGGGGAGGAGGTGGAGGAGGAGATGGAGGGAGGAGGTGGGGGAAGTGAGGGAGGAAATGGAGGAGGTGAGTGGGAGGGGGTGGGTGGTGGGGTCGGGACGCCGCGCCACGCGCGTCCACCCGGCCACGATCGCCGACGGGACGTCCACGGCTGGCCATGGAGGTCAGGCCGCGCGAGCGGGCTCAGGGGGAGATGAGGGGTAGATGGAGGGAGGAGATGGAGGGAGTGAGGTTGGGGGGAGATGGAGGGAGGAATGGAGGAAGATGAGGGCGATTGGAGCGAGGTGAGGGGGGGGTGGAAGAATGAGGAGTGGAGGGAGGAGGTGAAGGGGAGATGAGGGGAGGAGGTGAGGAGGAGATGGAGGGAGGAGGTGAGGGGGAGATGGAAGGAGGAGGTGAGGGGGAGATGGAGGGAGGAGGTAGAGGAGGAGATGGAGGGAGGAGGTGAGGGGGAGATGGAAGGAGGAGGTGAGGGGGAGATGGATGGAGGAGGTGAGGGGAGTGGAGGGAGGAGGTGGAGGAGGAGATGGAGGGAGGAGGTGAGGGGGAGGTGGAGGGAGGAGGAGATGGAGGGAGGAGGTGAGGAGAGATGGAGGAGGTGGAGGAGGAGATGGAGGGAGGAGGTGGAGGAGGAGATGGAGGGATGAGGTGAGGGGGGGGTGGAGATGGAGGGAGGAGGTGAGGAGAGATGGAGGAGGTGGAGGAGGAGATGGGGGAGGTGGAGGAGGAGATGGAGGGATGAGGTGGGGGGAGGAAGGTAAATAAAAGAAGAATAGCTGGCGTTACCAGACTACTTGCTTTGGCGCCCCCTGGTGGCCTCACCAAACAACCCAGAGAAACGGTCTTTTCTTAGATTCTATATTTTCTAATTTCTATTTTCTTAATGAAAAGCTGCGAGGGAACAAGTCATGTGACTCCGGCGTCTCACCATCTCCCCCTCTGGACCCCCAAAGTCCAGGTACAGGTTGCGGACTCCGTCGTCGGCGGACATCTTGAGCTTCTCGTAGGGGTATCTGAAGAGCACAGCGCCCCCTCCTGGATCCGCAGGCTCCCGCGTCACAGTGAAGCCCTTCTCATAGTGCAGCGTCAGCCGGACATCCTGTCTGTTCAACGTGCAGCCTGGGGGGGTCGTAACCATGGTAACCGGGGTTGTACATGTACACAACAACAACTATGAAACACCAAACAGGGTCCGGATCTTGGATCTGGACTGAAGACTCACCGATGGAGACCTCTTTGATGAGCTCGGCGGCGGCGTGCGCCCCCTGCACCAGGGCTCGGGTCCACGAGGACAGATCCCAGTGGGTCTCCACTCGGAACATGTGGGACTCGATGCCCCGGCCCGTGCCCGTCCGGGTGGCGAAGACCAGGTCTGAGCCCTGGGCCGGAGACCCCCGCGCGCTCCCCGAGTGGACCAGTCTGGAGGGAGAGAGCCACATGTTAGACCACTCACATGAAGGAGCCTGGTCTCTGAGAGTGTGTGGTGGGTCCTGGTCTCTGAGTGTGTGTGGTGGGTCCTGGTCTCTGAGAGTGTGTGTGGTGGGTCCTGGTCTCTGAGGCTGTGTGGTGGGTCCTGGTCTCTGAGGCTGTGTGGTGGGTCCTGGTCTCTGAGAGTGTGTGGTGGGTCCTGGTCTCTGAGGCTGTGTGGTGGGTCCTGGTCTCTGAGTGTGTGGTGGGTCCTGGTCTCTGAGGCTGTGTAGTGGTCTCTGAGAGTGTGTGGTGGGTCCTGGTCTCTGAGGCTGTGTAGTGGTCTCTGAGAGTGTGTGGTGGGTCCTGGTCTCTGAGGCTGTGTACTGGTCTCTGAGAGTGTGTGGTGGGTCCTGGTCTCTGAGGCTGTGTACTGGTCTCTGAGAGTGTGTGGTGGGTCCTGGTCACTGAGACTGCGTGGTGGGTCCTGGTCTCTGAGGCTATGTAGTGGTCTCTGAGAGTGTGTGGTGGGTCCTGGTCTCTGAGTGTGTGGTGGGTCCTGGTCTCTGGTCTCACCTGGTGGCCAGCAGTGGGTGGGTCAGCAGGGGGAGGGACCAGGACTCTCGGCTCCACGGCACCGACTCAAACAGCAGGATGTCTTTCTCCGTCAGCGCCATGACAACGGGCTTGTACTGCTGCCGGCCGCCTTCCAGCTGGACCTAACGGGCGGGGATGAGACACGTCAGGGGGACATGCCAGGGGGACTCACCACCAGCGGACAGGAAGTGAAGGTACCTGCTCCGCCAACCAGCCGATGTGCTTGAGGTGGGGGTGCGTGGAGGCCGACGCCCCCAGGTAGGCGTTGACGTGAGCCAGCGTGTGCGGCAGCAGCGCGGCGATGTTGGTGTGGACGGCGGTGAACCAGGAGTTGGCCGAGGGGCCGTCCTTGCAGCGCAGCACCACCGTGTGCTGGCCGTCGGGGGAGTGGAGCTCCAGGAGTCTGGGGGGGGGGGGGGGGGGGGGGGGGGGACCAAGGACACGGGTCAGGGAGCCCCTCAGGGACCCGGCTTTCACCAGGAACACAAGGATTTACTTTTTTATTTATTAAGGATATACCTTATTTCTTCCCATCTTAAATTTGCAGATGTGTGCTGTTCTATTATATGTGCCTCCTCCCTCCCTACCTCCCTCCTCCCTCCCCCCCTACCTGTTCTCCAGATCTGGCATGGTCAGGTTCCTGCTGATGAAGCACATCTTGAGGCTGATGACCTTCCTGTCCTTGGAGGACGCGGCGCTGCCGTGTTTGGGCGAGCCGGAGTCCTCGCTGCCGCTGTAACTGGGCGACTGTGGGCGGACGCCGTCCCACGGGAGGTCTGCCACCAGGGACGGCTTCTTGAAGAGGGGGGACACCTCGCGGATGTACTTCACTGGGGAGGGGGGAGACCAACGGGCAGTAGGGGCATCAAACAACACATCAACCTTCATTTCACCTACAAAGACTATTGACCCATATACCATAGACCAGTCCATATACCATAGACCAGGTCATATACCATAGACCAGTCCATATACCATAGACCAGACCATAAACCATAGACCAGGTCATATACCATAGACCAGTCCATATACCATAGACCAGACCATATACCATAGACCAGGTCATATACCATAGACCAGGTCATATACCATAGACCAGACCATATACCATAGACCAGGTCATATACCATAGACCAGACCATAGACCAGACGTCATATACCATAGACCAGTCCATATACCATAGACCAGGTCATATACCATAGACCAGACTATATACCATAGACCAGGTCATATACCATAGACCAGGTCATATACCATAGACCAGTCCATATACCATAGACCAGGTCATATACCATAAACCAGACCATAGACCAGGTTATATACCATAGACCAGGTCATATACCATAGACTAGTCCATAGACCATAGACCAGTCCATATACCATAGACCAGGTCATATACCATAGACCAGTCCATATACCATAGACCAGGTCATATACCATAGACCAGACCATAGACCAGGTCATATACCATAGACCAGGTCATATACCATAGACTAGTCCATAGACCATAGACCAGTCCATATACCATAGACCAGACCATATACCATAGACCAGGCCAAAGACCAGGCCATAGACTATTGACCAGGTCATATACCATAGACCAGACCATAGACCAGGTCATATACCATAGACTAGACCATATACCACAGGCCAGGCCATAGACCAGGTCATATACCATAGACCAGACCATAGACCAGGTCATATACCATAGACCAGACCATAGACCAGGTCATATACCATAGACCAGACCATAGACTAGACCATATACCATAGGCCAGGCCATAGACAATAGACCAGATGAGGTTTGATTCCGTCGCTAATCAGTTTGTTAGTTCGGGACGGGATCTAGACCTAGCCCCCCCCCTCCAACGCCCCCCCCTCCCTCATCCCGTGTGTGTGTGTGTCTGTGTGTGTTTATGTGAGTGTGTGTGTGTGTGTCTGTGTGTGTTTATGTGAGTGTGTGTGTGTGTCTGTGTGTGTTTATGTGAGTGTGTGTGTGTGTGTGTGTGTGTATGAAACCTGAGCCTCTCGGGAGGTGAGGTCATTCCTGGATGTAGCTGGGATATTAGGTTTGTGAAGGTGTGTGTGTGTGTGTGTGTGTGTGTGTGAGCTGCAGACAGATAAAATGGTCTTGCTGATGCTGATGCTTGTGAGTCCACGTTGCTGCTGTTTAATCTGAGGAACCACACGGCCCACATACCGACAGGGTCTGGTCTTTCTGCAGACCTAAGTGGGCTCCATGTTTACGTCGGGGTGTCGTATGGACGAGGACGGGAGCCCAAGCATCACGTCTGCTGCAGAGATATTTTCCGTCCACAGAAGCAGAAGCCAGTACTCTCTGTGGTTTCACAAGCACAGATACTGAAGAGCAGCAGATCTACAGTTTCACTGCCGTCATGACTGCGGCCGCACGAAACACAGAATTACACTCAGTTTCAGAAGGATCAGTCACATCTACAACCAAACCGGCTGGGGATGACATGAAAAGGACAATATGTCGATGGAAATGTGCTTAAAACGGCAGCAAAACATCCGCCAATCACTTTACAAATAAATGGTGAAGAAACAAATATTTATGTGTTCCGTTTCATTTGTTTTGTTTCACGATGGTTGTTCTCTGTTCAAGCCACGAGAAAGAAAGTTATCGTAACTGTTACGAGCTCTGACAAACGTTTCCGATTCTTCCTAAATATTCATCTTCTAAGTGGATTTGGAGAATCTGTTGGTGGTCAAGAATATGGGAAATATTTAACGTGATATCGTCAGAGGTGGGAAGTAACAGAGTTACTGTAAGTGTTACTATTTTAATATTAATATGACATGAGATTCAGGTACACTTGAGTAGAAATGTACTTCATATGGATACTTTCTACATGGAGCACATTTCAGAGTCTTTTACACTTTTACTTGAGTGAACAAGTACTTCTACTTTTACCTTTTAGTCTTTATGAACACAAATATCTGTACTTCTACTTGAGTATGTGTACTTCTACTGGAGAATATGTACTTCTACTGGATTATATGAACTTCTAGTTGAGTATATGTACTTCTAGTTCAGTATGTGTACTTGTACTGGAGTATATGTACTTCTAGTTGAGTATGTGTACTTGTACTGGAGTGTATGTACTTCTAGTTGAGTATGTGTACTTGTACTGGAGTATGTGTACTTCTAGTTGAGTATGTGTACTTTTAGTTCAGTATGTGTACTTCTAGTTCAGTATGTGTACTTGTAGTTCAGTATGTGTACTTCTAGTTCAGTATGTGTACTTGTACTGGAGTATGTGTACTTGTAGTTGAGTATGTGTACTTTTAGTTCAGTATGTGTACTTGTACTGGAGTATGTGTACTTGTACTGGAGTATGTGTACGTGTAGTTGAGTATGTGTACTTTTAGTTCAGTATGTGTACTTGTACTGGAGTATGTGTACTTGTTCTGGAGTATGTGTACTTGTAGTTGAGTATGTGTACTTTTAGTTCAGTATGTGTACTTGTACTGGAGTATGTGTACTTGTACTGGAGCATGTGTACTTGGAGAACATCTGCATGGTGACAGCTCTACGTATCGTGTTCCTTTGAGATCTTTGTCCACGTTTGTCCACGTCTGGTTATGGTGTTATGAGGTTATTGTCGGATCTCTCAGATGTTGGTTGGAATGTCGGCTGAGGGCTGCTCTGCAGTGATGAATGCTCTGTTGTGTGATTTGTTGGCAGTGCCGACTGTACATCTGCTCCTATTCAGCGCTTTGTTTGGGGAAAGGGCCGTGAGCGCTTTGATGTAGCCACGGAAATCAAACCCGCCACCGCGGGACGAAGGCTCCGAACGCTCCTCCATTGTGCCGTTTCTACCTGCTTCCATGTGACCCGCTCTCTCTCTCTCTCTTGACCACACAGACAGCGGGTACCAAAGTACCGACCAATCGGTGGTCTGAACAGAGCAGATGGTGGCGGCAGTTACTTTACATCTATATAATAACCACCGATCAAACTACTCTCGAACCAATATCTGATACCTGATCAAGATGCAGACATAAACTTCAGCAAAGCCAAGAGAAAAATAAAATAAAAGATATTTACCACGCAAACTTTAGACTGGAGGATGTAACAAGTGAGTCTGTGGAGGTCGGAGGAAAGGAAACGTACCGACTAGAAACTATCAGCTTTTTAAGGCAACAAAAGACAATAAGACTGAGTCTGCTGCAGAGACACTGACCGTAGAACGAGCAGCGTCTGGATTTATAACTTCATGCTTTCATCATCTTTCTGCTCTGGTGCTGTTATATGAACACATGAGTCCCGTCAGGACTTTCACTCAGCTCAGCTGCCTCTAACAGGCCCCTGTGTGTGTGTGTGTGTGTGTGTGTGTGTGTGCATAAACATTAATGCATGAACAACAAGATTCCCCAGAGATGCCAACCAACATCCCACGAGGTCGGCTCATCTGTAGCCTTCATACCGAGCTGAGAGGACGAAGAGGAGGAAGAGGAGGAGGAAGAAGAGTAGGAAGAAGAGGAGGAGGAGGACGAGGAAGAAGAAGAAAAAGCAGAAGGAGGAGGAGGAAGAAGAGGAGAGGAGGAGGAAGAAGAGGAGAGGAGGAGGAAGAAGAGGCAAGCGACAACAGGAGAGTCTGACTCGACACATTTGGTTGTGGCGATCTGCTATGTGTAAAACCCGCCTTCTTCTCACCACACACACACACTCACACCACACACACACACACTCACACACACACACACACACACAGTAATCATCTTATGTTGAGGCCAAAATAACGAAATAATAGCTTACAGAGCAGCTAGCGAGCCAGTCAGACCCCAGCCTCCAGATTTTCCCCCAAAACGGCCCAAACATTCCCCTGTGGTCTGGCCTGCTCTCTCTCTCTACTCACACACACACTCTCTCTCCCCCCTCTCTCTCTCTCTCTAATCACACTCTCTCTCCTTCCTGTTCTTCATCCCCATCTTTCATCTCTTCCTTTACCTCTCATAAAGTCCTCGTCTCCCCTCTCTTCCTCCGTCTCCCTCTCTCCCTCCGTCTCCCCCTCCGTCTCCCCTCTCTCCCTCCGTCTCCCCTCTCTCCCTCCGTCTCCCTCTCTCCCTCCGTCTCCCTCTCTCCGTCTCCCCTCTCTCCCTCCGTCTCCCTCTCTCCCCCTCCGTCTCCCCTCTCTCCCTCCGTCTCCCTCTCTCTCCCTCCGTCTCCCCTCTCTCCCTCCGTCTCCCCTCTCTCCCTCCGTCTCCCTCTCTCCCTACGTCTCCCCTCTCCCCCTCCGTCTCCCTCTCTCCCTCCGTCTCCCTCTCTCCGTCTCCCCTCTCTCCCTCCGTCTCCCTCTCTCCCTCCGTCTCCCCTCTCTCCCTCCGTCTCCCTCTCTCTCCCTCTGTCTCCCCTCTCTCCCTCCGTCTCCCCTCTCTCCCTCCGTCTCCCTCTCTCCCTCTGTCTCCCCTCTCTCCCTCCGTCTCCCCTCTCCCCCTCCGTCTCCCTCTCTCCCTCCGTCTCCCCTCTCTCCCCTCGTGGTAGTTTGAGCCAGGAAGTTAATGAGAACAATGTGTGTGAATGTGGAGGGATGATGTCCTTGTGGACTTCCTCGTCTCGTAAACTCACGATTCTACTCTTCATTCCTCTGCTGCTCCTCAGTAATAAAGCTGAACCCACTCCATCAACCGGGCCCAAATATATACACAGGGTTCCTATTCAAGCACTTTTCAAACCTTGAAAACACCACACTAAAATTCAAGCTTTTTCAAGGATTTCCAGCACCGTACAACCCTGTAATACAGCAAGTTTACACACACTTCACATTTCAATGAAGCTGATTTGGTCAATACTAATACTTAAAAGCCTACTAGCTTCGTTTCTGTCTATTCTCTGAAGGCGTTTCTGCTGAGACGGAGCTGACGGACCGGCGAGGAACTATTTGAGGCCGTGCAGACTCATGGCCCCGTGACAGATGTCACCCGGCGAGGACAACAGGCGACACACAGCGAGCGGCCGGTTGGCGAAGGTTTGGCCTCGCCAACAAAAGGAAGGAACGTTCCTGGTCAGGCCTGTCCTCGTTTCATCAATGGGCCTCTGTGTCTGTAGGAGCTGTTTTTATTCCTCCAATTACTCCCACAAAGGCCTCGTCTCCTTCCACCAGCACCGACTAATCATTTGGTTTAGTGTCCACCACCGCCTCACACCGGGACACCGGCGGCGTTACAACACAGACCTCCTCCTTCACAGAGACCTCCACCACGTTCACCAAAACACCGTCATTTACCAGACACCAGTACCAGATATCCTGAGTTTGCTGGTTAAGTTTTGTCTGGCTCTCCTTCCTCACACAGCCACGAGCAACAACAGAAAAACCAGGAAAAGTGTGCCGCCGGCGTTGACCTTTGCCCTGAATGCACACATGCAAGCGGAGGTCAGGAATGTGGGGCGCCTGAGCTAATTGTGAGAATATTTGAGGGTTTGTGTGTGGCGTACACAGCACCGTGGTCTGGGAGCCCGGAGCCTGGTTTGTCTCAGTGCTGTGGGAGACCAGCAGAGACCTGCAGAGACCGGGGGGGGGGGTCCTCAAACAACACAGCTCACTTCCTATTAAATTGACAAACAGTAACAGGCAGCTGACACATTCTTCCAGAGAGAGAGACCGTCATCTGGACCAATGTCATGAAGGTTGGATGGTACTACAGTATTACAGTACTACGGTACTACAGTGGACCAGGTATTTAGGAATCCCATCATGAATCCAGATGCTGCTCGTTCTACGACGATGTGATGCAGTGACCAGCAGATGCCACCAGAGGTCAGTGTCTTTGTAGTGGAACAGGAAGCTGAGGAGACTCAGTGTTTCCATCTTTTGTTGCCTTAAAAAGCTGATTTTCTAGTTTCTAGTCGGGATGTTGGTTGATGGGAGTCCATTTCCCAATATCCGTAATATGATATGTTGGTGATATGTTGGTGATATGGTAGTTATACGGTGGTGATATAGTAATATGATATGGTGGATATATGGTGGTGATATGGTGGTGATATGGTAATATGATATGGTGGTTATATGGTGGTGATATGGTGGTTATATGGTAATATGATATGGTGGTGATATGGTGGTTATATGGTGGTGATATGGTGGTTATATGGTAATATGATATGGTGGTGATATGGTGGTTATATGGTAATATGATATGGTGGATATATGGTGGTGATATGGTGGTGATATGGTGGTTATATGGTAATATGATATGGTGGTGATATGGTGGTTATATGGTAATATGATATGGTGGTGATATGGTGGTTATATGGTGGTGACATGGTGGTGATATGGTGGTGATATGGTGGTTATATGGTAATATGATATGGTGGTGATATGGTGGTTATATGGTGGTGATATGGTAATATGATATGGTGGTGATATGGTAATATGATATGGTGGTTATATGGTGGTGATATGGTGGTTATATGGTAATATGATATGGTGGTGATATGGTGGTTATATGGTGGTGACATGGTGGTGATATGGTGGTGATAATGGTAATATGATATGGTGGTGATATGGTGGTTAAATGGTGGTGATACGGTGATGCTAATGGTGGTTATATGGTGGTGACATGGTGGTTATATGGTGGTGACATGGTGGTTATATGGTGGTGATATGGTGGTTATATGGTGGTGATATGGTGGTGATAATGGTAATATGATATGGTGGTGATATGGTGGTTAAATGGTGGTTAAATGGTGGTGATACGGTGATGCTAATGGTGGTTATATGGTGGTGACATGGTGGTTATATGGTGGTGATATGGTGGTGATAATGGTGGTGATAATGGTGGTGATAATGGTAATATGATATGGTGGTGACATGGTGGTTATATGGCGGTGACATGGTGGTTATATGGTGGTGACATGGTGGTTATATGGCGGTGACATGGTGGTTATATGGTGGTGACATGGTGGTTATATGGTGGTGATATGGTGGTGATAATGGTGGTGATAATGGTGGTGATAATGGTAATATGATATGGTGGTGACATGGTGGTTATATGGCGGTGACATGGTGGTTATATGGTGGTGACATGGTGGTTATATGGTGGTGACATGGTGGTGATATGGTGGTGACATGGTGGTTATATGGTGGTGACATGATGGTTATATGGTGGTGACATGGTGGTTATATGGTGGTGATACGGTGGTGCTAATGGTGGTAATATGGTAATATGATATGGTGGTTAAATGGTGGTGATATGGTGGTTATATGGTGGTGATATGGTAATATGATATGGTGGTGATATGTTGGTTATATGGTGGTTATATGGTGGTTATATGGTGGTGATACAGTGGTGCTAATGGTGGTGATATGGTAATATGATATGGTGGTGATATGTTGGTTATATGGTGGTTATATGGTGGTGATACAGTGGTGCTAATGGTGGTGATATGGTAATATGATATGGTGGTGATATGTTGGTTATATGGTGGTTATATGGTGGTGATACAGTGGTGCTAATGGTGGTGATATGGTAATATGATATGGTGGTGATATGTTGGTTATATGGTGGTGATATGTTGGTTATATGGTGGTGATACAGTGGTGCTAATGGTGGTGATATGGTAATATGATATGGTGGTTCCCTGGTTAACCATCTATCTACAGATCTCCATCAACTAGCTGAACGGATGATTTGTGGTTGAACCGATGTGGAAGCTACTTTTCTGCAGAGATGGCTTCCAGACCGGAGGATGTTTTTTTGGTTTACTGTTGGCGTTTCTGGCGTTAGAGTAGAAATGTGGCACACATTGATTAGTTCCTACACTTCCTGCTCGTCAGTATTCATCGGGTGTTCATTCCGAACCATTAAACACAGCATTTAGCTTCTCTGGCCTGAAAGTTTCCCATCCCCAAAGAGCTCTGAGCCCCCATTCACTCTTTTTCCCCTTTTCTAAAGGTCGACTGCTTCGACGTGAACTCATCTCCATAGAGATCCCCTCAACCTCGTCTCTCCACATACGGCATCTGCACCGCCCATTTTCCATGCTGTTGTTTTGGACTATAATACACTTTATAGTTTCTCATGAATAAATATATAAAATCCTCTCTGTGCAACATGCTGAGATCCCTGCATCATTTCCATGGTTTCCTCTGATTGGGTTCATCTTTAGTGACGTGCAGCCAATCAGATACACAGAGGACAACTGATCACTTCCCTGTTTACACTAATCAAAGCCTTTCTGTCCTGTTGATATTGTTAAAGCTCCGCTGCTCCTCCAGTCATTGATTAACTCTTACTCTGTTTGTTTACATGAGACTTTAGTCAAAGTTACACCTTCAGCTATCACACATACAGCTGACTTTTGAGGTTTTTTTATGTATATTATACACACACACACACACGATCCATTTTGGGGCTACTTAAAGTAGGGGTCGACTGATTATCGGTGCTAATATTCAGCATTTTTATGGTTATCAATCGTTTTTTAAGCCATTTTTGCTGATAAAATCCTTTTAAAATGTGCTACTTCTTTGACTCTGATGCAGCAGCAGTCACTACTCCTTGATCTTAATTTTACCTTAAAAGTTCAGGGAATTCTTTTATTTGTTTGTTCATTAGTTCTGCCTTTTGACACTTTTTTTCAGTATGGGCCCTGAAAAAAACATCTGTCGACCCCCTGTATAATACACACACACACACAGCTGTATAGTTGCAGCGAGCAGTAGTTCGGGATTAGTCCGCCGGGGTCAGGTGTGCAGCCCGACCACAGGAGTCTAATCTCGGCCTTTACAAGTCCTCGCTCTCGCGTTGGCCCACTTACCCTCCAGCGTGACTTCCTTCCCCGCCTTCTTCAGCGCCTGGACCGCCAGGTCGTGCGTTGCCTCCCGAAGGTCGTTCCCGTTCACCGACAGGATCGCGTCGCCCACCCGGAGAGCCCGGCTCTGGTCGGCGGCGAGCCCCGGGAAGATCTTGGAGATGAGGATGGGCATCCGGTTCTCACGCCCCCCCTTGATGCTGATCCCGAGCCCGCCAGACTCCTGTTTGACAACTCGGACTTTCCGAACAGCCTCCGAGGGTCCGTCCAGACCGGCGGGGGCGTCGCCTTGCCTCGACCCGAAGCTGGACCCGGGACTGCCGTAGCTGGATCCGGGGCTTCCAAAGTCAGAGTTCGTGCCGTTATTCGGGTACTTCCCGGGGCTGTTTACACCGAAGTTGGCGTCGTATTGACCCCGACTGACACCCCCGCGCCCCGGGCTGCCGCTGCGCCCCCTGCCCCCGTGGTTCTGGTTCTGAACTTGCTCTTGGCCCGAGGGCGGACCGCGGCCCGGATTCCCCGGACTCGATCCGGGCTCGTTTCCGTTCGACATGCCATTTCGCAGGCCCGCGGGGGAGTTGCTGTAGTCCCAGTGGTTCCCCCCGCCCGGTCCGGCCGCCTCCGCCTCGGCGGTTAGAGTCAGCGTCTCCCGGGTAAGTTCGGCGGCCACTCGGATCCAGCGGTCGCGGAGCAGGAGGTCCAGTTGGCCGTTTTTGTCCGCTCTGGTCCAGACTGCCATTCCGGCTCCGAGGCGGGCCGCGTTCACACTGAACTCATCGCACAACTTTTACTCGTCTTCAGAGTGCGCGCGCGAGCAGCGACGAGGCTCCGGGGGGGGGGGACCTAGCGGCGACACACCCACCGAGCCGGGACCGGGACCGGCGGGACAGGGAACCCCGGAGGACTCCCGCGAAACGAGGGCGAGGGGCGAGAGAGAGAAAAGAGCACAACTGGCTGCGAGGGCTCAGCCGGAGACGGCTTGTTGTCGAGTTCAAGCTCTAAAGCTGCTCCACTTCCACCGGGAAGCTGGCGGCCATTGGACAACACCATATCCGCCCAGACCTTTCAAAGTAAAATACATGCGTTCAATACGAGTGAAAATGTTTGCAAATATCAGTAGAATGTGCTTCTAATTATTAATTAGAAGCAATATTCAGTAAATAAACAGCCAGTAGAATGTCCTTCATAAGGGTACTTTTACTTTCTACTTTGAGTAAATTTCAGTAATGTTCACTTTTACTTTTACTTTTAGTAAAGAGGTAGAATCAGTACTTCCACTTTCACCAGTATTTTTGAACACAAATAGTTATTAGCATATAACTTTCCCTTGTTCATTTCAGACGATTATCAAATAAAATATGTGTTTTGTTGAATAGAGGTGAAAATCTACAGACAAAGTAGACAAATTGATATAAAACAAATACGCAAAATATGTATTTTAGATTTTTTCCACTGTTCCACTAGTCTGAAGACCTGTCATCGAAGCAAAATAGTCCAACATCTCAGACATGACCAGAGCATGAAAACATGTTTTTTACCTGAGGTGTTCTAAAAGTACACGTCAAAACATTACGCTTTTATTCTGATAGTATAATCACTTCATTTCCTGTTTCCTTCTATTTCATTCATGGTATCTTCACGAGGCTGCAGAGTCAGACAGACAGCCAATAGTCAGCAGAGCTGCTGATTATTTATTCATGAGGGGGCGGGGCTACTGAGCTACTTCTCCGTTAATGGACGCTGCTGCCCGTCAACCTGGTTTCATATTCTAGACATCTTAATGCCTCAGACATGCAAAAGAAGTTGGTGACTTTAGAGGAACTCTTCCTCTGAGGGGGCGGGGCATTTCTGATTAACCAATCACAACAGAGAGGGCCAATCAGAGCAGACTGGGCCCTTGACGTGTCCCTCCAGAAACCCGAAATCGAAGTCCATGTCCGTCAACGACGTCATCACTTCATCATTTCACGTGTCATAATCAGCACATGAGGTCACAGTTTTCGTAGCCATGAGAAGGCGAACAGATAAACAGATGCTCGTTTTTGTCATTAGATTTTATTGCAGTTGAGGTTTACTGAGTGTTTAGAAAAGCAGAGCAGATTGCAAGCGTCCGTGGGGGGGGGGTTATCATCATCATCATCATCATCATGCTGCTGCGTTGGGTAAAAAGGTGCAGCTTCACCCCGATACATTCAGAGTCGCCGTGTCGAGTGTTCCCTCGCTCCCTTTCTGGACGCTGAAAATAAACTTTCAAGCTTCTCTTTTTACAATTCTGTGTTCTGTGTTACATTCAGGACAAAAACACGGCGACCACAGGGAACGCCACGGGTCACATGACAACTCCTCACCTCCTGGGTGAGACACGGGAGGTAACAGGTGAGATATGGGAGACTAGGGGTGAGATATGGGAGATAACGGGTGAGATATGGGAGACTAGGGGTGAGATATGGGAGACTAGGGGTGAGATATGGGAGACTAGGGGTGAGATATGGGAGACAAGGGGTGAGATATGGGAGATAACGGGTGAGATATGGGAGACTAGGGGTGAGATATGGGAGACAAGGGGTGAGATATGGGAGATAACGGGTGAGATATGGGAGACTAGGGGTGAGATATGGGAGACTAGGGGTGAGATATGGGAGACAAGGGGTGAGATATGGGAGATAACGGGTGAGATATGGGAGACTAGGGGTGAGATATGGGAGACAAGGGGTGAGATATGGGAGATAACGGGTGAGATATGGGAGACTAGGGGTGAGATATGGGAGACTAGGGGTGAGATATGGGAGACAAGGGGTGAGATATGGGAGATAACGGGTGAGATATGGGAGACTAGGGGTGAGATATGGGAGACAAGGGGTGAGATACGGGAGATAACGGGAGAGATACGTGAGATAACGGGAGAGATAATGGGTGAGATACGGGAGATAACGGGTGGGATATGGGAGATAAGGGGTGAGATACGGGAGATAACAGGAGAGATAACGGGTGAGATATGGGAGATAACGGGTGGGATATGGGAGATAAGGGGTGAGATACGGGAGATAACAGGAGAGATAACGGGTGAGATACGGGAGGTAACAGGTGAGATACGGGAGAAAACGGGTGAGGTATGGGAGATAACGGGTGAGGTATGGGAGATAACGGGTGATATACGGGAGATAACGGGAGAGATAACGGGCGAGATACGGGAGATAACGGGTGATATACGTGAGATAACGGGAGAGATAACGGGTGAGATACATGAGATAACGGGTGAGATAAGGGTGAGATACAGGAGATAATGGGGGAGATATGTGAGATAAGGGGAGAGATAACGGATGAGATACATGAGATAACGGGTGAGATAAGGGTGAGATACGGGAGATAACGGGTGAGATACGGGAGAGATAACGGGAGAGATAACGGGTGAGATACGGGAGATAACGGGTGAGATACGGGAGAGATAACGGGTGAGATACGGGAGAGATAACGGGTGAGATACATGAGATAACGGGTGAGATACGGGAGAGATAACGGGTGAGATACATGAGATAACGGGTGAGATAAGGGTGAGATACGGGAGATAACGGGTGAGATACGGGAGAGATAACGGGAGAGATAACGGGTGAGATACGGGAGAGATAACGGGTGAGATACATGAGATAACGGGTGAGATACGGGTGAGGTGGTCTAGAGGCGCTATCTTCGTACTTAAACGGGTTCTAGAAGTCCCAGAAGAGTTTTTTTAATAATATATGGTAGAATAACGCTAAAGAACACGTTGGTGCGATCGGCAACATTTAAAGAACTACTGTTTCTTTGGACCGTCTGTCTGCGTCACTAGTTGATGGTTTTGGCGTGGAGCCGTGGAGAAGGCTGAGTCTCCAGGTGAGACTGGCGCTGCAGCTGTGGTCTCTGATGGGCGGCGGCGTTGGTGGTGGCGTTGACATTGGCGTGGGCGTTGCTGGTGGCGGCCTCCCTCTTGGGCGTGTTGTTGAGGAGGTCCAGACTCCGGCGGCTGGAGGAAATGACGTCGGCGACGAACTTGGTGCAGTCGGCGCAGATGTCGCGTAGCGTGCAGCCGTGAGCGTACAGGTGAGGGAACTCCTCCTCCACGGAGCGGCGGGACAAGCTGCGCAGAGACCTGCAGAGCATTATGGGCCAGAGTATGACATCATTAATTCCACGTTGATTAAACGTGAAAAAGCTGCACTTTGACCTTTGAGGGAACAAAAACAACAAAGAATGTAGAACAGAGGAAACATGCAGGAAGCAGTTTAAGAGCAAATTTCCTCCGGCGGTTTTAAAAGGGAAACAGACAGATGTTAATGTTAATCAGCTGGAATGAAAACCAAGCTCGTTCTTTAATAGAAACATGATGAGTGACTGTTCATCGCCGTGGAAACTAACGAGCAGATTAAGGTCATGGTCTGATTAAAATCACTCCAACATTGGCGGTTATTGCAGGTGGGAGATCAGCTGATCGTCACCGTGTCGGCAGACTCTCTCTCTCCAGCTCTCTGTCTAGCTCGCTCGCCCATCTGTCTTCCTGCCCATCACTTCTCACGGACACAACGGGGATCCATGACAGCCGGCTAATTATTACATAATGGCCGCTTAGACGTCTCACGAGAGGCGATGATGTAACAAAGGGACGGGGGCTGGCGGGGGGGAGCGGTGATTGGCTAATCACGGAGGCCAGAGGGGGAGGGGTGGACTTAAATAGATCCAACCTGCATTCTTAACCTGAGCTCTTCATTTGTCCTTGGACTGAAGACGCGTCAGGAGGGACTGGAAGGGGGAACCGGGTCTGAGGGTCACGACCTCAGAGTCAAGTCCGGTCCGTCTGGTGGTCACGTGACTTCCTTATTTTCATTTGAAAACACAAAAAAGGAACAAATGAAGTCCAAGGAGATGTTGCTGGTATGTTGGCGGGAGGGAATGGAACTCAAAAGGTGTAAGAATGTAACGTGTGTTTGTCCACTAGGATGTCAGAAAGGTTGGAATCTAGGGTTCATCAAGGGTTCATCCTCTGAGGACCATAAATGGGATCAAGAAACCTGACAATTTGACCCGTAAACCCCTCAGATTTGTTTTATATTCTCAAAACCAAAGTTTCTAATGCATGGAATTAGCATTAATTTAGTACTGAAAGTAGATTTTTACTGATTCCATTTTGTCCGTTTCAGGTCTGGTCTACATTATGAACCCCCAACAGGCTCTGCTGCTGAAAGCAGACTCACTTATAGACTTGGCTCTTGTGTCCGTGGCTCTTCGGGGTGCTGTGGAAGCCGACTGTGTACACGGGAATGTGGGCCATCTTCTTGGAGGGGATCTTCATCTGGAGGACAAGACAACGACGACACGAAGAAGAACGGCATCGTGAGGAGACACGAGACACTTAGAGGCTAAAATACAGCTGGAGGAACCAGAATAAAGTATTGATCTGTGATTTAATATCAATAACCAGATGAAAAGGATGCTGAAATAACTCCATCATGATGGGGATCAGTAAAAAGTGCTGAGTCATGCTTTGTTAGGTCTGTCTGCTAGACCACAAGAGTCTGGATGATGGGTGCTAGGCTACGCTAACACTCAATCATGAAACATAGATAATATTCCTGAAGGTGTAAGTTACCTTTGCACTGCAGGAGCTGCAGACGGATCTGGAAGACAGACTAGAATTAATCTCTACAAACATTCATATGTGAGTCTGTGAGGCTGAACGAGGCTGTCGATCAATGACAGTGATTCATTCATTCATAAAAAGTATCATTCAAATCGTATGCATTGTGTAGGGGGAGGGGTGCAGATTTTACCACTTATATATCATTAGAGTCATACGTCAGTGTACTTAAAGGGGTGTTTGAGTTCAATACAGCGGAGCAGCAATAACACTGTCGACATCCAATGAAGTCCTCTGATCAGATTATTGATGATCAGCTGACTGAAGAATCTAAAGAGGAACTGTGGTGTGGGTTACCTCGAAGCTTAGGTCAAAGCTAGCGTGGACATGTGTGGTACCTTTTACACAGTAAGCAGGTGGACGGCCACGAGAAGAGAGGGAACTTCACTCTGCAGCAGCAGCAGACCTGAGAACAGTTCAACAGGCTATTTACTGGCAACACAACAGCAGCGTATGATCAACAGGGAGGGAGGGCTCCGTTACTTTGCCTCTCTTCAGGTTGTTGTAGAGCTCTTTGCTCTGAAGGAACTTCTCCATCTCCGCTTTGACCAGCACTCTGCGCACGTTGATGACCTCATCAACCGTCAGGGCGAGACTCTCCACGGGATGACTGAACTCCTCCTGAAACCAGACGTCCGCCATTATAGTTTACTTCTACGGTGACGTATTTACACTAAACACCTCTAGTCTCTATCTAACACGGTGACGTATTTACACTAAACACCTCTAGAGTCTCCATCTAACACGGTGACGTATTTACACTAAACACCTCTAGTCTCCATCTAACACGGTGACGTATTTACACTAAACACCTCTAGAGTCTCTAACACAGTGACGTATTTACACTAAACACCTCTAGAGTCTCTATCTAACACGGTGACGTATTTACACTAAACACCTCTAGTCTCCATCTAACACAGTGACGTATTTACACTAAACACCTCTAGAGTCTCCGTCTAACACGGTGACGTATTTACACTAAACACCTCTAGTCTCCATCTAACACGGTGACGTATTTACACTAAACACCTCTAGTCTCCATCTAACACGGTGACGTATTTACACTGAACACCTCTAGAGTCTCCATCTAACACAGTGACGTATTTACACTAAACACCTCTAGTCTCCATCTAACACAGTGACGTATTTACACTAAACACCTCTAGTCTCTATCTAACATGGTGACGTATTTACACTAAACACCTCTAGTCTCCATCTAACACGGTGACGTATTTACACTAAACACCTCTAGTCTCCATCTAACAAGGTGACGTATTTACACTAAACACCTCTAGAGTCTCCATCTAACACAGTGACGTATTTACACTAAACACCTCTAGTCTCTATCTAACATGGTGACGTATTTACACTAAACACCTCTAGTCTCCATCTAACACGGTGACGTATTTACACTAAACACCTCTAGTCTCCATCTAACACGGTGACGTATTTACACTAAACACCTCTAGTCTCCATCTAACACGGTGACGTATTTACACTAAACACCTCTAGAGTCTCTATCTTACACGGTGACGTATTTACACTAAACACCTCTAGTCTCCATCTAACACGGTGACGTATTTACACTAAACACCTCTAGTCTCCATCTAACACGGTGACGTATTTACACTAAACACCTCTAGAGTCTCCATCTAACACAGTGACGTATTTACACTAAACACCTCTAGTCTCCATCTAACACAGTGACGTATTTACACTAAACACCTCTAGTCTCCATCTAACATGGTGACGTATTTACACTAAACACCTCTAGTCTCTATCTAACATGGTGACGTATTTACACTAAACACCTCTAGTCTCCATCTAACACGGTGACGTATTTACACTAAACACCTCTAGTCTCCATCTAACACAGTGACGTATTTACACTAAACACCTCTAGTCTCCATCTAACACGGTGACGTATTTACACTAAACACCTCTAGTCTCCATCTAACACGGTGACGTATTTACACTAAACACCTCTAGAGTCTCCATCTAACACGGTGACGTATTTACACTAAACACCTCTAGTCTCCATCTAACACGGTGACGTATTTACACTAAACACCTCTAGAGTCTCCATCTAACACGGTGACGTATTTACACTAAACACCTCTAGTCTCCATCTAACACGGTGACGTATTTACACTAAACACCTCTAGTCTCCATCTAACACGGTGACGTATTTACACTAAACACCTCTAGTCTCCATCTAACACGGTGACGTATTTACACTAAACACCTCTAGTCTCCATCTAACACGGTGACGTATTTACACTAAACACCTCTAGTCTCCATCTAACACGGTGACGTATTTACACTAAACACCTCTAGTCTCCATCTAACACGGTGACGTATTTACACTAAACACCTCTAGTCTCCATCTAACACGGTGACGTATTTACACTAAACACCTCTAGTCTCCATCTAACACGGTGACGTATTTACACTAAACACCTCTAGAGTCTCCATCTAACACGGTGACGTATTTACACTAAACACCTCTAGAGTCTCTATCTAACACGGTGACGTATTTACACTAAACACCTCTAGTCTCCATCTAACACGGTGACGTATTTACACTAAACACCTCTAGTCTCCATCTAACACGGTGACGTATTTACACTAAACACCTCTAGAGTCTCCATCTAACACGGTGACGTATTTACACTAAACACCTCTAGTCTCCATCTAACACAGTGACGTATTTACACTAAACACCTCTAGAGTCTCCATCTAACACAGTGACGTATTTACACTAAACACCTCTAGTCTCCATCTAACACGGTGACGTATTTACACTAAACACCTCTAGTCTCCATCTAACACGGTGACGTATTTACACTAAACACCTCTAGTCTCCATCTAACACGGTGACGTATTTACACTAAACACCTCTAGTCTCCATCTAACACGGTGACGTATTTACACTAAACACCTCTAGAGTCTCCATCTAACACGGTGACGTATTTACACTAAACACCTCTAGTCTCCATCTAACACGGTGACGTATTTACACTAAACACCTCTAGTCTCCATCTAACACGGTGACGTATTTACACTAAACACCTCTAGTCTCCATCTAACACGGTGACGTATTTACACTAAACACCTCTAGAGTCTCCATCTAACACGGTGACGTATTTACACTAAACACCTCTAGAGTCTCCATCTAACACGGTGACATATTTACACTAAACACCTCTAGTCTCCATCTAACACGGTGACGTATTTACACTAAACACCTCTAGTCTCCATCTAACACGGTGACGTATTTACACTAAACACCTCTAGAGTCTCCATCTAACACGGTGACGTATTTACACTAAACACCTCTAGAGTCTCTATCATGTAAACCAGTGGGACCACCGAGACCAGGACCAGGACCAACTCACCATCCACTGGTGCTGGCCTCCAGCTGTGGATCCAGACTGCGGTTCTGAGCCCTCGTCCACTGAGCTCAGAGACAGGCGGGCCGGAGAGGATGCCACCCAGCTGTGAGCCGGGTAGGAGGCTGTGAGTGAAGGAGACCAGAGAAACCATGAGTATTTTTTAAACATGGACATCACTGATGGGTTTTGACATTGGTCCAGTGTTGTTATTGTGTCATGTGACTTGTTGCTGGAGAGTCAGAGGTTTCATTTTACATGTCATGGTTGAATATTTGGTGGATTGCATGGGAGATTCACCAAAGTCTCCTTTTAGCGGGAAACTAAAGGCCATGATGTGAAAAGTTAATTCAGCCGCTGCTCTCATGTGTTATTAATCTGATCCCAGTGATTGGAGCCGTGCTGCTACATGTCAACGTCAGATGGCAGTGAGAGGGCTGGTCTCCGGGGGGGGGGGGGGAGTGACCCTGTAGGTGGACGCTGTCGATGCGACTCTAATGGAAAGTAAACAGGCTGAGAGGAAGCTGGGTAAACAGCTCCAGTCCACAGTACTGGGACCAGCTGCCCACGAGGCCCACGAGGCCCTCCAGGCCCACGGTGAGGACCTCCTTCCAGACTCAGAAAGGGTTCAGGTCTCTGGATATGAAGCACATTTCAAAGCCATTAGCCTCCTTCAGTCTGACTTTATCTTTAGATTTGATTAAAATCCCTCAGCTTCATGGCAGACATGATGGTGTTCCAGGTGATGCATCATCACATTGTGTTGATTCTTCGTCTTTGTTTACTTTTGTACACGTCAGGAAATAACAATGAATTTAAATCATATTTAAGTTATCATCATTATTATTGTTTTTATAGTTTCTGCCGTCTTCATGTGTGAGAGCTCCATGACATCTGGTTGCAACGTTTCAGCAGCAATACTGCCCCCTTGTGGTCATTCATTATGTACTTTTACTCACAACTCCTGGAAGGAAAGGAAAGGAAATGTCTCCACACTGACCTCTGTGGTGAGGAGGCGGCCCGGCTCCACTCAGGGTCCTGGACCGGGGCCTCTCCCCCCTCAGCCTCACCCCCAGCTGGGCCGACTCACACAGCGGGGGAGGCGTCTCGGCTCGGAGCAGCGCCAGGTCGTGCTCCGAGAAGGAGCGGTCTCTCTTCAGAGGTATGGGGGAGCTCTCTGCCCTCCTCAGCTCGCCGCTGTCTGGGGACTCCTCCTCCTGGGGGGGGGGGGGGCACACACACACACACACACACACACACACACACACACACACACATACATACACACACACACACACACACACACACACACACTTAGTAAAATAAGTTGAAACATTATCATTCAGAGATCTAATGTATTATTCACTGCATCTGGGCTCTAGATAACCTGGGTTCTCCTGGGCTCTAGATAACCTGGGTTCTCCTGGGCTCTAGATAACCTGGGTTCTCCTGGGCTCTAGATAACCTGGGTTCTCCTGGGCTCTAGATAACCTGGGTTCTCCTGGGCTCTAGATAACCTGGGTTTTCCTGGGCTCTAGATAACCTGGGTTTTCCTGGGCTCTAGATAACCTGGGTTCTCCTGGGCTCTAGATAACCTGGGTTCTCCTGGGCTCTAGATAACCTGGGTTCTCCTGGGCTCTAGATAACCTGGGTTCACCTGGGTTCTAGATAACCTGTCCTGTTGCCACTACGCACAAAAACCTGGTACAATGGCTGGCATCTCATCCTACACACACACACACACACACACACCTCAGATATGTTCATCTCCTCCATCTCGGCCAGCGTCGGGGCCCTCAGCAGGACTCGAGGGCGCGGCGGCGGGCGCGGCTCCGACACGGACAAGTCGATGCACGAGGTGGATTTCACGTTACAAGGACACGTCTGAGCCAAGCAGGGCAGCGAGCCGAACGCTGGGGGAGGAAACATGCAGGACTGATCATCCTCTTATTGAGCGGTATTGGATCGATGATGCCCATCAGAGCCGAGGAGTCTCCCACGTGAAGCTGATCACTATCAGACGCCAAACTTGGCAGCGCTGATCAAATATCTAACTTTGTCCGTTTCTCACATTTTAGTGAACGGTGCACAAACTTAGATCTTGTCTCTTAATTTAGCTCTGAAAGGGCAACGACTTCACACACTTAGCTTTAAAATGTACTAAAATGAAGGGTGAAAATGTTGCAGCCAGGCGGCACGCAGCAACGCAGGAGACTAAGATCTGCACGGCCGGCTGGCATGAGAGTGCATGAGAGTGCATGAGAGTGCATGAGAGTGCATGTGAGTGCATGAGTACGCAAAACAAAGACGAGAGAAGCTCTGATTACAACACATACGGAGGCTCATTCTCTGCTCAGGTGGATATTACTGCTGCATTAGCATAGATAATAACTATATATATATTCATATCTATACATATAGATATATCCCCTTACGTCTGCAGCTGGGCAGGACCACCGGCCGGAGCTTCCTCTCCTGCTTGATCTGAGCCAGGACCTGCTCATGGAGGCAGGGCTGCTGTGGAGGAGGGGGGGGGAGGCTGCGCTCGGACACCTAACGAGGACCGACAATTACAACTTGGAGGAATCCAACATGCAGACCAGAGGTTTATACACGTGTACGGAGAAGAAGTGCCGATATTTAAACACGTGTTCTAGTTTAGATGAGTTCATGGTAAAATGTATAATTAAAGGCCACTTACTGGTTTAAGTGGAGGTCTGGATCTGATGAAGTCCAGGATCAACTCGTGGGCGTTTCTCTTCACCCGTGTGGGAATATCACCGTCCACCTGATCAACACAGGAAACTCCCACTGTAGTACTGCGCTTGTAAACACAACATCGGTATATTATCACCAACAGTATTTAATATTTACATATCAACACCAAGCTTAAACTATTTCACCACTAAATGCTCTACTTTGTTGTTGTACGTGGGGGCGGTGAGAGCCGAGGGACTCAACCGACCATGGAACCAAAACAAAGAGCTGAAGGAAGCTGAAATGCAGAGA
>CM056825.1:1100000-1115000 GCA_029853015.1 Chelidonichthys spinosus | reverse complement strand
GGTCCTCCTCCTGAGGTCTAGCGCCGCAGCAGCGCCTCGTTACCACAACAGTGTTCAGCTAGCCGCACTCAGCGCTTCACTTCCGGTCACGGATTTTAGGAATAATGACGTCGTTAATCAACACGTTGAAAGTTTAAACTTTTTTTAGAGTAATATAAACACATACAGTTTAAAATAAGTAGACGTTATCGTCGTGACGTCACCCAGTGGTTTCTGTGGATAACGGTTTCTATGACTCGAGTTTCGGTACTTCGCCCGTCGCCATCTTGGATTTCAGCCGTTACCGCAACAAGTAAACGGAAACAGTTTTTAAGCGTTATTTCGTAAATAAGATTCAAAATGACAGTAAGTGTTGTACATATACAAATAAATAATATTAAAGCCACGGAAATAAATTAATTAAAAATAAGTATCATGTTCTGGCTTGGGGGATTAGGTAACGAAATATATGAATACAGAAGTTCAATTTACTTACAAAGTTAGCTTCATAATTTAAGGTCAACTTTACAGCTAAGTGTTAAAGTCATCTTAGTAGCTAACTAGCATTGGTAGCGTGGTAGCGACCTGTCAATCAGCAGGTAAGCCCCGCCCCCTAAAGCATCCCCTGCTTTCTGGTCTGGTGGACTCTAAATGGACCATAATGTACTAAATGAACATCATGCTGGATTGAAGAAGACTTGAAACTAGAGATTGAGACCATAAACTCATGTTTACAATGTTTACTGAGATAATACATCAAGAGAGAAGTAGGACCATTTTCTCATAGACTTCTATACAACCAGAGAGGAGTCGCCCCCTGGTGGCCAGCAGAGAGAAGTAGGACCATTTTCTCATAGACTTCTATACAAGCAGAGAGGAGTCGCCCCCTGGTGGCCAGCAGAGAGAAGTAGGACCATTTTCTCATAGACTTCTATACAACCAGAGAGGAGTCGCCCCCTTGTGGCCAGCAGAGAGAAGTAGGACCATTTTCTCATAGACTTCTATACAACCAGAGAGGAGTCGCCCCCTGGTGGCCAGCAGAGAGAAGTAGGACCATTTTCTCATAGACTTCTATACAACCAGAGAGGAGTCGCCCCCTGGTGGCCAGCAGAGAGAAGTAGGACCATTTTCTCATAGACTTCTATACAACCAGAGAGGAGTCGCCCCCTGGTGGCCAGCAGAGAGAAGTAGGACCATTTTCTCATAGACTTCTATACAACCAGAGAGGAGTCGCCCCCTGGTGGCCAGCAGAGAGAAGTAGGACCATTTTCTCATAGACTTCTATACAACCAGAGAGGAGTCGCCCCCTGGTGGCCAGCAGAGAGAAGTAGGACCATTTTCTCATAGACTTCTATACAACCAGAGAGGAGTCGCCCCCTGGTGGCCAGCAGAGAGAAGTAGGACCATTTTCTCATAGACTTCTATACAACCAGAGAGGAGTCGCCCCCTTGTGGCCAGCAGAGAGAAGTAGGACCATTTTCTCATAGACTTCTATACAACCAGAGAGGAGTCGCCCCCTGGTGGCCAGCAGAGAGAAGTAGGACCATTTTCTCATAGACTTCTATACAACCAGAGAGGAGTCGCCCCCTGGTGGCCAGCAGAGAGAAGTAGGACCATTTTCTCATAGACTTCTATACAACCAGAGAGGAGTCGCCCCCTGGTGGCCAGCAGAGAGAAGTAGGACCATTTTCTCATAGACTTCTATACAACCAGAGAGGAGTCGCCCCCTGGTGGCCAGCAGAGAGAAGTAGGACCATTTTCTCATAGACTTCTATACAACCAGAGAGGAGTCGCCCCCTGGTGGCCAGCAGAGAGAAGTAGGACCATTTTCTCATAGACTTCTATACAACCAGAGAGGAGTCGCCCCCTGGTGGCCAGCAGAGAGAAGTAGGACCATTTTCTCATAGACTTCTATACAACCAGAGAGGAGTCGCCCCCTGGTGGCCAGCAGAGAGAAGTAGGACCATTTTCTCATAGACTTCTATACAACCAGAGAGGAGTCGCCCCCTGGTGGCCAGCAGAGAGAAGTAGGACCATTTTCTCATAGACTTCTATACAACCAGAGAGGAGTCGCCCCCTGGTGGCCAGCAGAGAGAAGTAGGACCATTTTCTCATAGACTTCTATACAACCAGAGAGGAGTCGCCCCCTGGTGGCCAGCAGAGAGAAGTAGGACCATTTTCTCATAGACTTCTATACAACTAGAGAGGAGTCGCCCCCTGGTGGCCAGCAGAGAGAATGACAATTGAAGGACCTTCAGAACTGGAAGTCATCTTCTGAATCTAAATCAGTAAAAGACAAATGTGTCATTAATTATTTATTTTTTAACCCATGAAACAAATGAACACTGTTTTATTTAGCGATATGTTGCAAAGAACTGATCTTATCGTTTAAACAGAGTTGTAAACACACAAACGATCTCAATCTAATCGTTTCAAACTTGATCACTGTCTGTTTAGCCCCTTTGCTTTTATTGTGAAAGTGAAGCCACTGCGCATCCGGTCCTGGCCTGGTCCATCGTGGCGGACTTGACTCGGCCCGTTGGAGCATGGTTGAGGCTGTCGCATCGTCACCCACCTGCCGGAGAGGAGACGCAGTGCTTCTCCTCATGAACCAGCAGCTCCGACTCTGATGACATGTGATCACAACGAGACGCGTGTTTGACTGCAGGTGTCGCACCTTCAACCAATCAGAACCTTCGAAACGGGACGCAGCAGGAGCCAGGGAGGCCTCAGCCAAGAAAATATAAGAAAATCAAATAATCATAATAATACATTCAAATATACAATTTCTCATAAAAAATAAGGTAAAATCGAAATATTGTTTTATTATCATGATGTCAAGCCAGTAGCTGAAATAAAGCGGTTGACCGATATGTTTAAATACATTTTCTTAGTACAAGTTATCAACACTTTTGCAGCAATGCTTCAAACCTCTTATTTTGAAGGAAGAATCATCGCCGTTTCCTGGTTTAATGTGGCGTCTGCTGTGATCTGGTTGCAGCATCTTTTCTCCTCAGTCAGCAAACTGGTCCTAAAGGAAGAAAACACTTGACAACATCATTATTTATTTACCTTTCAGTTAATGTCTCATAATCTCAGAGGCCTCACGAGGAACTCTTCAAAGCTTTTTTTTATCTCCCATATTTCTTTTATACATTTAAAACATTTAAGGGGGCAGGATTTTAGAAGCAGTTTGCTTTATCTGCTCTTTCTCAATGTATTCGATTTCTGGATGAAGCTGATGTTTGTATTTCTTTTCTTTTTCAGTATGTTGAATGCTTGAGATAAATAAAATAAAATAAATAAAAATGAGAAGAACAGCTGTTCCAAAGCATTGCAGGTGTCTCATTTTGTTCATCCAGTTTATTTGCTGCCACAAAGAGAACGTTTATTCATGTGCTATCATGTATTAATTTTTTCTGACCCACAGTTAAATATGTAAATATCTATAACAGTGGTATATTTCCTATATACTCATATATGGGAGAACAAACATAATAATAGCATGATAATACTTTCGGATGACTGTCAATCTACTAGAATTCTGTTTGTTAAAAACTTGTTCAAGAAAAAGAAATGTAAGTGTTCAGTTTCGGCCAGCAGATGGCGCCGTGACGTAAGTGATGAGACTCGGTTTACAACCAGTTCAACGTGACAGAATGGAAAACAGCCAAATGTTCCATGTAAATGTTTATTGCAGTCATTAGTACCATAAAGTTTCTGCTCCATAAGTTACCTTCATGTCGTATTTAAAAATGAGAGCCAATGTCGGCCATTAAAAACCACTGACATCATCGTATAAGGCGCTGACATCATCAACTGACCCCTCCACACAACACTGACACATGAGAAAGAAAAAACTGGTTCATGTTCTTCACATTTCCAGGGACTAAAACCGCCACTCTTCAGTTCCCAGAATCCTCGGCGTGTCGGCGCTCGTGTGTGTGTGCGTCTGATTTGCATCCAACGATAATCAGCTAAACACTGTCAGAGGAGAGACGTCTGTTCTACTAAACACATTGTCTTCCTTCAAGGCAAAGAGGCTGCTGGGAAATCCATCAGCGCGGTGGCACAGAGAGAACACAATGTCCTGGCAAACCTTCCTCCACATGTTCCATATGTGCCATATGTTCAATAGGTTCCACATGTTCCAGACTCTCAGCCAGACTCTCTTTCAACACAGCAGACGCTCTACGTTGAACTTTAATCTATTGCTTCACTTGAGCAAGGTACCTCTCGGGCTTTTATTGTGAAAGGTAAGAAGGAAATGTTAAAATGAAAATATAAAAATAGAAAGAACGTTTTTGACACTTTTTTCCCGGTAGAAGTTCACAAACTACCGACAACAGTTAAAAGTGTGTCTTCACGTTGACGTGAGTCGAAGGTCTGGAGGCGGAGCCCCGCCCACTTCTGTACGAAGAAAGCCGCGACGCAGCGGCGATGGTAACGTTAGCTTCATAGAAGCACAACACCTGTGGTTCCTCCGCCTCCCTCGCCTTGACGACTCCGCTAGGAGCCAACTTCGCAAGGAGACTTCGCTCGGAGACAACTTTGCTAGAAGATAAGTTCGCTAGTAGACAACATCAACGACGTCGCTAAGAGACAACTTTGCCAGGAGACAACTTGGCAAGGACACTTCGCTAGGAGACAACTTTGTTAGTAGACGACTTCGCTAGTAGATGACTTCGTTGTCACAGCGTGAAAACACTGTGTCATTTAGCATGCTAGTGTTAGCTCGCTAACTAGCCAGCTGCTTAATGAGTTTACAGCTTAAAAAACACGCAGATCTGAAGAGAAACGCTACGGTTGACTAAACGTTTCATCCCTAATGATTGTTAAACTCCAACTCATCAACGACCGACCAATTAGAAAAGAACGACTCCTGTAAACAAACACGGATAAAGTTTACATAAGAACTACAGAACTACAGAACTACAACAGGATGTAGTGAGTAGAGTCACCGGACCGAGTTGTATAATTGCGATAACACGTGGTTACGTGTTTTCCAGGTTCATCTTCTGCATCAGCTCCTCTGTCTCTGTACCGTACAACATCGGTTACCGTACAATATCATTCACATTTTAATCCTGTCCTCGTCATGAGCCGAAGCTTTGACCGGACGTCGTTGCTCATCAGTCTGCGAGGACTTCCTGCAGCCCCAGGCACCGCCGCCTCAGTTTTTCGGACGCTCCGTTTTAGCCGCCAACCAGCTGAATCGGTACGGTTCCCGTGGCGACAGCAGATCTATGTCCAGCTTCTTCTGCTCCTTCTCGCTGTTCACCGGCCGGTAGCCGAGCAGCGTCATGGCACCCTTGCACACCTCCTGGATGCGCTTGACCTTGGCATGCGGCAGTGTGGTCCGCCACGCCTGCGACACGTCGGCGGCGTTGCGCGAGGTGATCTTGAACGCCTCCTTCTTGGAGCCTTTGCCCTTCCCGTGCGTCACACGGTAGATCCACTCCTCCAGCTCCGTGGTCATGTCCAGGCCCACAAAGTCGTACATGGCAGAGATCTCAGCGAGCGGGTTGCGGGCCACGTCCTCGTAGCGGACCATCTTGTAGCGGCCTTTCAGGAACGGTGGCGGCTTCAGCATGGCGCGCTCGTTGATGCGCACGTGGCTGCGGCAGATCTCCTGCATGACCTGGTACTGCACCTCCGCCGGCGGGATGCTCCTCTGCTCCAGGACGATGGCGTTGTCGCTCATGAAGGCCTTGGCGGACGCCTCCCTGGACCGCACCACGGCCCGGGGGTCCCGGACCAGGTGGATGATGCGGAGGTCCAGGCTCGGGTCCTGCAGGAGCGGGTAGAGGGACTCCAGCTCGAAGAAGCGCACCTCCTTCAGCACCACGTGGCTGTAGGTGTCGCAGGCGTCCGCCACGCCCTGCAGGCCGCGGGCGTCACACGACCGCACGCACTGGGTCTGGTTGCTGAACTGGCTGCGTGGCGTGAGGGGGCAAGCGGGCAGCGAGCACAATGCTCTGCTGTGACTCCACATGAACAGGGAGGAGACGTTGTGCTGCTCCGGCAGGTAGGCCTCCATCACCGACATGTCGCACTGGAAGACGCTGCGGAGCAGATCCCTCACCGCCATCCGCAGCGCCCGCGCTCCCGGCCGCTGCAGCTTGGTCCACACGTGCCACGCCGGCTCCATGAGGTAGAAGGCCGACGGGTGCTGGCTGAACACCTGACCCACGAAGGAGGAGCCCGACCGCCACGACGACAGCAGCAGGACGTGGACCTTGCCATTGGTGGGGGCGGGGCCACAGGGGCCCAGCTGGACGTACCAGCCGCAGAACAGTACCACCGCTGCCCCCTGCAGGATCACCAGGAAGATCATGGTGCTGAGGTTCACTCTGCAGCGGGGCATGATGGCCGAGGGTCGCCGCTGCTCTCCGGGGGATCGGTGTGATGGATCTCTCGCTCTTTATTCGTCCTCTGAGGAAATAGGTGTGGCCTCTGAGAGAGAGAGAGAGAAAAGAAAAATTTGAACAATCTTCCTCACAAATCACCACTTACGAACGCTGATAGGGCTGGGATTCATATATTTATAGAACATATTTTAAGTAACTCTGTGGAACCACTAGGGGTCCCGGACCCCCTGTTGAAGAACTCAGCAACCTGTCAATGAGCAGATAAGCCCCGCCCCCTAAAGTATCCCCTGCTTTCTGGTCTGGTAGACTCTAAATGGATTGAAAAAGACTTGAAACTAGAGATTGAGACCATAAACTGTTTGTTCATGCCTTCTGCTGTTGTGTAGTGTTGTGTAGTTGTTCTATTGTGTCTGTTGCGTAGGTATCAGGTGGTATTGTACTGTGGAAACAAATTTCCTCCTCGGGGGACAATAAAGTCTAAAAGGAGAGCAGAAACAAAGAGAGGGATTTTGGGATCCAGTCCCTGACGTCATCTGTTGTGCTTATTGAACAAGTCGTGACAAGAGCTCCTCACCCTGAGACCCTCCGGATACAAAGGATTAACCCCAGACCCCCGTCCTGACAGGACCGCCTCTCAACGGCTGCTGGATGTCACACTGTCCAGGTTCCACTCATCCATCTCCGCCGGCCGAGAAGCCGGCTAATCATTGAAAAGCTTTTATCTGATTGCATCGACTCTTCTGCAAACACAGAAACTTCACATAAAGTCCACCGGAGCGCTGACTGACGGTGTTGGGGAATTTCCATCTTCGTAATAATCGTAAACATCGTCACGAGTGACGTGAAAAAGCTGTCTAGTTTGTTATCGTGGCAGTCATAAATGGACCTTAAAGAATGAATCAGACAAACTACATTGAAAATGTATGTATCCTTTATTCAGGCAGGTATTACATGTTTCACTAAAAAGTTTGTTTTTTCTGTGACGCATATTTCTTGTTTTGAGTGATTTCGGGTGATTACTGGATGTTTTAGTGCCATTTAAAGAGTTTTAAGCAGATTTTGATGATAACGGTGACACAAGTCGGGCTGCAGGTTAAGGCTGTTCTGATCAGAATCAGAGAGATCAACGATCAAACTATTTAGAACCAATATCAGCTGATGTAGCCGTTAGCTGATCAATGCAGCATAAACCTCAGTAACGCCGACATAAAATCAAATAGAAGACATTTACAATGCAGACATCAAACTTCAAGCTCAGTGAGTCTGTGGAGATCGGAGGAAAAGTTAAGAGACTCTGAACGTCCCAACTAAAAACTATCAGCTTTTTAAGGCAACAAAAGACGGAAACACAGAGTTTCCATCCTTCTGAGCTCTGCTGTTCCACTATAGAGACATTGACCTCTGTTGGCGTCTGCTCGTCACTACAACATCAACACAGCGTCGTAGAAAGAGCAGCGACTGGATTGATGACGGTCTGAGAATCATACCCGTATAAATACCTGGATAATGGCACCCAAGCCTGCTCTGAACCTCTGGGACACGTCCACGTCCTCATGACTTGCTAGGTTACTGTAAGTCCGATAGGTGGGTGCGGCAGCGATCCCTAAGGACTGGTTCCAGTTAATGGGCAGTTACAAATAACTTCCTATGCCCTTGAAACGTGGATTGCTCAACAGTCTGGCCACCAGCAGGAAGTCAACGTGGACGTACGGAGGAATCAGACCTGTGATCTCTCAGCGGGGAGAGTTTCTATCCTCATTGTTAAACTTCTTCTATTTGTCCTCGTGTTCTCCATTACGTTGCTCCGTACAACGTAATGTAACACAGGGACAGGGTCATTACTCACTCATTAGAAGTTCAAAAGTATGAAAATCAGCATGAATCTCATTTCTTCCTGTTTTATTACATTGAATCAGTAACTAAACGTCGCCCACATGCTGCAGGTAAACAAGCCCCTCCCTGTTGTTGCAGAGACCAGGATCCCCCCCCCCCACCAGCAATGACGGCTGGTTGCCCAATAAAACTTAAACTTAAAAAAATTAATGGAACTCTGTTCCACTAACACATATACTCCAATTTAAATTGGATCCAGAATTAACATTAAACTTAAACATTTTTGAGGTGATTCAATTTTATGTAGCTGAATTTCTCTCAACATATCGATTCAGCAAGGAACCTGTTCAAGAGCCAAACAGGAAGTCTGATCTTATCAGGAGGATCAGACCATTGTGGTCTTGCTATCTGAGCTGAACATATTTAGCCGACGCCCAGGCGAAGCAGCATCTCCACATCCAACAGAAACACATCACATGTCAAAACCTCTACCTCCAAGGAACCTCTACCAGCAAGGAACCTCTACTGGTCAGGAACATCTACCTGCAAGGAACCTCTACTGGTAAGGAACCTCTACCTGCAAGGAACCTCTACTGGTAAGGAACCTCTACATAAAGGAACCTCTACCTGCAAGGAACCTCTACTGGTAAGGAACCTCTACATAAAGGAAACTCTACTGGTAAGGAACCTCTACATAAAGGAAACTCTACTGGTAAGGAACCTCTACATAAAGGAACCTCTACTGGTAAGGAACCTCTACATAAAGGAAACTCTACTGGTAAGGAACCTCTACATAAAGGAACCTCTACTGGTAAGGAACCTCTACATAAAGGAACCTCTACCTGTAAGGAACCTCTACATAAAGGAACCTCTACCTGTAAGGAACCTCTACCAGTAAGGAACCTCTACCAAAAGGAACCTCCACTGGTAAGGAACCTCTACCAGTAATTAACCTCTACCTAAAGGAACCTCCACCGGTAAGGAACCTCGACATAAAGGAACCTCTACCTGTAAGGAACCTCTACCAGTAAGGAACCTCTACCAAAAGGAACCTCCACTGGTAAGGAACCTCTACCAGTAATTAACCTCTACCTAAAGGAACCTCCACCGGTAAGGATACTCTACCTGCAAGAACCCTCTACCTGCAAGGAACCTCTACATAAAGGAACCTCTACCTGTAAGGAACCTCTACCTAAAGGAACCTCTACCTGTAAGGAACCTCTACCTAAAGGAACCTCTACCTGTAAGGAACCTCTACCAGTAAGGAACCTCTACCTAAAGGAACATCCACTGGTAAGGAACCTCTACCTGCAAGGAACCTCTACCTGCAAGGTACCTCTACCTGTAAGGAACCTCTACCAGTAAGGAACCCCCGGCGTTGCAGCGCTACAGGCTCATGTTTTTGGAGATCTCAGCTGTGGAGGAACAACAAGCCGGAGCTCCTCAGGAGGGTTTCAGGGTGTCGGGCAGCTGCGTGGATCTCCGTGAGAGTCGGAGGATAAATAATCAAAGCTCACACAGCTGCCCACTTTGTCAACTCGCTGAAGGAAGGATGCCGACGCTTAATTGTGCTGAGCAAACATTTCACAGCGATGTGGTTGACATTATAAAGATGAAATAATTACTGTAAACATTCGGGCTGGGCTTTATACCATCTGTCTGCCCTTTCATCAGGGATCCGGTTCAAAAACCCTCGCCATATTTCCTTCATCGGGATGATTATCAATGTAAAATAAATGTTTTCATTTATTCATACTTCATATTATTCATACGCAGGGAGAACTTATCACCGTCTTTATTCACTGAAGAATGAAATTCACCAAAATAAAGTTTATTTTCTGTGTGACAATAATAAATATTAGTTTCTAAACAGAATGTAAAGAGATTCCAGAATGATTTAAACATTATAATTATCTGGATTAATCATCATTTATCTATATAATCCATATCAGAAAAGTAATCCCAATCACATTTAAATACTTGATAATAATAATAATAGTAATAATAATAATAATAATAATATAATAGTAATAATAATTCAGTCGTGGAGGTCTATGGACCCACGTTACCTCCATGACTGAGTGCTACATTCCGGTGGTCTACTCGCAGGTCCGGGGCTCCACCTGGACGAGGACTTATTTGTAGATTACATTGGATTACCACAGTTCTCCCAATGAACCCTACAGACCCGGACTACAGACCCGGACTACGGAGCCGGACTGGGTGGGATTAGGGCTGTGGAGCCCCCTCTGTCCGGGTAACAGACCCCGGGTTCGGTCGAAGTGAAGGGAACTTTCTGCCGGAGTCGGACCACCGACGTCCCGCTGGTTTCCGCACGTGTCCCGCTTGTTTTGGCCCCAAACAGGCGGATCCGGTCTCGGGTTTTTGGTCCCGAAGAAGAGCAGAAGTTGAAGCAGCTCGTTTCCACGGAGAGTACAGAGAGGAAACACGGAGGAGGACTGGTCTTACCTCCAGTTCTGTTGTGGGTCTCGCTGCCTGGCGACGGAGCCGGTGCGCGGCTCTCTCCGGTCCCAGCAGCTCCGGTCGTCGGTACCCCCCCCCCGGTCCTCGGTGCTGCCGTCCCCGCCCCTCGGTGCTCGGTGCTCGGCCAGCTGCTGCTGGCTACGTCCGCTGTCCGGCGGGTACAGAGCAGCGCTGCGTTGAGACGTGGCCAGGGGCTCTGCGGGGCTGACTGGCAGCGGGGCTGGGCGGGGGCTGCTGGGGGGGGCGGGACCAGAGCCAGGATTCCTGGTCCGGGAACAGGCTCGGCAGCGCTTTCTTACATCTGCTGATTCAAAGCAAAGTTTACAAAGGAAACATTTACCCTGCTGCCATTCATTAATCTGTCCATTAATCAATAACTATTTATTAGTAATAATATTGTTTTACTGTCAGACCGCAAATCTGGAATGAACAGAGAGTTATGAGTGTAGCTGTACAGTGTTATGGTGGATTAGCCAAACCCTGAAATTCACGTACATATAGACATATACCGACATATACGGAAATATACCAATGTATACCATCATATATGTAAATATACTGACGTATACCATCATATACGGAAATATACCAACGTATACCATCATATACGGAAATATACCAACATATACCATCATATATGTAAATATACCAATGTATACCATCATATATGTAAATATACTGACGTATACCATCATATACGGAAATATACCAACGTATACCATCATATACGGAAATATACCAACATATACCATCATATATGTAAATATACTGACGTATACCATCATATACGGAAATATACCAACGTATACCATCATATATGTAAATATACTGACGTATACCATCATATACGGAAATATACCAATGTATACCATCATATATGTAAATATACTGACGTATACCATCATATACGGAAATATACCAATGTATACCATCATATACGGAAATATACCAACATATACCATCATATATGTAAATATACTGACGTATACCATCATATATGGAAATATACCAATGTATACCATCATATATGTAAATATACTGACGTATACCATCATATACGGAAATATACCAATGTATACCATCATATACGGAAATATACCAACATATACCATCATATATGTAAATATACCAATGTACACCATCATATACGGAAATATACCAACATATACCATCATATATGTAAATATACCAATGTACACCATCATATACGGAAATATACCAACATATACCATCATATATGTAAATATACCGACATATACCATCATATATGTAAATATACCAATGTATACCATCATATATGTAAATATACCAATGTACACCATCATATATGTAAATATACTGACGTATACCATCATATATGTAAATATACCAATGTATACCATCATATATGTAAATATACCAATGTACACCATCATATATGTAAATATACTGACGTATACCATCATATATGTAAATATACCAATGTACACCATCATATATGTAAATATACTGACGTATACCATCATATATGTAAATATACCAATGTACACCATCATATATGTAAATATACTGACGTATACCATCATATATGTAAATATACCAACGTATACCATCATATATGTAATATACCACATATACATCATATATGTAATATACCAATGTATACCATCATATATGTAAATATACCAATGTACACCATCATATATGTAAATATACTGACGTATACCATCATATATGTAAATATACCAATGTACACCATCATATATGTAAATATACTGACGTATACCATCATATATGTAAATATACCAATGTACACCATCATATATGTAAATATACCGACGTATACCATCATATATGTAAATATACCAACGTATACCATCATATATGTAAATATACCAATGTACACCATCATATATGTAAATATACTGACGTATACCATCATATATGTAAATATACCAATGTACACCATCATATATGTAAATATACCAATGTACACCATCATATATGTAAATATACTGACGTATACCATCATATATGTAAATATACCAATGTATACCATCATATATGTAAATATACTGACGTATACCATCATATACAGAAATATACCAACATATACCATCATATATGTAAATATACCGACGTATACCATCATATACAGAAATATACCAACGTATACCATCATATACAGAAATATACCAACGTATACCAACGTATACCATCATATACGGAAATATACCAACGTATACCATCATATACAGAAATATACCAACGTATACCAACGTATACCATCATATACGGATATATACCAACGTACACCATCCATCCATCCATCCATCCATCCATTTTCTACCGCTGATCCTGTATTTAGGGTCACGGGGGGGCTGGAGCCAATCCCAGCTGTCATTGGGCGAAGGCAGGGTACACCCTGGACAGGACGCCAGTCTATCGCAGGGCCGACATGTAGAACATACACCATCATATATGGAAATATATCAACGTATACCATCATATACGTTAATATGCCGACGTATTCCATCATATACGTAAATATACCAATACCGTTGTTTACCCCCGTATATTGAAATATACCGACGTATACCATCCTATAGGGACATATACCGTCCTCTACCCTGGTTTCCCTCATACCACAGTGAAATGTCAGCGAGGCATGAAGTAACAGCCCATTGATGCTGCGTGAGTAAAGGTCTCCGTACAAAGGTTAGCACGTTACGACTGTATGTGACATAAACGGGTGTGAACGCTACGAGGGAATGTGATGGCCAGACATCCAGTTAACACTCCTCACTTCCTCCATGAAACACATGAGACTTTCACTGCATGTCATCGTGGTAGAATACTGTACGGGATCTACCACAGGGGATCTACTTTACGCTCCTGGCTCAACCAATGTCATGAAAGCTTGGTGTGCCGTGGAGAAGGAAGTATTATGTGATTATTAATAGATATTGTTTGGATAACTGCTCACAGTACAGGTGGAGGTGCTGCTATAAAGGCCATAAAACCAGCTGTTTTCCCATTGGTTGCACTTTGAAAGGTGGCGGTACGAGGTGAGATTATTGGTTACTGCTTTCCACCGTACCGGCCCCTCCTGGCAGAGCCGGCCCCCCGGAGTGGTCTCACCAACCCAGATACCCATCGATGTGGACCCTTTAGTCCTCCTAGGCCTCGGTGAATGAACTACAACACAGAGCTATTGATCACAAGATTTATCCAGAGAAAAAAACTAACACTGAAACACTGAGGATGCATCTGGTTCCTGTATAAACCGGACTCATATCCTGTTCTTCTCCAAGCCAAAGCTCTCTGGTCACCAGTACAGGCCGATTGGAGGAGAGAGAGGAGTGGAGGTGGGTGAGTCCGCCGTAGGGCACTGATGTGGACTCAGTTTGGAACAACCAGAAGAGCAGTAATCCACTCACAGCCTCAGTAACAGAGTCCACCTTCTCCAGAGTCACATTCAAGCACTTTCAAAGCATCTCCATGCTTTTCCAGCCCCTTCCAGCTGTGGTAAACTCCATCTTTGTACCAATCCAATGGTCAGTATTCAGTCTACTTATTCTGTCACTTGTTCATCACATTAAATGAGATGTTCTTGTCCTCTAAACAACCAACATGATGTTTGGAGACAGCTTTTTACAGAAGGACCACAAATGAAAGGAAAACTAATTCCACTAACAGATCCACAGAAATATAATCACCAACTATTTTCATCATCTGTTCATCATCAAAAGTCATTTTTCATAAAGAAATGTCAGGAAATGCTGTTTTCAGTTTCTTTTCTCTGTTCTATCATAGATGTCATCACATACAACACACATTTATAGACCTTTAGTCTACATCCAAGCACTTTTCAAAACCTTGAAAACAACACACTGAAATGTTTTCCCGTACCCGTACCAACCTCACCGACTGGTTCAAGTGGAGCTGAAATTATAAAAAAAGCCCTTTTAACCTTTTTCAAACTTCTTGTTTTAAAAACCCAACAGAACAACTTCTATGTGGACTCTGAATCTGCTGCAGGAAACAGGGTGTGACTCCCAACGAGCCGTCTGGTCCAACCCAATGGCTTAAATGAGCTAATACAGTGGTCCTGGTCCAGGTCCACACACACACACACACACACACACACACACACACACAGCTCGTCGTGGGCATGTAGATGAGCACACATCTCCCGGGGCGGTGAGTCAGAGGAAAATTAAAACCATGACTCCGGCCTCGAGAGTCCTGAACCTTAGATTTGCACATCATCAAAAACAGAAATAGAGCAGATTATAGAAGACGTGGATGTGTATCACGGTATCTTTTCTTCCAGGTGTGGACTACAATTAAA
>CM056825.1:1092500-1097500 GCA_029853015.1 Chelidonichthys spinosus | reverse complement strand
TAGAAAGCACTGAGAGCTCCAACACCTAGAACTGCACCAATGCTTGCATTTCTGAAGAAGAGAAACCGTTTCAGTTTCATACAACTGAATATTCTGACTTGTCATTCAAAGATGAAATAAATGGCTGAAGAGGAAACGTGTTAAAAAGGTACAAATACTTTATTATCCGTCACCTAAAACTATGTACAACAGAATCAAACGAATGAGCTCATTTTTCAGAAACAGAAATAGTTGAATATAGAAAAATCTCCTTTAAAATGTGGCTTAACATAAGAGTAGAAGAAGAAATCCAGGGACCTGGTGTACTTCCTGGAGCCGAGGGCCTGCTTGGGAACCAGTCCAGGAGGTCACCTGGAGGTCACGACAGGTGGGGTTTCCCCACGGGAACGGGAACGGTGGCGAGCACCTGGTTCTGGAAAACAAATCTCTTGACGCGCTCGAAGACCCAGAGGAAGACGAGGAGGATGCTGACGTACTGAATCCAGGCAAATTTGATGGTTTCCCAGAAGCCCGGGCGATAGGTGGCAGGAGGTCAAGGTGGAAGTGACATAAAAAAGTGTAATGTATTATTTACAGGTTGAAGATTTCTAATAAAGATCACACCTTCCTGCGTTTCCTGAAGGATATCTGATGACCTCCACGGGGTACCGGATCTCAGCATTCAGCTGGAAGGGAGAGCCGGCAGCTCGACCCACAGTCCAGACCGGCATGGGACAGGCCAGCACGGTGGTCACTGTGGGGGTGGGGGGGTGGGGGGGGGTGAGTCTCACAGTATATCTAAAAAACTCAATCAGGCCTTTTCAACTTACAGTTTCGGTCCTGGTAGCTCCTGATGATGTTGTCGAGGTCATACGCGCTGGCAAAGGGACTGGAGCCGTCGACCACGGAGACCTGGCAGCGCCGAGGAGACACACCGTCACCTCAGGACTCAATGTGATCAATTTATCTTTACGTCCCAAAAGAATATTCTATTCTAGTCCTGCTAATAGATCCCTGAAACACACAGAAACCGTAGTCCAGTCTACGAGGCTCCAGTCTACGAGTCTCCAGTCTACAAGGCTCCAGTCTACAAGGCTCCAGTCTACGAGTCTCCAGTCTACGAGTCTCCAGTCTACGAGTCTACAGTCTACAAGGCTCCAGTCTACGAGTCTCCAGTCTACAAGGCTCCAGTCTACAAGGCTCCAGTCTACGAGTCTCCAGTCTACGAGTCTCCAGTCTACGAGTCTACAGTCTACAAGGCTCCAGTCTACAAGGCTCCAGTCTACGAGTCTCCAGTCTACGAGTCTACAGTCTACAAGGCTCCAGTCTACGAGTCTCCAGTCTACGAGGCTCCAGTCTACGAGGCTCCAGTCTACGAGTCTCCAGTCTACGAGGCTCCAGTCTACGAGTCTACAGTCTACGAGTCTCCAGTCTACGAGGCTCCAGTCTACGAGTCTCCAGTCTACGAGTCTCCAGTCTACGAGGCTCCAGTCTACGAGGCTCCAGTCTACGAGTCTACAGTCTACGAGTCTCCAGTCTACGAGGCTCCAGTCTACGAGGCTCCAGTCTACGAGGCTCCAGTCTACGAGTCTCCAGTCTACGAGGCTCCAGTCTACGAGGCTCCAGTCTACGAGTCTACAGTCTACGAGTCTACAGTCTACAAGGCTCCAGTCTACGAGTCTCCAGTCTACGAGGCTCCTCGGCTCACCTACATCCCTCACAGGTCACCAGGTCATCCATCCCATCATGATGACTCAGCATTCCTGAGTCATCGTTTACCCTTCACAGCTTCACCTTCATATAGTCTTCTACCATCATATCTGGATGGATGGTGGACAGACAGACAGACAGGCAGACAGACAGGCAGACAGGCGTCCTCACGTTGTAGGCGTCGTAGAGGCCGCGGTGAGGCAGCGGCGTCCTCTGCAGCAGCTTCAGGTCTCCACTCAGCAGCAGCTTGGCCCCGGGGACAGCAGACGAGTGCTGCACGTAGACCAGACTCTGCATCACCACGGTGGCCATCCGCTGGAAACAAACACACACACACCATGATGATGTGCTACCAACCACATAATGATATCATCTCCGACGTGATGAGATCAGTCAGTAAGGTCTAGAATGTGGGAATGCTGGGAGACTCGTACGTACAGAGAGCTTGTAACTGAAGGTGAGCAGCAGCTGGACACTGTAGACCTGCTCCACGGGTTTCAGGGGCAGCTGCAGCTGGAAGACCAGGAGGTCCAGCTTCCCATCCTGGTTCTGGTCCTCTTCTCTCACCTGCAGAGAAAAGACAAACAACACCATCAAACCATCGGAAATAAAATAAATCAGAATGTCTTCCTGTATAGATGAAGGATACATGGATACCGGGCTGTATTTTCCATTTGTCTACCATAATAATAATAATACATTAATAATAATAATACATTATTATTGTTATTAATAATAATAATATACAATAACAATAATAATACAATAATAATACATTATTAATAATAATAATACATTAATAATAATAATAATAATAATACAATAATACAATAATAATAATAATACATTAATAATAATAAATAATTAAAAAAAAACACTGTGAAAAAAGGTGGGGGGGGGGGGGGGGCAATATTCTGAGAAAAAAAGCCCTGTTTCTCTGGATATTGCCCCTCTCTCCTCCGTTTTCTAATACGTTAGAATGAGACCGTCTTTAACAGAGACTGCCCATGGTGGTGGACTACACATCCCAGCTCTAGCATAGCTGCTGGTCTGAGTTTTAGTGGTTCTCACTGAGACGGCGGGGATCCGGAGGTTGGACCCGAGCATGCGGTTCAGGTGTGGGAAGGTGCTCCAGGCCACGTAGTCCCCCTGGGTGCTGGTCGCTGCCACCAGCAGGGTCTGGTACTGGAACCGGACGGCCGGCTGCTCCTCATAGCTGCTCCTCTTCAGCCAGAAACCTACAACAAACAAACATGGCGACGTTCACACACACACACAAACAACATGTAGCATCGGTACGAAGAGCCGGGGGCTCCGTTACCGTGGCTCCGGTAGGCAACGAGCAAGGGCGGGATGTAGGTCAGACCCAGGACCAGCACCACGAACACGGTGGCTTTACTGCAGACGCTGGTTCTGTACCGGATCAGAGCCGGGTGAGAGTAGACGTCATAGAAAGCCATCAGTAGTAGTTAGCACGCCGACTAAGTAGCTAGCTAGGCTAGGCTAACGTCCAAGCTACGCTACGTGGACGGTTAACGGGAGGCAACAACGGACCTCGGGACTAACGGACGCCGGACAACCGACGCTGATTAGCCGCCGTTCAGACACAGAGAGCTGGTTGACGTGCTAGCTACGTTAGCCTCCAGGCTACTAGTCCAAACACTCGCGCCATGTCGCGGCTTAGCTTAGCGTCGCGCGGTTACCATGGCTGCCCGGTTACCATGGCTGCGAGGCGACGTCGCATTCAAGCGACGTCAGGATAATGGGACGAAACGGGAACTACTTTGTGGTGCGTTCACGCACGGTTATCCCGCCCGCTACACGCCATTTAAAGCCCGAATAATTTATCATTACGTATATTCGAACACTTGAATACAGCTGGATCTGTGTATTATTGTTCTTATGGGTTTTATTTACGACCTTAAAACCCTATACTACATGGTTCAGGCCTCTGATGGAGAGGAGCGTTTCCGGGAGAACCTGAAGGTAGCATCGTTGTCTGTCAGATAGTGACGTCACCTCGCAGCTGGCGGGCAGAGACGCCGTTCTGGACTCCATCCCGCTTGATCTTAAAGCCGGAACCATCAGCGGAGAACATGAGGTGGCTGTTCAGAGGACCACCCCCCGGTAATCATGGCACGCGCCCTCTTCTTCCAGGACGTCATCCGGTACCCCTCCACATAGAGCAGAGCAGAGCTGCATGCCGTCACAGCACCTCGCCATGACGTTGCATGACACGACACATACACACGATCAACATCGCTGATTCACCTATGACGTCAGCGGTTTTTCTTCATGACACGTGTTTTTGTTGAGCTTTTAACGGCGTTTTGCTTGTGTTGTGTTCAGGTGTCCTCCAAGAAACGCCTCTCTCACAGAAAACTCCAATAACTTCATAGTTCTTTCTGGAAAACGACATATGACGCGTGCTTTCATTGCAAGTTACGTCGTTACAATATTTACAATTTTCCTGATAATGAAAAGTCAACACCATCACCTTTTTTTTATCTGTGATAAAATCATATCTCGTCCCGTCGCCAGTGATCAAAACGCTGTAGTTCATCATCATGGTACCTGATGTATAAAACACAGTTTAAATAAAGGTAAGGTTAAAAGGTATTTATCTTATTTATACAGGGAGACCTTGTTTCTTATTTATGATTATTAGATTTGATTCTTCAATTCAAATCATCGCGATTCAAGATATTATCCCGAAAATCATAACAATAAGGCACTAAAACTTAAGAAAACAACTTTTATTGCATCACAGCGTCCGTCTGTGTGTGTGTGTGTGTGTGTGTGTGTTTAATCCTGACTTCCTGTTTGCTTCCTGTCTGTCTCTCAGAGCACCGGCGTGTGGAATCAGCCAAAATACACAACAAATATCCCGACAGAGTCCCGGTGAGTGTGTGTGTGTGTGTGTGGGTGTGTGTGTGTGAGTGTGTGTGTGTGCGTGTGTGTGAGTGTGTGTGTGTGTGTGTGTGTGTGTGTGTGTGTGTGTGTGTGAGTGTGTGTGTGTGTGTGTGAGTGTGTGTGTGAGTGTGTGAGTGTGTGTGTGTGTGTGTGAGTGTGTGTGTGTGTGGGGGGGTTGGGGGGGGTCACAGGAAGGGGGCGGGGCTTAGCCTCTCTCTACTGTATGGAGAGTTAAATGTCCCACTGGGAAACTAGATCACAGCCGCCTGTGAAAAGCCCGTCAGCTGGGCTGTGGACAGGAAGACCAACACCTGGGACCGGAGAGGATCCAGGGACCTGGTCTGGAGGAAACACCCAGAGGCCTTTGTGTGGCTCACAATGGCTGTTAAACCCGATCC
>CM056825.1:1077500-1090000 GCA_029853015.1 Chelidonichthys spinosus | reverse complement strand
AGTCCAGAGACCAGACCAGACTATGTGGAGGAACCAGAGACTGTCTGTGGTCCCCCAGAGGTCTAGATAGTAGCTCACATGAGTCCAGAGACCAGACCCCAGACTATGTGGAGGAACCAGAGACTGTCTGTGGTCCCCCAGAGGTCTAGATAGTAGCTCACATGAGTCCAGAGACCAGACCAGACTATGTGGAGGAACCAGAGATTGTCTGTGGTCCCCCAGAGGTCTAGATAGTAGCTCACATGAGTCCAGAGACCAGACCAGACTATGAGGAGGAACCAGAGACTGTCTGTGGTCCAAACAACAAGGTCTCTGCTGTATTTATGTCTAGATGACCTTATATGGAGTGTTGATGGAGCAGCTACAATGTTAGCGTAGCCTAGCACCATCAACCAGACTCCATTCAGAAAACCAGCGTTTTAACAGTAGTTATCTTGTGGTCTTGCAGACAGACCTAACAAAGCATGACTCAGCACTTTTTACTGATCACCATCATGATGGAGTTATTTCAGCATCCTTTTCATCTGGTTATTGATATTAAATCACAGATCAATACTGTATTCTGGTTCCTCCAGCTGTGGTGAACCAGCCCACGTGGGTCTTACTGGATCCAGTGAATCCAGCTCAGGATGATGTCATGATGATGTCATGATGGTGTCATGAACCCAGATGGGACGGGGTCTGGGTTCCTGGTGGATCGGGTAACAGATCACTAATATTGGAGCCGCAGCATATTACACATTGTGAAAAAGGAAAAGCGTCATCCGAGGACACTGATCCGCGGTCCCCGACCTCGATGAGGATGGACCCGGACCTCCTGCTGCTGACCGCGGTGACCCCCCAACAATATTTATGCAGAACTCAAACCTGGCCGAGCAGCTGACCCAGCAGGCGTCAGTGGAAGAACAGGAGGTCTCGGCGGCCGCGGGGCCACAGGGGGAAGGCCCGGCTGTGGAGCTGCTGCCAGGCCTGCTGGTAGACCCGGGACGCCTGCTTGTAGTCCCAGTAGGTCTCCAGGTCTGGAGTCCTGATCAGAGAACAGAGGAGCAGCGTCACCTGACCAGATGGATTACTATTACACATACCAAGCAAGACTACAAAGAGACCAAAACACATGGTTTTTTGTTGCCAACACACAAGCTGGACCAGGTCCAGGTCAGGACCTGGTCCTGGTCCAGAGAAACAGGACGGTCTGGGGCTCGTGAGGATGATTAATGTCACAGTCCCTGAATTCAGCACACATTGTTGTTGTAGAAAACATCGGCATTGTGTGTGTGTGTGTGTGTGTGTGTGTGTGTGTGTGTGTGTCTGTGTGTGTCTGTGTGTGTGTGTCTGTGTGTGTGTGTGTGTGTGTGTGTGTGTGTGTGTGTCTGTGTGGAGAGGCTGCACTGGGATCAGGTTATCTGCTAAATGGTAAAACACAGAGAGACCACTGTTCTCTCTTTGGAGGGGACTCTCAGCCTCCAGTACAACACACACACACACACACACACACACACACACACACACACACACACACACACACACACACACACACACACACACACACACACACACACACAGCCATGTGACACCATTTAGACAGAAATCTCCGGGACAACATGAGCTCAGCTACAAAAAGTAGACATTATGAAAGGGACTCCCATTGTACGATTTCTTTATAATAATAATAATAATAACAACAACAACAACAACAAACTATTTTAGAGCAAAAATTACAAAATGCTTCAGAAAATAAAAACCCAGGTGAATAATCAGAAACATGGACCTCAAGAATAAAATAAGAAATGAAAAAACAATAATAAAATCAGGATATGCTTTCTGATAAAAGTCTGATCTTATTAGAGGCTCACACTCCCCCTTTTTGTCTTCATCCTGGACTCTAGAGGACCCAGTAGTCCACTACCTGAAGGTGTCTCTCAAATGTAGTCTGGAGTCCATCAAAGTAATCAATAAAATCTTAAAATCAATCCTCAAACAAACAAACAAACAGGGAGCCGAAGTGAAGAAGCTGAAACAAGTGGACGTGGTTCTGGTTCTGGACCATGAAGGGGTTTTGTTGCATCTCCACAAGATCAAATAGATCTTATTTCCTGATAATTCTCAGGTCTCAGAAACATGACTAACATTCAGGACAGCAGGAGGTTAAGTGTGTTGTGACCGGTGACCACTAGAGGGCAGCGTTTCCCGTTTAAGCTCCGGTGAGGAAACCATAAAAAAGCATAATAAACCATAATAGACCATAATAGACCATTATAAAGTAATATAAACATGAAGGGCCTCGTGTTCGGTACCTGAGAGAGTCGGGGAGATCTTCGTGATCGGTGTTCGCCACCACGGACAGGAAGGAGTGGAAAAGCTCCCGTTTACACAGAAGAGACCTGAAGTACACAAACACACACACAAACCTCATATATATATATATATATATATATATATATATATATATATACACGTCTAGTTAGCAGGGCAGGAAGTCGGCTGATGAACGCTCCAAATGTAGACATGGTGGTCTTCAAAGGGGTCCGTTGACCTCTGACCTCCAGAGATGTGATCTGCATTCTGGTCCTAAATCCCATAAAGTAGGTCTGACTGGAAGGCTGAGGGACTCTTGTGGATCCAACAAGTCCGGTTTCATTCATATGTGATGATGTCTAAAATTAGCACATAGTGCCCTCTTGTGGCCTCTAGGAGAATCACAGCCTCATGAACCTTGACAACCACAGTGTCCTTAAAAAAATAATTCTATGTGGTGTCTACTGCAGACCTGATGTCTGACCCCCTAACAAAGACCAAACCGGGTCCATGTGGATCCTGAAGGGTTCGGGTTTTAATACCTGACGTTCGCAGTGCCGAAGGACTTCTTGGTGACTCCGTGTTTGTAGCCGTTGGCAGTGACATCTAGTGGCTGCTCCGCCACATTACACCAGCTGATGGCTGAAACACAGGGACGCTGATGTAAAAACGGTCTAGTGCTCCCTGCTGGTCCTTCAGGTCCTTCAGGTCCTACCTGCCCCACAGGGGGAGACGCGTCCCTGTCCGGCCCGGTGTCGGAGCTGGGTCTGGCTCTGGCTGAAGGGGAACTCCAGGCTGGACTGGAGCAGCACCGGAGGAACCACGGAGAAACCAGCAGGCAGGTCCGATACATGGGAGCACCTAGGGGGGTACAGCAAGACCAGGTTCCAGTCAGACCCCTTCGACACAGCGTTTCAGGCTGGAATCAGTGTGAATATTTGGCATCATCACGTCATTTTCATATCTATAAAGTCTTTTTGTAGTAGTTTTTTATGTCTGTAGTCTTTTTGTAGTTTTTCATGTCGGTAGTCTTTTTGTAGTTTTTTATGTCTGTAGTCTTTTTGTAGTTTTTTATGTCTGTAGTCTTTTTGTAGTTTTTTTATCGTCTGTAGTCGTCGGCTGTGTCATGTAGCTGTGGTCTTCATAGGTCCGGTAGTCTTCTGACCTCCGTGTGAGTTATTCTCATGTCTGTAGTCTTAAATCCCATAGTAGGTCTGATCATGTCTGTAGTACTCTTGTGGTAACAAGTCCAGGTTTCATTTATGTGATGTAGTCTATTATTGCAATAGTTTTTCTCTTAGGTCTGTATGTCCTTTTTTAAGAAAATTTTTCTATGTCGGTAGTCTTTTTGTAGTATCTTCATGTCTGTAGTCATTTTGTAGGTTTTTCATGTGTCTGTAGTCTGTTTTATAGTATTTTTTTATGTCTGTAGTCTTTTTGTAGTTTTTCATGTCGGTAGTCTTTTTGTAGTTTTTTATGTCTGTAGTCTTTTTGTAGTTTTTTATGTCTGTAGTCTTTTTGTAGTATTTTTTTATGTCTGTAGTCTTTTTGTAGTTTTTCATGTCGGTAGTCTTTTTGTAGTTTTTCATGTCTGTAGTCTTTTGTAGTTTTTCATGTCTGTAGTCTTTTTGTAGTATTTTTTTATGTCTGTAGTCTTTTTGTAGTATTTTTTTCATGTCTGTAGTCTTTTTGTAGTTTTTCATGTCTGGTAGTGTGTATTTGCTAGTCAGTATTTTCATGTCTGTAGTCATTTTGTAGTTTTTCATGTCTGTAGTCTTTTTGTAGTATTTTTTTATGTCTGTAGTCTTTTTGTAGTTTTTCATGTCTGTAGTCTTTTTGTATTTTTTCATGTCTGTAGTCGTTTTGTAGTTTTTGTTTATGTCTGTAGTCTTTTTGTAGTTTTTTATGTCTGTAGTCTTTTTGTAGTTTTTTATGTCTGTAGTCTTTTTGTAGTTTTTTTATGTCTGTAGTCTTTTTGTAGTTTGTCATGTCTGTAGTCTTTTTGTAGTTTTTTATGTCTGTAGTCTTTTTGTAGTTTTTTATGTCTGTAGTCTTTTTGTAGTTTTTCATGTCTGTAGTCTTTTTGTAGTTTGTCATGTCTGTAGTCTTTTTGTAGTTTTTTATGTCTGTCTTTTTGTAGTTTTTTATGTCTGTGTCTTTTTGTAGTTTTTTATGTCTGTGTCTTTTTGTAGTTCTTCATGTCTTGGAGTCTCTTTGTAACATTCACTGTTATCATAACCAACGATTGACCCCTGACCTTGAAACCAGAGCTCTCTGCATCACTTCCTGGCTGTAGGGACACTTCCCCACCACCACGGTGCTGAAGTAGAGCGCCTCCTGCAGGTAGTGGGACAGCAGGGCACCCTGGAAGCCCAGGACCCCCCAGCGGGCCAGCTTGTCGCTGCAGGAGAGGGACAGCGTGGGCTCTCCTCGGCCAGGCTTCACCCGGAGCACCCCGGTGCTGTGATACCCCACCCCGGGGTGCAGGGGGTCGGCTGGGCCCCCAGAGACACACTTGGCCCCCGTTCTGTGAAGGTCTGGGACCTGTGGATCCAGTCTGGTTTCTGTTTCCGGCTGATCTGGATCCTGTGAGAATGTTTTGGCTTGTTCTCCATCTTCTGGATCCGTCTCCTCCAAACGGGGCACTTTCAGGCGTCTCCCTTCACTTGACCCCTCCGCTGACCTTTTCAGGTCTAGTCCCCCGCCGGGTCCCAAGGGGCCCCGTACCGGCGTGACGGGGGGGCAGGGCTGAGACTGGCCCTCCATAACGGGGATGATGGCGGCGTCGCCACCTGGAGACACACAACACGTTTCAGACGGATTTGTGAAAGGAAAGAAACCTTCCAGCTGTCGGCCAATCAGATGTCAGCACTCACAGGGCGTGTGACTGGTGAAGAACAGGAAGGAGACTCCCGGACGCAGCCGCCACTTCCCCCGCCGCTCCGCCCGGCAGAACACGCCGCTGTCAGCGCCGCTAACGGCCCTCAGCAGCTCCTGGATCAGATACCTGCACACACACACACAGCAGGTCAATTACACACCTCACACACACCAGAGGATTACACACCTCACACACACACACACACACACACACACACACATACACACACACACACACACAGCAGGTCAATTACACACCTCACACACACACACAGCAGGTCAATTACACACCTCACACACACCAGAGGATTACACACCTCACACACACACACACACAAGCAGGTCAATTACACACCTCACACACACCAGAGGATTACACACCTCACACACACACACACACACACACACAGACAAAAACACAGACACACACACCTCACACACACACACACACACACACACACACACAGCAGGTCAATTACACACCTCACACACACACACACACACACACACACACACAGCAGGTCAATTACACACCTCACACACACCAGAGGATTACACACCTCACACACACACACACACACACCTCACACACACCTCACACACACCTCACACATCCCCTCCGAGCGATGACCTCTGCGTGGCTGTCGTTAAGGATTTCACCTGAAAGACGAGAAGAACAACGCGTTGGTTTCTGAGAGAAAAACACAAAACTGAGTCTTCACCTTCAAAATAAGATACGCACCAACCAGGAAGAGACTAGAAGACATGAAAAACTACAAAGAGACTACAGACATGAAAAACTACAAAAAGACTACAGACATGAAAAACTACAAAAAACTACAAAGAGACTCAAAGACATAAAAACTACAACAAACTACAAAGGAACACAGAGACACATGAAAAACTACAAAAAGACAACAGACATAAAACTACAAAAGGAGGATGATGACATTATAAACAGGTCCAACACACCTTGGGGACTCATGGCTCCTTGTCCAATACATTTGGTCCCAGTTCCCAGAGAGACCACCTCCATCTTTACTGGGTCAGGAGAGACCGCCTCCGTCTTTACTGGATCAGGAGAGACCACCTCCGTCTTTACTGGATCAGGAGAGACCACCTCCGTCTTTACTGGGTCAGGAGAGACCGCCTCCGTCTTTACTGGGTCAGGAGAGACCACCTCCGTCTTTACTGGGTCAGGAGAGACCACCTCTGTCTTTACTGGGTCCGGAGAGACCACCTCCGTCTTTACTGGGTCAGGAGAGACCGCCTCTACTGGGTCAGGAGAGACCACCTCTGTCTTTACTGGGTCAGGAGAGACCGCCTCTACTGGGTCAGGGAAACATTTGGATTAGAACTTTATTTTATTTTTATTCATTCATTAACAGTGACAATAATCATCGTTTTTAAAAATATCAATTTCATACAGACAAAATGTGCCGTGACGTCATCACGCTCGTTCCAACCTGCGTCAGCGTCAGCAGCGCCCCGGATGATCTTCACCACGGCGGCCAGCAGGGTCCACTCTCTGCCCGGCTCGGGCTTCCCTCTGCGGGGAAGCCGCTCGAAACGCTCGTAGCACAGCCTCGCGACCTCATCCGCGTCCACCACCATGGCAGAGGACGTGCGCGCGCGCGTGGCAGCAGGCACGCGGACCGTTAAAGTGCGACGTTAGCTTTTACGACGGCCGCTGCGTCACAATAAACTACACATGAACTGTTTGAACGCCACTCGAGCTGCTTGGAGGAACCTCGAGAGTGAGAGACGTCACTTCCGGGCCGGGCCAAGGAGCGCTCTCCTTTCACAATAAAAGTATTTATTTTTATGAATTCTTTAATTTTGTTTTGCTTTTAACCATTTAATCTTAAAAGATAAAATCATTAGTGACCCGTCATGGATCAATAAATCCCTCAATGTTTGCTTTTTTGTTTTAGACGCATCTAGAATGAGGAAAGGTGGGTCATTTCTGAAAATCTTCCCACCTGACCATCTCAGAATGTCCTGAAAAAATTCAAGTACAAAGACACACCTGTTAATAGGACAAATCCAAAATATTAGGTCTCTACTGTCAATAGTTTTCTCATGAAACATCATTGAATGAAGGGTAGTTTAGACGGTTTCTAGCATAGAGACAAACTATATCAAACTTTGGAGACTTTTCTACTGTAATGTAAAATCTTTATGCTCAAATTAAGATTATTATTTGATTTGGTTGTGGTATTTATATACTTAAAGTATGACAAAATGTACAGTCTTCAATATTATGCTATGTTTGTTCATGGTTTAAGACATTAAAAGCTGCTTTCACCATGTTTAACATGGGGTTAGGCACATTCAAGGACTTATTGCCTCTGTAACTACAACTGTGCTACATTTTTATGTTTTCGTGAGGTTAAATTCATCAGTAGCATTTAGTCACATGTAAGTCTTTGGTAAATGGTAAAAACACATTTGAATTGCCCTCCTGTGATGTTTACTGGTAGGCTATTAGGACATGCAGTACCAAAACCAGCCACAAAACCCCACCAATATCAGGATTTTAAAAAATCACTGCGACAAATTGAGGCAAAACACCTTCACGATTTTTAATATGATTTTAACAAGAATATGATCTTTCAAAAAAAGTAAGTTTGGACCTGATACGTGTTGTCAGTTTTTTGGAATATGACTCTGAAGTTGGTAAAGGATGTGTTTACTTCCATATTTGAGCCTTAATATCTGTGAAACTAATAATCTGAGAGAAACCATATTTTGTAGAATGTTTAAGGTAACACCAGAGATAGAGGCAGAAGTGATAGAAGTCTTTTATCTGTAAAAATGGGAGCTCAGCCACTCTTCAAATGTACTACTTTATTTCAACAAGCCACATTTTAAGTACCTACCATACTAGGTTATCATTGAGATACACCTCTGATATTCCAGGTCTGGAGGGTATTAGTAACAGATATACACTGTAGAAACTTTGAAGGCCACAGGTGAGATAGTTTTCCAGATATTGCTGTTTAAAAAAGGCTTTTCAGAGCATGATGCCAAAAACCGTCTAAACTACCCTTCATTCAATGATGTTTCATGAGAAAACTGTTGACAGTAGAGACCTAATATTTTGGATTTGTTCTATTAACAAGTGTGTCTTTGTACTTGAATTTTTTCAGGACATTCTGAGATGGTCAGGTGGGAAGATTTTCAGTAATTTGATGAAATTACATGGAATGACCCATGTGTTTTTCTCAGTTTGTAGGATTTAAATAAACATTTCTCTGTTGTTGAGTCAGTCGAGTCTCCCTGCAAACACAAAAGACAAAAACATTTAATATATGTTTGTATCTTTTGTGTTTTTAATTTCTCCACCACTATAGTGAACTAGACAGCCTTTTTAAATGTGTGTTAAGTATCATAAATGTTAGTTTGAATCCAAAATTCAGACGTAAGTTCTCTTTAGATTGTTGTCGAGGGAACCAGAGCGATGACAGAGTTTTTAATGAATTCAAATTTTGCGGACCAAGGTTTTTTTTTGGCTTTCACGCGGTGATTAAAGGCATCAGCCAATCAGATTGTGCGGTTGAAACATGACGCAGGTCTGCAGTCAGAACCCGTTCAACGTGAAAGAGGAGCCTTTATTTTATCAATGGATTGTCAAAAGTCAATTTTATGTTAAGTTCACGTCTGATCTGCTGTATATGTGAAATTATTATTATTATTTATTTATGTATTTATTTATTTATCTCTCCAAACAGAACAAAAACATCATCACAGCTCAAGATTGAAATCTCATTTATTTTAGTTATGTACAGAAGAAAAAAAGCTGAATTTCACAATAACTGAAAAATAAAAAATAAAATCCATCTCATCTGTGTCTCTCATGCACTCACACACAATCTCTCTCTCTCTCTCTCTCTCTCTCTCTCTCTCTCTCTCTCTCTCCACGGTAAAAGTTTAAACACGTACTTCTCTCTGCTAGATATGTTATACTGCATTGTGGGTCGCTGCTGTCGGTCTGGTGCGTTTGAAGCCGTGAGGAGTGTGTGTGTGTGTGTGTGTGTGTGTAAGTATGTGTGTGTGTGTGGTTAGATATAATCCTCTGGATGTCCGTCCTGTGTCTCTCTCTCTCTCTCTCACACACACACACACACACACACACACACACACACACACACACACACACACACACACACACACACACACACACACACACACACACACACACACACACACACACACACACACACACACGTTCATCCCATGATTCAGGTGATTTCTCAGCTCTGTGATTAACAAATGTAAAATTATAATAATCATAACAAACAGAAGCTGTCCTGTTGAATGGACTGTTCTCCGTCAGCGTTTCCTGTTTCCTGTTTCCTGTTTCCTGTTTCCTGTCACTCCTGGCCGAAGCCCTCCGTCTCCTCGATGGCGAACAGCAGCTTCTCTCGGAGCTGCTCCAGACTTCTGTAGGGCGGCAGATCCAGACGGTTGAAGCTGTGAGGACAGACAGACAGGCAGACAGACAGGCAGCTCACCGTTAGTGACTTGTCAGCTAAGCCCCGCCCCCTAAAGCATCCCCTGCTTTCTGGTCACTTCCTTCCTTGCTGGTTGATTCACACTGGTTCCAGAGGAGCGTAACCATGACAACAGTGTGGTTATTCTTCAGTCTCACCATGTGTGACTTCTCGGAAGCCAAGTCTCCTTCCCCACCTTGTCTATGCAGAACTTCTGGGGACCGTTACTTCCTGCAGACAAGAAAAACACGTCACTTCATCAAATATCAGATACATGTGTTGTTTCATCATCATAGTGGTTTCATATCATTTAAGATTAAGATAAAGACCTTCAGAGAGCGACTGACCTATGAGCTCGGCGAAGCCTCCGACAGGCAGCCGGCAGGTTCCCGTGACGAACTGAAGCAGGCGGATCCTCTTCTCGTTGTCCATCTCCTTCACCACCTGCAGGACACAGAGTCATGATGAGCACACGGACGACCAGCTCCCCTGTGTGAGTGTCCGCATGGCGGTCAGCTCCTACCTGCCAGAACCAGTGGATCTGCTTGCTGTTCTTGGTGTAGTGTCTGTAGATGGTGTTCTTCTGCCAGTCGGCCAAGTCGATCTCCTGCATCCCACACAGCATCAGCTGCAACACACGGGACGCTTCAGACACCAGCACGAGGCCCACCAATCACACGCTCCAGCACCGGACAGCCTTTAAACCTCAGGACTCATACAGGGTCCTACACCTTCTCCAGAGTCACATTCAAGCACTTCCAGGTGCATCTCCATGCTTTTCCAGCCCCTTCCAGCTGTGGTAAACTCCATCTTTGTACCAGTCATGGTGAGTATCAGTCTACTATTGCTCACTGTGTGAGTTCCTAATGGCGTGTTATTTCAGCTCAACCTGCCAGAACCAGTGGATCTGCTTGCTGTTCTTGGTGTAGTGCTAGAATGGAATACTATGCCAGTCGGCCAGTCGAATCTCCTGCATCCCACACAGCATCATTTTCAACACACGGGACGCTTCAGACATCCACAGATTTTCCAAATCACACGCTCCAGCAACAGGACTGCCTTTAAACCTCAGGGACTCATTCAGGGTCCTACACCTTTCCAGAGTCACATTCAAGCACTTTCAGGTGCATCCTCCTTGCTTTTCCAGCCCCTTCCAGCTGTGGTAAACTCCATCTTTGTACCAAATCCAATGGTCATCTCATCTCCTCCTCTGTCACCTTGTTCTTCATCGTAAGTGAGATGTTCTTGTCCTCCTAGAGAACCACCTGTTGTTTGGAAGGCAGCTTTTTACAGAAGCTACCACAAATGAAAGGGAAGAACTTCCAGTCCGCAGAGGCACGGAAATGTAATCACCAACTATTTTCATCATGTGTTCATCATCAAGTGATTTTACAAACAACCTGTCCGCAACGGCTGTTTTCAGTCCCTCAGATATGGAGATCTTCTTTCCTCTGTTCTATCATAGATGTCATCACATTTATAGACCTTTATTCTGAAAACACCACACTTAAGTGTTTTCAAGGATTTCCAACACCTGTAGGAACCCTGCATCCAGAAACATTTAAACCGCTCCTCACCTCCAGCTCCTTCTCGTCGAAGTAGCGGAGCCACTCCAGAGGAACCACCTCGTTGAAGCCGTCCAGGAAGGCCTTGGTCTGCTCCTCCACGCCGCGGGTGAACCTCCAGTCCGTCAGTAGGCTAGAGGGTGAAGAGGTTATATGAATATATATATATGGTTTCATCTCCAGCGATGACATCATCCACCTGATCCCCACGGCGACCAACTCACCCGATGTACTCCTCCTTGTTCTCCTCGGTGACCAGCTCGTTCTCACCGTCCTCCTTCAGCTGGTGGGTGGACACCTTCCCGAGGATCTCCATGTCCTGTGCAAAATACAGCTCCACGCCACACTCCTCCAGGTTGTTCTCTCTGAGGAACACACACACACACACACACACACACACACACACACACACAACCCATGTTACCGTGGAAATGGGAAAAACCAGCTGATGCGCTGCCATTCAGTCCCGGGATCACGGCTGTTTAACTTCTCTGACTCAGAGAAAAATCACTGAAAGCTTCCATGAGGAACCTTCATTAAATGTGGATCTTTGGCGCCCCCTGTGGACAGGAGTGGTAGTGTTTCCCAGCACCAGAGTCCCTTTAGAAAACCTCAGATTTAACCAACGTATACATCTTGTGGTCCTCCTCCAAACCCGGGTCCTGTACCAGGTCTGGGAGCCTGACGGTTCTTCAGGATCTTGATCCTGGATGGTTTGTGCTCCGATTACTTACTTGACCCACATGATGGAGTTGTAAAACTCGGGGTCGATGGACTCCAGGTCTTTGAAGGTGGGCTTCTTGTCCAGCATGCGCTTGTAGAAGGGCAGCGTGAAGCCGGTGTCGATGAACTTCCCGTGGTACAGAGCCTGCAGGAGGATTCGGTCCGTTAGAAAGGTACAAACTCAGGAAACACAGTGAGACTATACATTACAGCGCTACTGACGGTGGCGACATGTGCTTCCAATCAGCTCTGGACACATTGATGAGTCGCCTGGGATTATTTAGAGCTGAGAGCTGGGCGTGTTTTAACACCTTCTCAGGAGAATGAATGGGCCTTTTGTTCCTGGCAGCCTGGCTTCTTCGGCACGGGGAACATGGGTTTGCCAAATCCACAACGTAACGGTGAGACGACAGATGGAATTAATGTCAGAGTTGTGTGGCGGTTTGAAAAGCTGCGGTGCAGCGGATTCACTGCCTGGACAGAGTCATGGAGGGGATTAAACCCAGGTCTGAGGCTTCCAGTAGACCCCCAACCAGGTCTC
>CM056825.1:1055000-1072500 GCA_029853015.1 Chelidonichthys spinosus | reverse complement strand
AAACACCTCTAGAGTCTCAAATCTAACACGGTGACGTATTTACACTAAACACCTCTAGAGTCTCCATCTAACACGGTGACGTATTTACACTAAACACCTCTAGAGTCTCCATCTAACACGGTGACGTATTTACACTAAACACCTCTAGAGTCTCCATCTAACACGGTGACGTATTTACACTAAACACCTCTAGAGTCTCCATCTAACACGGTGACGTATTTACACTAAACACCTCTAGAGTCTCCATCTAACACGGTGACGTATTTACACTAAACACCTCTAGTCTCTATCTAACACGGTGACGTATTTACACTAAACACCTCTAGAGTCTCCATCTAACACGGTGACGTATTTACACTAAACACCTCTAGAGTCTCCATCTAACACGGTGACGTATTTACACTAAACACCTCTAGAGTCTCCATCTAACACGGTGACGTATTTACACTAAACACCTCTAGAGTCTCCATCTAACACGGTGACGTATTTACACTAAACACCTCTAGAGTCTCCATCTAACACGGTGACGTATTTACACTAAACACCTCTAGAGTCTCTATCTAACACGGTGACGTATTTACACTAAACACCTCTAGAGTCTCCATCTAACACGGTGACGTATTTACACTAAACACCTCTAGTCTCCATCTAACACGGTGACGTATTTACACTAAACACCTCTAGTCTCCATCTAACACGGTGACGTATTTACACTAAACACCTCTAGTCTCCATCTAACACGGTGACGTATTTACACTAAACACCTCTAGTCTCCATCTAACACGGTGATGTATTTACACTAAACACCTCTAGAGTCTCCATCTAACACGGTGACGTATTTACACTAAACACCTCTAGAGTCTCCATCTAACACGGTGACGTATTTACACTAAACACCTCTAGTCTCTATCTAACACAGTGACGTATTTACACTAAACACCTCTAGTCTCCATCTAACACGGTGACGTATTTACACTAAACACCTCTAGTCTCCATCTAACACGGTGACGTATTTACACTAAACACCTCTAGTCTCCATCTAACACGGTGATGTATTTACACTAAACACCTCTAGTCTCCATCTAACACGGTGACGTATTTACACTAAACACCTCTAGTCTCCATCTAACACGGTGACGTATTTACACTAAACACCTCTAGTCTCCATCTAACACGGTGACATATTTACACTAAACACCTCTAGTCTCTATCTATCACGGTAACGTATTTACACTAAACACCTCTAGTCTCCATCTAACACGGTGACATATTTACACTAAACACCTCTAGTCTCCATCTAACACGGTGACGTATTTACACTAAACACCTCTAGTCTCCATCTAACACGGTGACGTATTTACACTAAACACCTCTAGTCTCCATCTAACACGGTGACGTATTTACACTAAACACCTCTAGTCTCCATCTAACACGGTGACATATTTACACTAAACACCTCTAGTCTCCATCTAACACGGTCTCAAGGGTTAAAAGGCGTGTCCTTAAGATTAGCGAGACTCAACGTAAATATTAAATCCACACTCCTCTGGACGTGTCGGGTCTCAGAGACGGAGGTGAGTCTGGGTCTGCAGCTGTGTTAGTATAAACTCCACCAACCCTCTGAAAACACACACTGGAAATGTGCCTCGTCAGCAGACGAGAGGCCGACACAGAGAGAGAGAGAGAGAGACAGAGGGGGAGGAGCTTCTAACGCGTTGGGGGGTTTGATGCTCACTGAGCTGCCGGGCAAATCTTGGAAATAAATTCATAACAACAGACCGAAAAAAATGTTTGAATATCAGCATGAAAAGCAGCTTACACACACACACACACACACACACACACAGTGCAGTCTGCGGTGGATCTGCTGTCACACGTGCACATTCTCCTGACTTTAGTGGTGAGAGGCAAAGCAAACACCCACAGAGTGTGTGTGTGTGTGTGTGTGTGTGTGTGAATGTGTTGCTGTGATGAAAAATATTACTTTTGAAAAATATCCGTGAGGCTTAAGTGGAATCTGTCCAGCCAAAGAAAAATCAAACATTTGAAAGCAGAAATGAAAGGCGATGGAGAAACAAAATAAAGAACAAAACAAAGATCAGGACAGGAATAGATGAAGTCGCTGAGATCAAAGGTTTGGACTTTTGTCGTGATCTCCTCAGGTTTTTCAGGGATTCTTTCAGCTGATGTTTGATTGGATAAGAGGAGTTGTGATTCACGTCTACAGCAGGTTTGGGGGGAGGAAGGGCTGAGAGGATATTTACCCGGACTCAAACCCGGGTCGGGGGTCTTTAAAGGTGGTGGTGCGCGAGTTGTGGTCCACAAAATATCGGACTCCCTCAGCGGTGTACTTCATCTCCCAGCCCGGGGGCAGGGGGTGCTCCTTGATCATCCTGCAACAGGGAGAGGGCAGTGAGCACGGTCCCAGCCGGAGGCCCCGTCCTGGGGATGAAACCAACACCCCCCCCCCTCCACCCAAACTAACACTTCATCTCCACGAGGACCCACAAAGCCAAATTCAGGCTGCCTCCAACAACTGGAGCCTCAGAGTTAAACTGACCTCCACACATCATAACGTCCCGTCAGGGTTTTTAATAATTATTAACATGAGCTGGTCAGACAGTGGACCGGAGAATCAGAGACTGGAGCAGCATGAGTGAGGTGAGGAGAAGTTTAAATGCCAAACAAATCCAGGCCGGTGGCAGAAAGATGATCACATGAACGGCAGACAGACGGGAGGATCCAAAAAACTCATCTGTTCCAATTCATCATGTACACGTCGTCATGGAGACGACACACACACACACACACACGTGTCTCACCCTTGGGTGCGCGGGTCATCCCACTGCGTCGTCCGTGTGTTGTGGTTGACAAAGTAGATCCGTCCATTGTCCTGACGCTTCTCTGTGAACACAAACGCAACACGGCGTGTGATGTTTAGGGGCCGTAGGAATACTCATTATCATCCTGATTAAAATCATCACAGTAATCAGACAAATAATCAGAAAACATACGTGAATGACTTCAGCTGGTGACGTTCTTACAGTCAGACAGGAAATCAGAGGATTTCATGGTTTGAAAAGGTAACCATGGAAGAACGCATCATATTTGGTTTTCCAGGTAGAAAAAAACATTTCATATAAAAATGTTTTTTTAGCATATATTGTTAAATAGATGAAGAGTATGAGGGTCAAACAGTTTTTTGAGTATTTCTTTGATATTCATGATAATCCAGCTGATTGTATTTATTTGTTCATTTAAATCCTAAAGATCCTTCATGTCTCGCTCTTCTGGGAAGAAGAAAATCTCTCCACCTCGATAGAAACCCAGCGAGTGTGTGTGATATTTCACCAGGACTCGATAGGAATGCCTCACCGGGGTTAACCCAAGTGTGTGTGTGTGTGATATTAAAAGCATGGAGTGAAGGTTTCATTTAAAGAGCAGAGGTCAGACATAGCTCCACTCCAGTGGGATCAGGTCTCGGACCGGAGCCGGTCCTCCTCCCTCCGTCGCCCTCACATCTTCTTCTCATTAGCGGGAGTGTGTGGAGGCCCACAAACAGTAGTGCTCACATTGCAGCTTCTCCTCCCCCACTTTACCCCCCCCCCCACACACACACACACTTCTACTTTCTGTCTTCCATCTTTCTCTTTGTGAATCCGAGCCTTTTTTAAAAGAAAAGCGAGGGAATGGACCGCAGCGAGCCAGACGAGTGAGCCAGCGAGGTAATTGAGGTTTTGTTGCCCGCAACATGTTGAAAAGGCATCACGGGCGAGCGAGGGGAGGGGGAGAGAGAACGCTGCTGCCCTTCATGAATGAATGTGTGTGTCGTGATGCTGCCGGATCCGGTTACATTACTCATGTCCCGTCAATAAGGAAGCCTCTGTAATTAGTGGACTTAAAGAGCGGACGCTGATGAATCAGGTTTTAACGGGAGGACAGGAAACCACGAGGCATTTCATCCAGAGACATAAACCAATCAATTAACAGCTGATCAATGAAATTATACACATTCAAAATGAGTATTAATGAGTTTAGATAGTAGTACCACAGTCAGGTTTAGACTGAAACCAGCTCAGACCTGGTCCAGCAGGTTGGACACCTTTATGACTGACAATGAGAGAAGCCGTCCCATCACAGAGAGAGTGGCGGCGGTCTGAACAAGGAGGCTTCTGGGTAAACTCACCCCATCCCGGAGGCAGCGCTCCCAGCGGGTCGTTCTCCACCGGAGCTCCGGACGGCTGAAACACACAACACAGCTCCGGTTAGGACACCTTCCTGTCCCCGTCTTCTTCTTCTCACCGCCCTCGCCACACGCCATCGGGTGCAACTCTTCAGTCGGTCCGCTCGCCGCCGCATGACGGTGGAGCAAAAACAAAAATGTAGAAAGAAGTGCCCAGTAAAACTCACTCAGTGAAACGATCCCAAACCTCCATCGAGTCAACGCGTGACCTCGCGGCGGCGGCGGCCCGTTACCTGAGTGTGTGTTAGTGTGTGTGTGTGCGGGGGGGGGAGGGGGCAGCTCCTCTCGGCTGCAGCGGGACGGGCCGACTGAGGGAGCTGGCCGCCGCCGGCTCGTATGCATCCAAAAACTACACGCTCGGTAGGAGGATAAAACAACAACGCTGTTCCAATGAGCTCACTGGCTGGATGCAAGCCCCGCCCCCCACCCGGCTTCCTGCTCACCTCCTCCTCCTCCTCCTCCTCCCTCCCTGCTCCACCCGATGTCCTCCTCCCTCTTCTAGCGTCGCTGTGAAAGTAGGCAGGGAGGTGCCATGTCTGAGGGAACTGAAGGAACATTCATGCTTGTTCCAGACTGGACGCCCCCCCCCCCCCCCCCCCCCACTCCAGTCACCCATGCACCCCCCCCAAACCCCCATCACCCCGCCTCCTCACCGAAGGCCTGACAAAAGGCACCTTTATTCACCCTGAGCCTGGAAACCACTGTGGGGTTTACTCAGCCTGCGCACACACACACACACACACACACACACACACACACACACACACACACACACACACACACACTGAAAAAGGTGTGTGTGTGTGTGTGTGTGTGCGCCTGCCACGGTGGAAAGTTTGTCGGTGCAAACAGTCAGTCAATGTGTAAGTTCTAATGTTGGAACACACACACACACGAACACCACACACACACACACACACACACACACACTAACACCACACACACACACACGAGACAAACACACACACACACACACTAACACCACACACACACACACGAGACAAACACACACACACACGAGTGGAAAGTGTGTGAAACGACGCTTGTGTAGGATAAGCAGGCCGCGGCGGGTTTCAAACTCACGACGTTTATCACACAAGGCGGGTCTCGGTGTTGCAAACAAAAACCACCAGCTGTTCGACATGCTACACTATGCTATGCTAACTAGCCGGGCAGCGCGGCTGAAAAAAAGAACGCACATTCACGAGTATTTCTATATATCTATGAGTGTTTTTACTCTATTTTCTGCCTTTACAGCCAGAATCATAACAACTCCCAGCATTCTAGCCGTTAGCATTAGCGCTAGTGATTAGCATGAGCTCATTAAAAAGGAAGATGCCATCATGAACCGTAATGTTAAGACAAACCTGCTAAATGCTAAAGTAAATATATTTTAAGTTCTGTAACTGCAACATGAAAACATGGTGGAATTAGCGACCTAGCGAGCTAACTAGGAAGCCACGAAATTGGTCAAAATGAATAGGGTGATGCAGGAATGAGTCAACATTTTGTTCACTTCCTGTTCCCTCGTCGTGAAGTCACGTGTGTTTAACTTAGCTTAGCTTTTAATGTTTTATTCTACGATATACAATCGCCTTCATTCATTGGGTGAAAAACCAGCATTTTCTAAATGAAAGCTGGTTCACCTTCAAAGGGCTGTTTTTTTCCACCGACATGTTGCACAACTCAAGCAGTGATTATTTCCCAAGAAGCCATAAAGTCGAGTATTATACGGCGAACATCAACGTCACTTTCACGCTGCGTTTCCCAAAGAGAAAAGTGACTGAGCCCATTTAAAGCGGCTCTGTCATGGAAACTGTGAGGGCGTCGGGATGGAAAGGATGCAGCGAGAGTGGGCACACAACAGGGTTAAAGGGTGTGTGTGTGTGTGTGTGTGTGTGCGTCGCTCCCATCCACAGCCATGTCCCAGCGCCCCACCCTTATGGGTTTTCTGTGACTAAAAAAGGTAAAAGGAGAATATAATGATATAAAGACATGATGACTTCATCCTGGCTCGAACCATTCAGCTCCTCGACAGAGAGAGAGAGAGAGAGAGAGAGAGAAAACAAGGAAGAGAGGCTGCTTCCAGATCTGGATGGAAAACGCCATGAAGGCTCGTTCCGACGGCAGGAAAACAGGTGAACATGGTGGCTTCACAAGATAAAGTAGGTCCAGAAAGTCTCAAGACTACACCATGCTGGATTGAAGAAGACTTGAAGCTAGAGATTGAGACCATAAACTCATGTTTACAATGTTTACTGAGATAATACATCAAGAGAGAAGTAGGACCATTTTCTCATAGACTTCTATACAACCAGAGAGGAGTCGCCCCCTGGTGGCCAGCAGAGGGAATGACAGTTTAAGGAGCTTCAGCCTCGGCTCCACCTATCAGGACCGGAGGTCGGCTCCTGGCTCATAACATGATGTTAGCGGCGGCAGCATCAGTGCAGTGTAAATAACTCGTTCTTTGTCCTTTCATACTTTAAACCACTTTATGGGAACTTGAGCCCCGACCGGCCGAGTGTCAACATCAGGCATGTGTACGTTTTCTGTTCGGCAGTGAGAAGTGATAAAACACAGGCCTGATTCAGGTGCTGCTGTTAAGAGTCCTTGTTCCAGCGAGAATGGACCTACATTCAGCGAGGGGGGAGGAGGAGGGAGGAGGGGGGGGGGGGGGAGGCAAAGATCGATCTGAGTGGTAGAAAGGAAGAAAAAAAGAAAGAGAGAGGGAGACGTTATGGAAATGAGATAAAAATGAAGGTATGAAGAAACGTCCCTGTGATTCAGGAAAAGTGGATTTTGATGGGGTCTAAAGAAGGGGGGGGGGGGGGCGGAAACGGCAGTTAATGACTCCAAGGCTGCTCCCTCTGGGCTTCATAATGAGCTGCAATTACCACACACACACACACACACACACACACACACACACACACACACACAGGTCGTGAGCTTTGCGTCACTTCACTAACATCATAGCTGCTCCAACTACTGTTAAAACGCTGGTTTTCTGAATGGAGTCTGGTTGATGGTGCTAGGCTACGCTAACATTGTAGCATAGGCAGGAAACCAAACGCCGTCCTGTCTGAGCAAGACACACATCGGCTGGTTTACTACAGCTGGATGAACCCAAACAAACAATCACGTTGTGATTTAATTGCAATAAACCGAAGGAAAGGATGCCGAAGTAACGACATAATGATGACAAGTTGTACAAAGTGCTGAGTCATGCTTTGTTAGGTCCGTCTGCAAGACCACAAGCTAACAACCTTTAAAACGCTGGTTTTCTGAATGGAGTCTGGTTGATGGTGCTAGGCTACGCTAACATTGTAGCTGCTCCATCAACACTCCATATAAGGTCATCTAGACATAAATACAGCAGAGACCTTGTTGTTTGGACCACAGACAGTCTCTGGTTCCTCCACATAGTCTGGTCTGGTCTCTGGACTAATGTGGGCTACTATCTAGACCTCTGGGGGACCACAGACATTTACTTATTATGCTAATTAGTTGGTGACATCACCACTTTACAGCATCTGATTGAGTCTCTGGGGGGGAGGAACTCTGTTAGGACTCGGTCTACATCAACAACACACTAGAAACTCGTAGAAGGAGACAGAGACGGAGAATGGCCTCTTGAGCTTCATCATTCGTCATGTGCTGCAGAAAAAAGAAATGTGGCACCTAAACTCAACAATACAGCTACACACACACACACACACACACACAGAGGAGGAGCATGTGATCGACACACACAACAGAGAGTCCTGATCACAGGAAATGAGCCGACGTGTCCTGATTTATAACGGTGGGTGAGAGGGAGGATGATGGATTATGTGATGTTTAGGGAGTTCTATGTTTAACGTCGACGCCCAGCGAGAGAACATCATGAGACTCTGAGCTCGGCTGTTTGCTTGTTCACACTGAGGGACAGAAATAGGTGCTGCTATCGGCAGTGTGGTCCTTCAAACACCCAGAGTCCTATCAACACGGGGCCAGGGCCATGGAGGCCAGGGCCATGGAGGCCAGGTCATGGAGGTCAGGTCATGGAGGCCAGGTCATGGAGGCCAGGGCCATGGAGGGCCAGGGCCATGGAGGCCAGGGCCATGGAGGGCCAGGGCCATGGAGGCCAGGTCATGGAGGCCAGGTCCATGGAGGCCAGGTCATGGAGGTCAGGTCATGGAGGCCAGGTCATGGAAGCCAGGTCATGGAGGTCAGGTCATGGAGGCCAGGTCATGGAGGCCAGGTCATGGAGGCCAGGGCCATGGAGGGCCAGGGCCATGGAGGCCAGGTCATGGAGGCCAGGTCCATGGAGGCCAGGTCATGGAGGTCAGGTCATGGAGGCCAGGTCATGGAGGCCAGGTCATGGAGGCCAGGTCCATGGAGGCCAGGTCATGGAGGTCAGGTCATGGAGGCCAGGTCATGGAGGCCAGGTCATGGAGGCCAGGGCCATGGAGGTCAGGTCATGGAGGCCAGGTCATGGAGGTCAGGTCATGGAGGCCAGGTCCATGGAGGCCAGGTCATGGAGGTCAGGTCATGGAGGCCAGGTCATGGAGGCCAGGTCATGGAGGCCAGGTCCATGGAGGCCAGGTCATGGAGGTCAGGTCATGGAGGCCAGGTCATGGAGGCCAGGTCATGGAGGCCAGGGCCATGGAGGTCAGGTCATGGAGGCCAGGTCATGGAGGTCAGGTCATGGAGGCCAGGTCATGGAGGGCCAGGGCCATGGAGGCCAGGTCATGGAGGCCAGGTCCATGGAGGCCAGGTCTATGGAGGCCAGGGCCATGGAGGCCAGGTCCATGGAGGCCAGGGCCATGGAGGCCAGGTCCATGGAGGCCAGGGCCATGGAGGCCAGGGCCATGGAGGCCAGGGCCATGGAGGGCCAGGTCCATGGAGGGCCAGGGCCATGGAGGCCAGGTCATGGAGGGCCAGGGCCATGGAGGGCCAGGTCCATGGAGGCCAGGTCATGGAGGGCCAGGGCCATGGAGGGCCAGGGCCATGGAGGGCCAGGTCCATGGAGGCCAGGTCATGGAGGGCCAGGGCCATGGAGGGCCAGGGCCATGGGAGGGCCAGGGCCATGGAGGGCCAGGTCATTGAGGGCCAGGGCCATGGAGGCCAGGTCCATGGAGGCCAGGTCCATGGAGGCCAGGTCATGGAGGCCAGGTCTATGGAGGCCAGGTCTATGGAGGCCAGGTCATGGAGGCCAGGGCCATGGAGGCCAGGGCCATGGAGGGCCAGGGCCATGGAGGCCAGGTCCATGGAGGGCCAGGTCATGTCCCAAGTCAAAAGGAAGTTACCTGGTAGAGGTAGCTTCCTGGTGGAGGAAGCGTACCTGGTAGAGGTAGCATACCTGGTAGAGGTAGCGTACCTGGTAGAGGTAGCGTACCTGGTGGAGGAAGCGTACCTGGTAGAGGTAGCATACCTGGTAGAGGTAGCGTACCTGGTAGAGGTAGCGTACCTGGTGGAGGAAGCGTACCTGGTAGAGGTAGCATACCTGGTAGAGGTAGCGTACCTGGTGGAGGAAGCGTACCTGGTGGAGGAAGCGTACCTGGTAGAGGTAGCGTACCTGGTGGAGGAAGCGTACCTGGTGGAGGAAGCGTACCTGGTGGAGGAAGCGTACCTGGTAGAGGAAGCGTACCTGGTAGAGGTAGCGTACCCGGTGGAGGAAGCGTACCCGGTAGAGGTAGCGTACCCGGTGGAGGAAGCGTACCTGGTAGAGGTAGCGTACCTGGTAGAGGAAGCATACCTGGTAGAGGAACCGTACCTGGTAGAGGTAGCGTACCTGGTAGAGGTAGCGTACCTGGTGGAGGAAGCGTACCTGGTAGAGGTAGCGTACCTGGTAGAGGAAGCATACCTGGTAGAGGTAGCGTAGCTGGTAGAGGAAGCGTACCTGGTAGAGGTAGCGTACCTGGTAGAGGAAGCGCTGGCTGAACTGGTGCATGGCGCCCTGTAGCTGGTTGCGCTGGCTCTGCCACTGCTGGTAGTTGCGTACGGACTCGGCGGTGGGCCTCTGCCATGTGGTGGTTCTGGTGTTGTGGTCCACGTAGTAGAACCGGCCCCGTTGGTCCACTCGCTTCTCCCAGCTGGGGGGGGGGCAGAGAGGGGCAACAGCATCTTTATTATCTGGGTGGTGTTTGCCGATAGAAACAACACTGATTTAAAGAGACAAGGACAGAAAACAGTGTGAGGGGGGAGGGGGAGGAGGGAAGGAGGGAGGGAGGGAGGTGGGAGAGAGGAGGGAGGGAGGAGGGAGGGAGGGAGGGAGGGAGGAGGGAGAGAGGGGGAGGGAGAGAGGGAGGGAGGAGGGAGGGAGGAGGGAGAAACCAAACTACTGAGGTTACTAGACCAAAACATTTTAAGTACAACTGTTTTTCAAGAAAGAAAGAATGAGACATGAGAGGATTTATCCTGCTGAATAATTATCCTTATAAACAAAACACACAAACATCCTGGAGTCACTTCATATTTAGTTGAGAAAAACTATTATTATTGTCACAGATCTTTTTTTACTGAACATAATTTTTAGTGAAAAACAACCAAATAATCTTAAATAAAAACATAAATCTTAAAGGTTGTATTTTCATATCAGACTAGTCTGTTTCAAGTCAGTGATGGGACGATAAAAACCTCCCAATAACTTGATGGTGGTGAACATTTAAAAACAGGTTTGTGATCATAGGATATAAACGTCTGAACTCCTGTGGTGTTATCGGTCTCAGACGTCACACAACGGTGTGTGTGTGTGCCAGGGTTAGGACCCAGACGTCTATGTAAACCCTGTTCTGGGGCATCTGGACCTGGCCTGAGATATACCACGGTCCCCGGAAACACACACACACACACACACACACACACACACACACACACACACACACACACACACACACACACACACACACACACACACACACACACACACACACACACACACACACACACAGAACACTTCTGTTATTCTCAGATCTCTGACTTCAGCGTTGCAGAATTTAGAAGAGAAAACAGAATTAACTTCCGTATGTTAACGAAAACACAGCTTGCAGATACCAACAGGCTTGAGAAAACACACACACACACACACACACACACACACAGTAACATTTTAGTCGACTAAAAATGTATTTTTTTTAGCACTCAGTTACTTAGCTCCACCCCTCTGGTTGCGAAAAACAAACAAACAAGATGGCGATGCACATAATTGACTCCTGATACCCAAGACTTCCTGTTGTGGAGTCTTTGCCGAGGCCTCTTCAGTGCTGAGATCCTGAACGACAGCCGAGCCAACGTGGTCTCACATCAGTTCGGAGACGACACTTCACTCGCCCAGCTGAGGATCTATTTAGGTTTGGGTAAGTTGCTTAAGGACACTTCGGCAGCAGGGATGATTGAGAACCCGGGGAGTTCTTCGGTTGAGGGATCGTCTCTACGACCACGATGCCTCCGAGCTCGACGCTCCCTCTCTGATATTAGCACTAGCTAGTGATTTACTGGAGCCAGAGAAAATCCCAGAGCCCACAACGTCTGAGCGTCTCTACTTAGTTCTGCTATCCGACTGCATCTCTTCGTACCATTAACCGTGTGCTTGTTTCTTAGAACTAGAAACATAAACGTAAGAAAAAACACACATCAGGACGGGAGAGTCTGATAATAAAAATAATAATAGAAAGAGCCCTGATAGACACTCCAAAGCTGCCATCATATGTTGTGATATGTTTTCTATGTTTGAAACGTTTGCTATGAAACATTTCTGTCCTGAGACTCGACGTTAGTCGCTCATTGTCGTTAGATGGTTGATTTCTCTCCATTCTGATGAGTGTTGTTTCCACTTCCACTTCGTCAGGAGGAGACCAAATAAGGTCACTTCCTTCACTGGTTGGAAAACCGGTGACGTCACCATGACGATGTCCACTTCCTACATGCATTCTGTGGTCTAAACCAACACAGCAAACTTTATTATTCCTTTCATCCTCCACAGCAGATCCACTGCTTCCACTCTGGCCTTTCACAATAAAAGCCCAAGACATAAATATTCTGCATTTTATAAGTATTTGGCATTTTCATGTGGTTTATTTGTGTTCCCGCGGCCCCGTTAAACAGGACTTTAAGTGAAGGGTGAGCGGCGCTGCTGCTGCTGCCAGACTGTGATGACGTACTGAACTCTTTATCAGACTCTGCAGCACGTTAGATAAACAGCAGCTCAGAAGCTCTCCTCAGTCTGGCTTTGGTTGGCGTTCATTATTTCAGCTTCCAAACCTCGATTGCCTAACTGCCCCCCCCCCCCCCCCTTCCAGCCTCTAAACAGTTCCTGGTGTGTACATCTGGAGCTCTAGCCCGGCATTAGTTAGCTAATTGATCCTGTGAAGGGTGGTGGCGGCCGGCAGCCAACGCGGCGGCGGACGGGCGTTCATGTAAGAAAGGACTTTTGTTCTCCGGCCCCGCTCGCCTTCCTTGGATGGAAAAACTGAGGTGGGGGATGGAGGTTCGGGGAGAGGGAGGGGGTGACCTTTTCCCAAAAACAGCCTCTCCTTCTCCGTGTCACCCAGTCACACACTCAATGAAAATCAATACATAATGTAAACATGTCATGAAGGGGCGGGGCTTCTGGCAGACTCTCCACCAACAGAGAGACGCTGTGTTCTCGTTACACTGACGTCACATGTACACGACCTCGGGTTCCTACTACAACGTGTTTACGTGCTGTCGTTTATTTTTCCCATCAGGCCGTGCTGCAGCAGCTCTTCTCAGCCTCCGGCCCCTCCCTTCCAAAAAGACCTGATTGGCATCGTTGACCCAGCTGATTGGTTTGAAACACTGATAGGCATCAACAAGAGGAGACATGGTAAGAGCGTTACCCCGGTGGCAGCGGCCTCTCCCAGGTCGTGGTTTTGGTGTTGTGGTCCACGTAGTAGACTCGGCCGTGAGGCAACACCCGCTGCTCCCAGCTGCAGACGGACACAGTTTCAGGACAGGAATCATTAGACACACTAATGTATATACGATATAGTAATATTTCACATATTGTTCCATCAGGAGGTTGTGGTGTGTCCGGGTTCTTACCCCGCCGGGAGCGACTCCGTGGTGGGCTCGGCGGTGCTGTTGCCGGCCGGCTCGGTGCCAGCGGTGCTGGGGCTGGGTTCGGCCGGCGGCGCCGGTCCAAGGGCATCCTGGCCCGGAGACGGGCTCCCGCTGCTGCTGCTGGCAGCCGGGGATCGGCCCGACGGAGAGGACGGGGGAGGGGTGTGGCGGGCCACGCCCCCGCGACTACCTTCCAGCCCATTGGACGTCAACTCAACTTTGTCTGAGAGAAGACACAGAGGACGGATTGTCTCTATTTTTCCCCAAAAGCGTATTTATTTATGTGTTCTTTTGTAAATACATTTCTTTTCACATTTCCTCACGCATTTCATTTTATAAGGAAGGTCGGAGTAAAAGAAAAGAGACTCTTAACGTCACGTCAACTTATCTTTAGTTTTTTTTTAAAAGCAAACATCCCGACCAGAAACTATCAGCTTTTTAAGGCAACAAAAGAAGCACTGAGTCTCTGTCAGCTGTTCCACCACAGAGACACTGACCCCTGGTGGGGTCTGCTGGTCACTACAACATCAACACAGCGTCGTAGAACGAGCAGCATGACGGTGCTGAGATTCATATGTCAGGATCTCTAAAGACCTGGTCTATTGTAAAACCACTCTGCCCGTTGTGGACCTGATGCTACATAACGTGGTTCTACTTTACTCTACATGGGTCCGTTATTGGACATGAAGACATGAATCCTGTTGTTAACAGAAGTAATAAGGTTACGGTTCCCAGACCTGCGCTGCTTCCAGGGCTGACGTGACTCTTGGAGGACCGACGGCGACCAGACGAGGTCGGTCCGGAGTTCTGCTCCTCATTCAGCTCCCCGTTTGTCAGGGAGCCCCCCCTGGAGCCCCCCGGGGAGCCGCCCTGCGAGCCCCCCACTGAGTGTCTGTTAGTCCTGAGAAAAGATTCAGAAACACGCGTTAATCACTCTGCTCCTCGTTAGCAGCTGATGTTCAGACCCGGTGGTGGTCCTGACACTGAGGGGGGTGGGTCTGGGACATGTACGATGGTGGACTCGGGGGTGGACTTGGCCCGGATTTGGAGCTGGACTCGGAGGTGGACTCGGAGGTGGATCAGGGGGTGGATCAGGGGGTGGATCAGGGGGTGGACTTGGCCTGGATTTGGAGCTGGACTCGGAGGTGGATCAGGGGGTGGACTTGGCCTGGATTTGGAGCTGGACTCGGAGGTGGACTCGGAGGTGGATCAAGGGGTGGACTTGGCCTGGATTTGGAGCTGGACTCGGAGGTGGATCAGGGGGTGGACTTGGCCTGGATTTAGAGCTGGACTCGGAGGTGGACTCGGAGGTGGATCAGGGGGTGGACTTGGCCTGGATTTGGAGCTGGACTCGGAGGTGGACTCGGAGGTGGATCAGGGGGTGGACTTGGCCTGGATTTGGAGCTGGACTTGGAGGTGGACTTGGAGCTGGACTCGGAGGTGGACTCGGAGGTGGATCAGGGGGTGGACTTGGCCTGGATTTGGAGCTGGACTCAGAGCTGGACTCCAAGGTGTTGGCTACGCTCCTTCTCTGAACTACCTCATATTTTCCTTAACGTTAAATATAACTTTGCTTTTCAGACAAGAACTTTTGTACAAAGTGAAACCATGTCCCCCCCCTCCCCCCACCAGGACCAACGGAATGCTGAGGCCCAGCTTGGACCGCAATCAACCACAAACCGGATTAAGGGCCACAATAAGGAGAGGAAGGAAGCAACCATTACACACTGACACTGTGTGTGTGTGTGTGTGTGTGTGTGTGTCCTTATGTCTTTGTCATGGGAGAGTGACAGAACACGACTCCCGTCCTGGTCGGTCCGGCGGCGGTCGGGGCTCTTGGCTGAACCGTGTTTGAGTGTTTAGAGGGAAATACCATCTGACCCCACGCACCTCGCCACAAAGCTTCATGATGAATGCAGTCTGCTCCGCTGTTTAATATCCCACCACGTTCTCGCCGGTGGAGCGCCGTCTGAAACCGCTACTTACACGCTGGCACGGCTCCCCGCGCCGGATCTCTTTCTTTCATTTATTTAGATCACAATTATGCTTCGTTTATGTTTTTCACATGTACATGTCGCAAACAGTGTTTAAAAAAACCTTCTGCAAGTTAATTATGTCCTGTTATCCTTATTAAAATACCACAACATCTCCAGATTTGAGTTTGTGTGTGTGTGTGTGTGGGGGTGTGTGTGTGTGTGTGTGTGTGTGTGTGTGTGTGTGTCCCAACCTGCTCAGAGGTCCAGTGGTGCTGGGAGTCTCCTCACTCTGTGTCCTCCTCAGGTTGGGCCGGTCCGACTGCAGAATCTCTGCAAAGACACACAATCAGCTGTTAATGAGCTGTCAGTCACAACAGGGAGAATGAGAGGTCTAGATAGTAGCTCACATGAGTCCAGAGACCAGACCAGACTATGTGGAGGAACCAGAGACTGTCTGTGGTCCCCCAGAGGTCTAGATAGTAGCTCACATGAGTCCAGAGACCAGACTATGTGGAGGAACCAGAGACTGTCTGTGGTCCCCCAGAGGTCTAGATAGTAGCTCACATGAGTCCAGAGACCAGACCAGACCATGTGGAGGAACCAGAGACTGTCTGTGGTCCAAACAACAAGGTCTCTGCTGTATTTATGTCTAGATGACCTTATATGGAGTGTTGATGGAGCAGCTACAATGTTAGCGTAGCCTAGCACCATCAACCAGACTCCATTCAGAAAACCAGCGTTTTAACAGGAGTTATCTTGTGGTCTTACAGACAGACCTAACAAAGCATGACTCAGCGCCTTTCATTGCTCACCATCATGATGGAGTTATTTAATATTTAATACCCTGAAACACAGCCGAGATAAAAACAAACACCCGTCAGTGGATCTAAATCTGTCACTAAGACTGGATCGAGCTGCTACGACCGGCCGAAACTTGGAAATAATTCAACACAGAAGCTCCGTGTGACGGACTCCAGCGTCCGCTCTGCCCCCCCCCCCCCCCCCCCCCCAGCTCCGACCAATCAGCACGTCACCATCACACTCTGATCGCTGCGGTTACAGGTCCGGTGGAGGCTCCTCAATAATCCACATGGACCTGAAACATGTGTACAGTTGGTGGTTTAACAGAGACCATTCATCCTTGTGTGGACTGACTGGTGTGTGTGTGTGTGTGTGTGTGTGTGTGTGTGTGTGTGTGTGTGTGTGTGTGTCTTGCGGTCCTGATGGTGTGGGGGAATGTGTGACTATGTGCTCAGTCCTGACTGACTGAAAACCTCAGACCTGTAACATGCTTTTCATTAACACTCACTTTCTCACACACACACACACACACACACACACACACACACACACACTCTGAGTTGTTTTGGACCAATGAAAGGTTTCTTGTGAGCCGATGGCCATACAGAATAATAAACACTGCTGTTGAGGAAGCCCATCGTTTTATTCAGCGGTTGCTATGGAAACGTCCTCAGGGTCGCCAGGCTGCACCGCATGTTGTTTCAGCATCGACGTAGTCTCACACCGCAGGACGGCAAGTTTGCTGCCGGTTACAAAAGGAAAGCATCCTCTCTGCTGGTTTGAATGGATCAAATCTGATCACATATACAAGTTACCATTGAGCCCTGAACGCCATCCCTGTGTGTGTGTGTGTGTGTGTGTGTGTGTGTGTGTGTGTGTGTGTGTGTATAAAAGCATCTGAAAACTTACAAAGTGTTCCAGTATTCCTGGAGCTGAAATCTTCCTGCTCTGGCTTCTGTTTCCTCCCATCTTTCAATACAAGGGTTTGTTTATGAAACCCGCCGTGTGTGTGTGTGTGGGTGTGTGTGTGTGTAGGTGTGTGTGTGTGTGTGTGTCTGAAAAGCTGCCAGGGGAAATGAGTAAAACTTCCAAACTAACAGAGGTGCGTTCAGAGCGAGAACACAGAGCTCCTTAACACCAGCAGAAGGCAACACACTTCCACCTTTATGCACTTTATATATTTAGGCAGCTAACACACACACACACACACACACACACACAGCAGAATGTAAAACATATGTACACACACACTGCATGTGCACCGGTGAGGCCGTAAAACGAACACATGCAAAGTGAATGCTGGACTTGAAACCCGGGTTTAGGGGGGCACACTTCAGCCTTCTGTTCCCCAACCTCACCTCCCCCAAAACACACACACACACACACAACCTCTGTCATCGCTGCCCCTGCGAGC
>CM056825.1:1005000-1050000 GCA_029853015.1 Chelidonichthys spinosus | reverse complement strand
CCCGCTACAACCGAGCCTTTGTTCTCCGTCTGCAGCACCAGACTCAGCTGGACGTTCTCCACTAGAGGGGGAGGAAGAGAGGAGAGAGATGAGTGGGTGAAGGTGGAGGACCCAGGTGGTGAGGGGGGACGTCGGACATCCTCAATCATTAGGGTAACAGGAGAAGCCACGAGTCTGTTCATCTCCAGACCAGCGGAAGGTCTCGGTTGATTTCACAAAGCTGGATCCACTGGATGCTGAAATAACTCCATCATGATGGTGATCAGTAAAAAGTGCTGAGTCATGCTTTGTTAGGTCTGTCTGCAAGACCACAAGATAACTCCTGTTAAAACGCTGGTTTTCTGAATGGAGTCTGGTTGATGGTGCTAGGCTACGCTAACATTGTAGCTGCTCCATCAACACTCCATATAAGGTCATCTAGACATAAATACAGCAGAGACCTTGTTGTTTGGACCACAGACAGTCTCTGGTTAAAATGCTGGTTTTCTGAATGGAGTCTGGTTGATGGTGCTAGGCTACGCTAACATTGTAGCATGGTGCTCAGAACCCTTCTGCCAGGTGAAGAAACCAAACAGAAGCTTAAAATTGTGATATTTCATTCAGAATATTTAAAACGTCGCCCAAAATAAAGCATTTGCAGAAACAACATCCTGTCAAAAACATTCCATCCTGGTCTCAAATATACGGCTTCCATCAGCTGACCCATCGTATTGATCGATAGAGTACCGATCTGATACCAGTGCATTAAAAACTTCAAGGTTAGACCAGGTTAGAATTCCCTCTCTGACATAAACTGACATTTCTATGCAACTTACTGCATTTTATTTCAGGCCAGCTCCCGCTGAATTCAGTGTTTTCATTTGCATTATTTAATATATTTACACCACAAACTGGTGCATAAAACTTCCCTGGAATGCAGGAAATAAGAAGTGTTTGAGCCCCCGACCCTCCAGCTGGACTCTAGAAAACCCCGGGGCAGGTTGTCCCATATTAAAACACACTTCTCCAGTGTGTGTGTGTGTGTGTCTCTATGTGTGTCCTTACTCTTGCCATGGTGTGTGCGCAGCGTGTCCAGCAGGTCGATGGTGGCACTGCCCAGCAGCTCCTTCCTCAGGGTGTGGCAGCTCCACAGCTTCAGGTCCAGACGGCTCTGGGGGGTCACGTTGCTGCAGACACGAGGCGACACACACTCAACGTCACTGTTTGAACAGTGGAACACACGGTGAAACCAGAGGATAAATGTGTGTGTTCTCACAGGGTGAGGTCCTCGTTCCACTGCAGCTCCAGGTGTCCGCTGCGTTTGCCCGTTTTCTTGGTTTCGCTGGTCAGGCCGTCGGCCGTCACCTCCACAAACGAGCTGAGTCGGCTGTGGCGGGCCGGCAGCTTGGGAGACTGAGGCTTGGCTGAAACCACTGAGACACAAACACAGGACAGCAAACAGGAAGTGAGAAGTGTTACTCATCAAGCCCTCGGCCTTCGGAGGCCTTTTATTCAGCATCCTCTGGATTTCTCCAGCTGTGCATGTAAAGAGTCCATAAACACAGATGGAAACGTCATCACTGCTGACCCTAGACCTGCAGATAAGGAGGAGACTTCACTGGATGGATGCAACATGTTGGTGGTCAGGCAACACAAACACAATCGTCGCCCTCTAGTGGCCAAAATAAGAAAACATCAGGTGTGCAACTTTCATTCCTTTTCATGAGACTGGGGTAAAATAATCATAGACATTAGAAATAATACTAATAATTCACTGGAGAGCTGGTCCAGCACCGACACCAGTCCTGGAAAAGCCCTGAAATCCTGGATGGGGTGTCGTTGGAGGACCCGAGTCCATTCAACCTGATATCATGTGACATCATATCAGTTGTCCGCTCTGTATCAGCTGATCTACCTGATCATGTTTCACAGTCCTGCTTGGCTTAATGACAGAGATTACATAATGATGCGTTCAAGCTCTAATCAGTCAAATGAGTACTGGGTGACCCTGACTAAATCCAGTTCAGGTTATTAAAGAACACACATTACCTTTCAAGATGAGCTGAGACTTCTCGGTGGACTGGAAACCGCCAGGTCTGCTCACGCTGGCAGCCGCCATGACCTCACAGCTCTGCAACACAAACACAACCATGAGACTTCACTGCAGTCTGGGGAACCCCCACTCGTATTACAGGTGGACTCAGTAGTCTGGTAGAGGACCAGAGGACTAGAGGACCAGAGGACTAGAGGACCAGAGGACCAGAGGACAAGAGGACTAGAGGATTAGAGGACTAGAGGACCAGAGGATTAGAGGATCAGAGGTCCAGAGGACAACAGGACTAGAGGATTAGAGGGCCAGAGGTCCAGAGGACCAGAGGATTAGAGGGCCAGAGGACCAGAGGACAAGAGGATTAGAGGATCAGAGGTCCAGAGGTCCAGAGGACCAGAGGATTAGAGGGCCAGAGGACCAGAGGACAAGAGGACAAGAGGATCAGAGGTCCAGAGGTCCAGAGGACAAGAGGACTAGAGGATTAGAGGGCCAGAGGACCAGAGGATTAGAGGATCAGAGGTCCAGAGGTCCAGAGGACCAGAGGATTAGAGGGCCAGAGGACCAGAGGACAAGAGGACAAGAGGATTAGAGGATCAGAGGTCCAGAGGACAAGAGGACTAGAGGATTTGAGGGCCAGAGGACCAGAGGACAAGAGGACCAGAGGACAAGAGGATTAGAGGGCCAGAGGACCAGAGGACAAGAGGACAAGAGGATTAGAGGATCAGAGGTCCAGAGGACAAGAGGACAAGAGGACTAGAGGATTAGAGGGCCAGAGGACCAGAGGACAAGAGGATTAGAGGGCCAGAGGACCAGAGGACAAGAGGATTAGAGGATCAGAGGTCCAGAGGACAAGAGGACTAGAGGATTAGAGGGCCAGAGGACAAGAGGATTAGAGGACCAGAGGATAAGAGGATTAGAGGGCCAGAGGACCAGAGGATTAGAGGACCAGAGGGCCAGAGGGTCAGAGGTCCAGAGGACTAGAGGTCCAGAGGACTAGAGGACCAGAGGACAAGAGGACCAGAGGATTAGAGGTCCAGAGGGCCAGAGGACCAGAAGACAGGAGGACTAGAGGACCAGGACCGGTTTCAGGGTCCCTACACCTTTACCAGAGTCACATTCAAGCACGTTTCAAGCACTTTTCAAGGTGCATTTCCATGCTTTTCCAGCCCCTTCCAGCTGTGGTAAACTCCATCTTTGTACCAATCCAATGGTCAGTATTCAGTCTACTTATTCTGTCACTTGTTCATCACATTAAATGAGATGTTCTTGTCCTCTAAACAACCAACATGATGTTTGGAGACAGCTTTTTACAGAAGGACCACAAATGAAAGGAAAACTAATTCCACTAACAGATCCACAGAAATATAATCACCAACTATTTTCATCATCTGTTCATCATCAAAAGTCATTTTTCATAAAGAAATGTCAGGAAATGCTGTTTTCAGTCCCTCAGATATGGAGATCTTCTTTCCTCTGTTCTATCATAGATGTCATCACATACAACACACATTTATAGACCTTTAGTCTACATCCAAGCAAAACACCACAGACACTATAAGTCAAATGTTTTCGAGGATTAGCATTAGCTCAGGAGGTAGAGCGGGTTGGCTGGTGAGCGCAAGATCGATCCCCGGCTCCTCCTAGCTGTGTGCCTGGTGTCCCTGGGCCTAATTGCTCCTGATGAGCTGGCTGTCGCCCTGCTGGTTGACTCCGCCGTGGGTGTGTGCGTGAATGGGTGACTTTTAGACCCTGGTGGTCTGAGGTTTAGAGGACCAGGACTCCCATCAGACCTGCAGACATCACTTTGAGCAAAATCAGAGATGCAGCCTGGATGGGAAGATGTCGAACCCTTAAAACCGGTTCATGGGGGGGCTCGTACTTGCAACCACACCAAGGTGACTGCTGAGACCAGACTAAACCCCGTGATCATGTGACGCCAGAATAAAAGCCGACCGTGAAGGTGCTGCGCGACCAGCTGGGGTCTGCCGGTCTCTGCAGACCATCAAATCCCGGCGACCACAACAACAAAGCATCATCATCATCATCCTCCAACCTTGGGGAGGCGAGCTGAGCGCGAGCTCCGCAGCGCGAGGAGCTCGACCCCCGGCTTTCCTCGGGCTGAAGAAGAAACTCAACCGGAAACAACAAAGAGATGTTTATGTTTTCCTTGAACACACACTTGATGTGTCGACATATTTAAATACCCTTGGATGATGCGCACAAAACACAAACACGGAAGATGGTCGGGGCATTTTCTGTGCATCACAGTCAAGCCAACGCTACGAAAAGCGTTGACTTCCGGTGATTCCTTCTAAACTACAACTCAAATGGCGAACGTTGCTCCGCGTAACGTCTCATAATAAAACACCCTGCATTTAGAGGCGACACGTAACTCAAATAAAACGACAGCACGCAGCTCCACGATAAAGTAAGCCGTGTTTAACTTATTTTCCCCACCACTCTGGCATTTTGTTTTGAAGGGGGAAAGAGACGACACATCCGGTTTGGTGTGGCTAATTTGGGTTAGCTTCACCCAGAAGAAGCTAACGGTTAGCAAGCGAGCTTCGTAGGGGTTTTAATAAAAGGACACGCCGATAAAAGCCGTCCCGGTCCCCTGACAACGCGTTAAACCGCCTCGGTATCTACATGGACCGTGTTCTAACACGTCATATCCGTTTAAACTGCCTGCAATTCGGCCGAAATGTGATCTTTGTCGTACCTTTTTCAGCCGTACTCTGCCGCCGTCGCTAGTGAACTTTCATTTCCGCCTCAGTGACAATATCACGTGACCCCGGGAGAACGTCGTTTATTGCACAAAGGATTGTGGGTCGTAAATAACGGTTATTTATTTATTTTTTATAAGTTAAGCTTCTATTGATTGAGAACACATTCAGCAAACAGGATACAGTTATTATCGAGCAGATGTCACAGCAAATAATTAAATAAAGGATAAATAGTCTAAACTTGAACGTATATCAGTCTAATAATATTAATTATAATTCATTAATTAAGACACTATAAGAAATCCGTGCGAGTTCCTAAGCAACCCAGAGAGAAACGAATGTAATCATAGACTCAACCTGAAGTCCATCTAACGTTAACTTTAAACTGCATGAATTTCTTTACGTTATTTATTTGGCCTTTTTTTAGATAGATATACTTTATTGATTCCAAGCTGGGAAATGTTGCTTTTATTCAGGATTTTAGCCTCGGTACAGGACTGACTCAGCAGCAGAACTGGCTGAATGTTCAGATCTTGGATTTTTTGCAACCGGTGAAGAAAGTGACCATATTTGGAGTGTTGAGGAGCGACGGGTGGATCCGATGACCACGGAGCAGCAACTTCACTGGAATTTGATTTATCTGTTCAACAGATGAGCTCACCACCTTCTCCAACCGATTTGATTGAAGGATGGATGTCATCAGTTCATCCAGTTATTGGATGAAATATGTTGGTGCTAGCCGTTTCCCAGGAAAGTACAGATTTTGCTATAAAATACAAAGAAAAAAAATCGATATTCCTGCATAGATTGTTACATGGGTAAACAATACAAGCTTTAATATTTAAAATTTAAAAATGCTTTAAAATTTAAAAACAACTCATTCCAGATACGTCGTCTGCTACCAAACACATGAACAATCACAGTAGTGACTGATGTGTTAAATAACGACACGGAGCAAACGCACAAGTCAGAGAGGAAAAACAATGATTTGGTGTTCCTGTTGACGAACCTGCGACGCGTCTCTGAAAGGAACCTTCCAGATGTTTATTGCAATGTGCAATAACATGATAGGAAATCAGAAATAGGGTTTGTTTTGTTAATGCGACCGACTCCTGGTCTCCATGGAAACCATCCATACTATAAAGGCACCGAGAAGAAGAAGCAGGAAGTAACATATGTGCTGGTTCCTCAGGACAGATTTATTTAAAAAAGTAAAACTGAACTCGATAATAAACATCTAATGTGAGAGTGTTTCCACGCCAACAACAAAACTAAAAGTTAGATCATTCTGAGACGAGCCGCCTTCTCTGCCCGACGGCATCAGACGCTCCAGTCCATGTGTGAACGCGTACAGGAAGTTGTCGGGAGAATGAGCGCCACCTGCAGGAACGTGACGACACCCCGGATATCCACGAGCCCTCTGATTGGTCAGTTGATGGTGAGCACGTCGCTCTGGATCTCGTGGCTCAGCTGAGTCTGCAGGTCGCTCAGCTTCTTCTTGAGGACGGCGAGCGCCGACATGACGATGGTCTCCGGTCGCAGCGAGCCGCACGACTCCACGTTGTAGAAGAACCTGCAGGGAAACGCAGCAGGAGAGTCTCAACGTATAAACACTTACTGTTTATTACAACGGAGCAGGAGAGTCTCAACGTATAAACACTTACTGTTTATTACAACGGAGCAGGAGAGTTTCAACGTATAAACACTTACTGTTTATTACAACGGAGCAGGAGAGTTTCAACGTATAAACACTTACTGTTTATTACAACGGAGCAGGAAAGTCTCAACGTATAAACACTTACTGTTTATTACAACGGAGCAGGAGAGTCTCAACGTATAAACACTTACTGTTTATTACAACGGAGCAGGAGAGTTTCAACGTATAAACACTTACTGGTTATTACAACGGAGCAGGAGAGTTTCAACGTATAAACACTTACTGGTTATTACAACGGAGCAGGAGAGTTTCAACGTATAAACACTTACTGTTTATTACAACGGAGCAGGAGAGTCTCAACGTATAAACACTTACTGTTTATTACAACGGAGCAGGAGATCCTCAAACACACACTTAATAAATAAATATATATATATAGTGTGAATATAAAGTGTATAAAATATTGTATTTGATGCTGCATTGTTGGCTTGAATGCGTAAGAAAAAGATAGATTATTAGAAAGTAGTTTCTATGCTGAAGATGTGAGTGCGTGTTTATGTGTAGAAGAAGGTGGTCTCATGGACCACATGGACCACATGGACCCTGATGAAGGAGTGAGGATGGTGGACTCACCTCTCGGGCTTCCCATTGGGGTCGTAGGGAGCCTGGACCTCGTCCTCCTCGATCTCAGAGTACTCACTCTTGGGCCTGAGAAGCAGAGCAACGATGGCGTTCAGTAAACATTCATCGTTCACGAAGAGCCGAACACTGACGGGACGTACCACTCCTCAGGTCGGGGGAAGACCGTGTGCCTCAGAGCGTTGTCGGGGTCGTACTCGAAGGAAACCCCCGCGGTTGGGTTCCACTTGGCATGCTCCTTCCCGAAGCCTTTCTTGGCGTACGCTCGGAGACGCAGCTCCTGACCTTTACGGAGCTTCACCAGCAAAATGTCTGAGAACGACGGAGGAGGAAGAGGAGACAGTGAAGAGCAGGAGAGAGTGAAGAAGAGGAGAAAGAGAAGAAGAAAAGAGTGAAGAAGAGGAGAGACAGATAAGAGGAGAGTGGAGAAGAGGAGACAGGGTGATGTTAGATGATGTTATCATTACCATATTGATAACCATTCTGATGCCTTAAGGACGTTATTCTGCAGGTTGTGTAGTGGTTGTATGCAGCAGAGCCCTCTGCTGGAAGAACTAGGTAATGACATCTCCCAACACTAAAGTGAACATGAAGAATGAATCACCGTCTTGTTCCACGTAGTCGTTGGGATCGTTGTCTCGACTCCTTGACGTCACCTGGAGACAAAACACAGTCAGCTTTTTCTCCTCCTCTCATCATGACTCAGCAGACGGAGGACGGACTCACCGGGATGACTCGGGGGTTGTTGGACAGAAGGTCTCGGGAGGTGACGTGGCGCGTTTGGTCCTCCGTACATCGAACGTCCATGGTCAACTCGACAGAACACTCTGGACAAAAGTCGTCACAGGTGCAGTCCTGCAGACAATCACAGGAAGTGACATCATCACACCGAGGATTGTGGGATTTAAATCACGTACTTACGCAGTGCGTTTGTCAGTGACGGTGACAGTTTGACAGTGTCACGGTAGAAGTGAGTGTAGAGTGGAACGTTTAAGGCTCTCGTCTCTGCTACGGCTGCACACTCACCCTGGAATACTGCATTTTGTCCACGATGTCGTCGCTGGTGAGCGGGATGAGACCTGAGGAGAACGAGAACATCAACGTTTACAGGTATCAGGCCTCCCTGGTCACACTGGAACAGTACAAGTACAAGTCCTGGAATCACATGTACAAGTACACGCATCAGGTATGGATGAAGCGTATCCTAAACGGGGACATACATACCAACTCTGTGTGCGATGAACTCGTCATGCAGAACGGATGAATTGGCATCGATCTGGATCCAGTCGATTGCTGCAAATAAAGAAACAACCAAGTTGGTAACCGGGTGTTTTACATCCATCCATGTTTCACCATCTCATTTAAAGTAGTGTACTATCAGCTGTTTATTATTTTTTTAAATCACTTCAATTATTGGTTTATTTCTGTAAAGTCACGTTGTTCAGTTCTACACTTCTGATGAAAAATTAATAAAGATAGCGTTAATTCAGCCATCCATCCTGGATGTTTGCAACCAGTGAAGGAAGTGACCATATTTGGTCTGACTCTGAAACTTTACCGGTGTTAAAGTCTGACAGCAGAGTGAGTTAAACGGTGAGAATAGGAGACTTCGTACCGATAGTGGCCACTTCGGACATGAAGACGCGGCGGATCGAGTTTGCGACCCTAAGAAGGAGAAAAGAAGTTTTGAGAAAATTCACGCAGCCATTAACGCTGACTGGGAAGTATAAGCTGAGGAAACAAACACACCGATAAAACGTAATATTCTTAATTACATCCTTCCAAACCCCGACATTAAAGCTATTAAACAGAAACTAGCTAAGCTAGCTAGTCCGTTTAGCTCCCCGCTTTCTTCAACGGATAAAACGAGTGAGTACTCACGCCAGGTCCGTGTTTTCGATCACAAACTTGACGTTTTCGTCCGTCAGCTCCGTTATCTTCACCGTCGGCTGGTTAGCATACGGCATGTTGGCGTTAAACGGGACTAAAAACAACAAGATTCACGGTCCTTCTCACACTCCTGTACCGCTGTTCCACTCGAAGGTCTCCGGGAGCTATTTACCGCCCGCTGATTGGCCAGGAGATGTAAATACGAGTACTGATTGGTCGCGGTGGAGCAATGAGGCGGGTCCTGATTTAAAATCCGGGTCACGCCGTTCCCGCAAAGTTATTTTCAAAATAAAAGGGCTCAACGTATTATTTCATTTAATTTGTTTTAATTTATATGTAAAGTGCTTTTGAGCACCTTTTAAAAGGACTATATAAGTACTGAGAATAAACATAAAGTAAAAAGAAGAAAAGAAAATAAGCACTATAAAAATAAAACGTATTATTATTAAAGAGGAAGTTGGCCCTACTCATTTCCATGACAACATTTGAACACTTTAAACCTAGGTGTGTGAACTGTTTAATCGTAGTGTATATCCAATTATTATCTGCTTGTAGAACAGACAATCTGACAGTTTGGTCACAGTATATCAAAAACAATAGGGATAAAACACTACACTTGTCTGATCTCATATTTACCAGATAACAAAAACACAGTCACAAATGTTAAATATACAATATATAACTACTACTTTATTGGACTATAAGAATTAGTAGATCAGTGAAAGCAGAGAAGCCACCGGTGTTACAGGTGAACAGAAGGAGGCCGGTCACTACGGCCATGATGGTTTCCTCTTGCAACACGTTCAGACTCTTTTCAGTGGATCGTAAATAAGATCAGAAAGAACATTGATCTTCAGCTCACGACACAAGCCAGGCGGTCAGAATGAGAGAGAGATGGTTACATCATCGCCTCTGGTTCAGTCCTGAGAGATTCTTCAGCTGTGAAACACAACAAACGTCAGTCACATCCCTCTCCACACATTCAAATGTCTCAACATATTATTCAAACCATCCAATGCACTGAATGTCTGAATCAGTTGGAATGAGCCTGACACAAACACTCACTGTAACAGCCGCTCCCATGAGCCCCTGCACCACCGTTTCACCTGTCGCCTGCGCCTACAGAACAAACACACAACTTAAAAAATCAGCCAAAAACATTCAGGTCAGCATGAGTCCGTGTTTCACTCCCTTCAGTCTCAACTCATTGTGCTACCAACCATTGATCTGTGATTTAATATCAATAACCAGATGAAAACGATGCTGAAATAACTCCATCATGATGGTGATCAGTAAAAGTGCTGAGTCATGCTTTGTTAGGTCTGTCTGTAAGACCACAAGATAACTGCTGTTAAAACGCTGGTTTTCTGAATGGAGTCTGGTTGATGGTGCTAGGCTACGCTAACATTGTAGCTGCTCCATCAACACTCCATATAAGGTCATCTAGACATAAATACAGCAGAGACCTTGTTGTTTGGACCACAGACAGTCTCTGGTTCCTCTACATAGTCTGGTCTGGTCTCTGGACTAATGTGGTCTACTATCTAGACCTCTGGGGGACCACAGACAGTCTCTGGTTCCTCCACATAGTCTGGTCTCTAGACTAATGTGGGCTACTATCTAGACCTCTGGGGGACCACAGACAGTCTCTGGTTCCTCTACATAGTCTGGTCTGGTCTCTGGACTAATGTGGTCTACTATCTAGACCTCTGGGGGACCACAGACAGTCTCTGGTTCCTCCACATAGTCTGGTCTCTAGACTAATGTGGGCTACTATCTAGACCTCTGGGGGACCACAGACAGTCTCTGGTTCCTCCACATAGTCTGGTCTGGTCTCTGGACTAATGTGAGCTACTATCTAGACTTCTGGGGGAGCACAGACAGTCTCTGGTTCCTCCACATAGTCTGGTCTGGTCTCTGGACTAATGTGAGCTACTATCTAGACCTCTGGGGGACCACAGACAATCTCTGGTTCCTCCACATGATCTGGTCTGGTCTCTGGACTAATGTGGGCTACTATCTAGACCTCTGGGGGACCACAGACAGTCTCTGGTTCCTCCACATAGTCTGGTCTGGTCTCTGGACTAATGTGGCTACTATCTAGACCTCTGGGGGACCACAGACAGTCTCTGGTTCCTCCACATAGTCTGGTCTGGTCTCTGGACTAATGTGAGCTACTATCTAGACCTCTGGGGGACCACAGACAGTCTCTGGTTCCTCCACATAGTCTGGTCTGGTCTCTGGACTAATGTGGTCTACGATCTAGACATCTGGGGGACCACAGACAGTCTCTGGTTCCTCCACATAGTCTGGTCTGGTCTCTGGACTAATGTGGTCTACTATCTAGACATCTGGGGGACCACAGACAGTCTCTGGTTCCTCCACATGGTCTGGTCTGGTCTCTGGACTACAAGCTGTATAAACTCCACCTGCTTGGCGGCGGTGGCCATGTTGACTACATCCTGAATGCGGTTGTCGAGGAAGCTCCAGGTGTCCTGGTAGTCTGGAGAGGAGTCCTGCAGCATCACCAGCTCGGTGGTGTTGTAGATGCCCGTCAGCGCCGCCCGTTTGGTGTACCAGTTCATCTACACGGGAAAGGCAACGTTACGTAAAGGACGAGTCAACGTGCCATCAGACAACAACAAGCGACACGTAGAGAAAAACAGCAGGGAAGAAAATACAGATTTAGATGCCGATGAATTGGCTGCTGGATGAGGTCAGCTGGGACCTGGGAGGAGGCGGGCCTGATATCGTGGGGGTGGTGATGAGAGGAGGACAGGAAGGTGTGAGCAGAAGAAGAAGGGGATCGGGGGTGATAGGATCCACTCACGTCCGTGGACCGGTCGCCGGCGTAGTACCAGATGTCGTCCACCAGGGTGGAGAGGTGCTTCAGAGCATCTGGGATGTTGTGAGGAAGGAGCAGGATGCTCATGGCCTGAGGACGAGGTCACAAGGTCAAGGGTCAAAAGGCTTACAGCTTCGATAATAACAATAATAATAATAACATAACATTACAAGCTGGAATTTAAATGGATTCAATGTAACGGAGCTACACAAACTAGTCTGGTGATCTGAATCCGATTTAGGGGGACTGTAACAGATCTGGTTTAGGGAGAACGAACCAGATCTGATTTAGAGGGACTGAACCAGATCTGGTTTAGAAGGACTGAACCAGATCTAATTTAGAGGGACTGAACCAGATCATTTTAGGGGGACTGTAACAGATCTGGTTTAGAAGGACTGAACCAGATCTGATTTAGGGGGACTTAACAGATCTGGTTTAGGGAGAACGGACCAGATCTGATTTAGAGGGACTTAACCAGATCTGGTTTAGAAGGACTGAACCAGATCTGATTTAGAGGGACTGAGCCAGATCATTTTAGGGGGACTGAACCAGATCTGATTTAGGGGGACTGAACCAGATCTGATTTAGGGGGACTGAACCAGATCTGATTTAGGGGGACTGAACCAGATCTGATTTAGGAGGACTGAACCAGATCATTTTAGGAGGACTGAACCAGATCTGATTTAGGGGGACTGAACCAGATCTGGATTAGGGGGACTGAACCAGATCTGATTTAGGGGGACTGAACCAGATCTGGATTAGGGGGACTGAACCAGATCTGATTTAGGGGGACTGAACCAGATCTGGATTAGGGGGACTGAACCAGATCCTCACATAAAATAAAAATCCATTCTAATTCCAGGTTGTGAAGCTCCAGAACAGTAAAAAAAACAAAACTGTTCTACCTGTGGCCAAGAGTCCAGGTAGGGGACCAGCATCCTCAGTCTGGTCTCCACAGCGTCTCTGAGGAAGTCAGCGGTCTGCTTCGGTCTGGAACACAGTTGTCAAAGAAAGTCCGTCATTCTCCATGTGGAGCTCTAACTGAGGATTTTCAAAGAAGGAGGACGTAACAGATGTGTGCAGATGTGAGTGGAGGCGTACTCGGCCTGACCCAGCTGGACCTGGTTGTGTTGCTCAGCCAGGACCTCCGTCAGCTGGGCGTTACTCTGGGCCACGAAGTGGAGGACCAGGTCTCCGGCCCCGTTAGGGAACATCCCAGAGGAGGCAGAGGACAGGCCCAGAGTCTGGTACCAACAACAACAACAACGCACTGTGACATCACACTCCAGAACCGCCGGCTAGTGGCGACAGAATGTAAAGTCACCACAAAGGTCGAGGTTCATCTCTGGAACGTGAGCTCACCTCGGCGGCGGCCGCCAGGGCTTCCATGGACCAGCCGTGCAGCGGGACGAACTCCAGAGCAGCGCTCAGGATCCGAGCTTGAAGCTGCTCCTCTGTTTCATATTCCTCGTCGTGCTCGCCGGCCTGGTCCTGGTAACTTCACACACACACACACACACACACACACACACACACACACACACACACACACACACACACACACACACACACTGTTTTCAAGGATTTCCAGCACCCGTACAACCCTGCATGTTGTGTTCTAACTGACTTTAGATCAGTATTTTCTCAGAGACTGACCTGGTGTTTGACCCGGGAGCCTCCCCGGCTGCTGGTTCCGATGTTGGGTCCTCTGGTTCAGCAGGATGGGCCTGGTAGTGCTCGTGGTAGGTTTTGGATGATGAGGAAGGCGGTTTGTCAGATTTGGACTCATCCTGGAGCCTCAGTGCTGCACGATGGAAACCTCGACTCAGAGTGGGGGTGTGTGTTAGTGTTGGTGCAGCCACCACTGTCGGGAGAAACACATCCATTAGCTTCCAGGAGGCAAACCCTGCTTCTGAAAGCAGCATGATGTTCAGAAGGATAAGAGTGAGGAACTAAGAATAGACACACTGAGGTCCTCTGGAGGGTGCTGTTCTACGTTGTGGACACTAGGTGGAAGCACACATCTCCAGAAGATATTCACATTATTATTGTTGCTGTTTTCTGAGCACACATCTGTCTGTCCTATTAGAATACGCTTATTTCCATTTGCTTGCTGGCTAACATGAGTGGCTTTTTTTTATTGTTTCTAAACTTCTGAAAATGTATTTCAATATACGTCATTTTCAAATAAATTAAGAGATGTGTTTTTAATTGGTTAATTAGTGATTGGACAGTTGAGTATGCTTTGCAGGGAACCATGGCTGGCGTACTTGAACATCTGAACCTGGATCATCTAGCTATATATAGTAGTGGTAGACCGATTAATGGCATTTTGAGATGATCTGCATCGGCCCATGCCTGCACTCACGAGGCCGATAAACAAGAAAATGTCTGTCGACACGTCTGAAGGCAGCATCGTCGGTGTGGCTGACAATGCACGTTTTATATTTTCACTTATTTTATATGTTCAAGTGAATAATACATGTGTTAAATAAATGTGCATTTAAGTTGAGTGTCTTATTTGTTATTATTATATCCTATTTTAATAGATGCAAAAAAAAAAACAAGGTTCAAGGTTCTTTATTTGTCATGTGCACAGAGATACAACGTAAAATATAACAACAACCATGACATCAGCATTATATATCATCTGCTCTCTAAATATCAGTATTAGATATCATCTGCTCTCTAAATATCAGTATTAGATATCATCTGCTCTCTAAATATCAGTATTATACATCGTCTGTTCTCTAAATATCAGTATTATACATCGTCTGCTCTCTAAATATCAGTATTAGATATCATCTGCTCTCTAAATATCAGTATTATACATCGTCTGCTCTCTAAATATCAGTATTAGATATCGTCTGCTCTCTAAATATCAGTATTATATATCGTCTGCTCTCTAAATATCAGTATTAGATATCATCTGCTCTCTAAATATCAGTATTATATATCGTCTGTTCTCTAAATATCAGTATTATACATCGTCTGCTCTCTAAATATCAGTATTATACATCGTCTGCTCTCTAAATATCAGTATTATACATCGTCTGCTCTCTAAATATCAGTATTAGATATCGTCTGCTCTCTAAATATCAGTATTAGATATCGTCTGCTCTCTAAATATCAGTATTATATATCGTCTGCTCTCTAAATATCAGTATTAGATATCGTCTGCTCTCTAAATATCAGTATTATATATCGTCTGCTCTCTAAATATCAGTATTATACATCGTCTGCTCTCTAAATATCAGTATTAGATATCATCTGCTCTCTAAATATCAGTATTATACATCGTCTGTTCTCTAAATATCAGTATTATACATCGTCTGCTCTCTAAATATCAGTATTAGATATCATCTGCTCTCTAAATATCAGTATTATACATCGTCTGTTCTCTAAATATCAGTATTAGATATCGTCTGCTCTCTAAATATCAGTATTATATATCGTCTGCTCTCTAAATATCAGTATTAGATATCGTCTGCTCTCTAAATATCAGTATTAGATATCGTCTGCTCTCTAAATATCAGTATTAGATATCGTCTGCTCTCTAAATATCAGTATTATACATCGTCTGCTCTCTAAATATCAGTATTAGATATCGTCTGCTCTCTAAATATCAGTATTATACATCGTCTGCTCTCTAAATATCAGTATTAGATATCGTCTGCTCTCTAAATATCAGTATTATACATCGTCTGCTCTCTAAATATCAGTATTAGATATCGTCTGCTCTCTAAATATCAGTATTATACATCGTCTGCTCTCTAAATATCAGTATTAGATATCGTCTGCTCTCTAAATATCAGTATTATACATCGTCTGCTCTCTAAATATCAGTATTATATATTGTCTGCTCTCTAAATATCAGTATTATATATCGTCTGCTCTCTACATATCAGTATTATACATCGTCTGCTCTCTAAATATCAGTATTATATATCGTCTGCTCTCTAAATATCAGTATTATATATCGTCTGCTCTCTAAATATCAGTATTATATATCGTCTGCTCTCTAAATATCGGTATTATATATCGTCTGCTCTCTAAATATCAGTATTATATATCGTCTGCTCTCTAAATATCAGTATTATATATCGTCTGCTCTCTAAATATCAGTATTATATATCGTCTGCTCTCTAAATATCAGTATTATATATCGTCTGCTCTCTAAATATCAGTATTATATATCGTCTGCTCTCTAAATATCAGTATTATATATCGTCTGCTCTCTACATATCAGTATTATACATCGTCTGCTCTCTAAATATCAGTATTATATATCGTCTGCTCTCTAAATATCAGTATTATATATCGTCTGCTCTCTAAATATCGGCATCGGACATTGAAAAGCCCATGTCGGTCGACCACCTCTACAGAGCATGCAGTAGAAACGGACTCCTGACAGCTACCATAACGGGTGAAGACTCCCCGTTAAAACACGGAGGTCTAAAGAACCGGAGCACCGTGTCGATCACAATAACCGAGTTGTTAAAAAATAAAAGTAATGATTTAAATCATGTCCTTCGTGCTCACGAAGTGACTTTAGTGTTAGCCCAACAGCTAATGTCAACAACTCGTTTCCGCATCGTGCAACAAAACGACCAGCGGAGAAAAAATAAATGCCATTATCATCGTGAATCATGTCCTCCAGGCGGCTCATTGTCAACACAGACAGCGGGCAGAGTCGCGTCTTACCGCCGCCCAGCCCCCGGAGTGTCCTTCTTCCAGCGCGGAGACCTCTCAGCAGCGCCGCCATCTTCCGCTACTGTTGTTGTTGTCGCAGGGCAACTACGTCACTTTAACGCGACGCGGTTGTGAAACCACATCAAGCCCCGGAAGTGACAAACGGGGCCTTCAGTCTAAAACGCATAGAACGTTCTTATTTATTTGTATTTATGATTTTTTTTGTTTTGTTTTTATTTGAATTATTTAATATAATATATATATATCATGATATATACAATATAATACCTGCTACATTTGAAATACAACGACACATTAACGATGATTTTATTTTTGAATGAACTCAGGACATGTGGGCAATAGGGCAATATATTTATTTTTGAAAATATATTTATTTTTGAAAAACGAAACTACTAGGAGAATATAGAGTAGCTTTTTCTAGGCGATTATAATCCACACTCCATGCGAGGAGGTGGCGCTAATGCACACTTAAAAGTTGTTTGCCAACGGCTATTGAAAAAAAGAAGAAGATAAGCTTTTATTTTGAAAGGTCAAACCGGAACACGGACACTCAGCGCCGCTGAACCTTCCACCGAGGTGTCGTTGGATGATAGCGGACTACATTCGGTTGAAATCTTCTTTTGTGTCGGTAGATTACACCACCAACCCCCGTTAACGACACAGAACGGTGAGTCCTCGTGTAGGGGCGTGCGCGTGGCAACGACGTGCGCGTGCTAACTTAATGAGCACCGGCGGTTGTTTTTGTTTCTGCGTCATCACCGTGTTGCTGCTCGCGCCACTAACCCTCCGTATCACCAAACGAAGCTAACGCGCTAACTAGTAGTTAGCCGAGTTGACGTCGCTTAGTAACGCTGAAATAACCAACAGCGCTGCCTCAGCCGGCGTCTGATGCACTAACGTTCATATTGTTACTCACTGTTACATCAGCACCTGCGCCCGGGACGTCATGGCGGACCTCGACATCAACGCAGGAGACCGGGTGCTGCTGGTCTGGACCCAGCCTTCGGAGCCGGCGGCCCTGCAGCGCTACGTGGAGGAGCTGGGCGCCGTGGTGGGTCCGGACTGCCGGGTGTTGGTGGAGAACATGGAGAGACTGCTGCTGTGTGAGTTACAGCGTTCCTCCGGGGTGCTGGGAATCCTGGAAAACCCTTGAATTTTAGTGTGGGGTTTGAAAAGGGCCTGAATGTGACTTTGGGGATTGCATAAGGTATATTTGATCCTGTTAAACGATGATTATGATGAACTAAAGTCCCGTCTCGTCCTCAGCCTCCCACCAGGCCTCCTCCTTCGACTGGGTGCTCTCCTGCCTGCTGGCTGACAGCTCCTCCGTCCACGACCAGGACACGCTGGCGGAGATGGCCAGAGTGCTCAGACCGGGTGGGAAGCTGGTTCTGGATGAACCAGTTACAGGTACATGAAGGCTGCACCTTTTTAATGTGTTACCTGGACCAAGACCAAGTCCCCCGATGCCACCAGACCGGCAGGACACTAGAAATGCTACATTCAGTTGTTTCCTTTCAATGACCCTGATATTGCTCATCCTAAGTTATTCATTTCATATGATGCGAGTCATTGTCCTCAGGTCAGTGTGCTGGGGTCGTGACCTTGATTGTGTAACAGTGTGTTTGACTTGCAGGAGCTGAGGCGCAGAGTGTGAGGACTGTTGAGAAGCTGGTGTCGGCGCTGAAGCTGTCGGGCTTCACGTCTGTGACGGAGGTACGTGAGTGGGTTCAAAACCAGGAGGACTGCTTCTCCCTGCTGGCCACCAGGGGGCGACTACTCTCTGGTTGTATAGAAGTCTATGAGAAAATGGTCCTACTTCTCTCTGCTGGCCACCAGGGGGCGACTCCTCTCTGGTTGTATAGAAGTCTATGAGAAAATGGTCCTACTTCTCTCTGCTGGCCACCAGGGGGCGACTCCTCTCTGGTTGTATAGAAGTCTATGAGAAAATGGTCCTACTTCTCTCTGCTGGCCACCAGGGGGCGACTCCTCTCTGGTTGTATAGAAGTCTATGAGAAAATGGTCCTACTTCTCTCTGCTGGCCACCAGGGGGCGACTCCTCTCTGGTTGTATAGAAGTCTATGAGAAAATGGTCCTACTTCTCTCTTGATGTATTATCTCAGTAAACATTGTAAACATGAGTTTATGGTCTCAATCTCTAGTTTCAAGTCTTCTTCAATCCAGCATGATGTTCATTTAGTACATTATGGTCCATTTAGAGTCCACCAGACCAGAAAGCAGGGGATTCTTTAGGGGGCGGGGCTTACCTGCTGATTGACAGGTCCATTTAGAGTCCACTAGACCAGAAAACCCGTAGTCCATAAACGGACAGGTGACATCACCATGACGGATCCTAGGATTCACACACACAGAGACTAAACCCCTCATCGTCTCCCGTCATTCCAGGTCAGTAAAACAGAACTGACTCCCGAGGCGTTGAGCTCCCTGACGACGTCCACCGGTTACCGGGGAAACAGCCTGCGTAGAGTCCGCATATCTGCCGCCAAACCCAGTTTTGAGGTTGGATCGTCCAGCCAAATTAAACTGTCATTTGTGAAAAAGCCAGGTGGGTTTCTAATAAATGAAACATTCTCAGCGTGTTTTTGTCCAGAAACAGAATCACAGATAAGATGCATCTTTTTTTATCTAATTATTTTGTAAAGTTATTGCGTTGTTTCCTTCCAGCAGAGAAACCTGCTCTGGATCCCTCCACGGTCCAGATGTGGACGCTGTCGGCCTGCGACATGGACGACGATGATGTGGTGAGTGTGGCCATGTTCCGTACACGGGGTTCGTACGGGTGCTGGAAATCCTCGGCTGGAAAAGCATGAACGTGTTCCTTGAAATGCTTGAATTTCACTTTGGAAAAGTGTATGAATCCTGGATGTACAGTGTGTCGGCTTTGGTGGCATCAAGCAACGTGGTTGCCGATGGTAACACACACACACACTTCTCACCGTCATGCTCCACTAACGGGTCCCCGGTCCCCCGTCTCTCCAGGACCTGGTGGACTCCGACGCTCTGCTGGATGAAGAGGACTTGAAGAAACCAGACCCGGCTTCCCTTAAAGCTGCTGATTGTGGGGGAGCCGCCAAAAAGAAAGCCTGCAAGAACTGGTGAGGTCCCCATAAATGCAGGGTTCATACGGGTGCTGGAAATCCTTGAAAACCCTTTAATTTGTGTGGTGTTTTCCAGGTTTAAAAGTGCTTGGATTTAGACTAAAGGTCTTGAAATGTGTGTTGTATGTGATGACATCTATGATAGAACAGAGGAAAGAAACTGAAAACAGCATTTTGTGACATTTCTTTATGAAAACTGACTTTTGATGATGAACAGATGATGAAAATAGTTGATTATATTTCTGTGGATCTGTTAGTGGGATTAGTTTGACCATTAAACGTGGTGCATTTGCAGCTCCTGTGGTCTTGCTGAGGAGTTGGAGCAGGATAATAAAGGAAAACAGAAGCCGAGCCTTCCGAAGTCTTCCTGTGGAAGTGTGAGTATATATATTTTTATATCTCCCATCTCACTGTTAACGCTGATTAAATAATCCTCTCCCTGATCTCAGTGTTACCTAGGCGACGCCTTCCGATGTGCCAGCTGCCCGTACACCGGGATGCCGGCGTTCAAACCCGGAGAGAAGATCGTCCTGGACAAGAAGACGCTGACGGACGCCTAAAAGACAGACTCTGGACGTCACGCTTCAAAGACATCACATTCCTTTCTTTTCCGGCCTGGAGACCTGACCTCCTCAGAGAGCCGCCTGTGATGCCTTCAGGCTCCCGGCCAGCCACGTTCACCTGAGTTTCTATTAGTTTGATGCAGCTTGATGATGGAATGACGTGTCGTTGCACTTTGACTCCTGCTTATTATTGTAATTATGATGAGTCATCACAGTATAAACCACATGAAGTTCACCAGGGGGATTTCTGCAACTCAAACATTGATCTCCGTTCAGGTTCGACAATGAGATGTTTTTGTTTCACTTCAATGCAATAAAACTGAAGCTGTTTAAAAAGAATCCCATTTATTTCAATGAATCACACGTTTAGACCACGCGGGCTGATCCTCACACTAAAAGGTAAAAGCTCACAGTCTTCTTCCGTCACTGAGACTCCACGCTGAAGTCCATCTTAATGTCTCCTAAACTGGGTTCAAAGGTGAAGCTGTAAGACACCGCGGCTCTGCCGTCGCCCGAACTCTCCCACGGCGACCGCAGGAAGTACACGCCCTGTTTCCTGTGTCGGCTCCACTCGCATTCCCCCTGCAAACAACAAGCCATCTTTAATCCGCCGCCAACACGGACGATCAATACGGAGAGAGGCGGCACGCTGGGGTCCCTACCTGCTCACTGATTGGTCCAATCAGACCCGCGCTGACGCTGATGTCATCCGTTAAGTGATATTCCATCCACAACGCGACGCCATGGCAACGACCGCTCCTGAAAACATTTAAAATGTTAACGGCGTGTGAAGGAAGAATCCACTTTTATTCAAAATACAACTTTATACTGTTAATCAGACAAACACCACCTGATCTCAGGTTTGAAACAGATTCCAGACACAGAATAGAAAACCAAACCATAAACACAACGAGATGATCGTGGTATTAGTTTAACTAAATATTAATTCATTTCTGATGTTTTGCTGCCATTTGAAGAGTTTTAATCATATTTTGTTTAAATAAACAATTATTTTTTAGGATGATCATATATTTTAATATCGTTTAGACGAGGCTACGGTACAGACTTTGGTCACTCTGGTTTTATTCTCAGCCATCCTGATCAAGTGCTTCGATCCCTGGGATCGTATCAAGTTATGTATATAACACATCATAAACGGACTGAATACATAACAGTAGCTATAGAATGTGTATGTAGGATAAAAACCTTAGAATCAACCAGATAATACTTTATGGATACTTTAAACCTGGTACCGTATTAAAGGCAGTGAGCCCTGACTGCTGATTGGCTGTTGAGGGACACACTGTGTGAAGTCAAAGGTCAAGACGGCTTTGGACTGGGTCAGAGCACGACACGGGTACTCCCAGAGGGGGTGGGGCTCGGCCTCGCGGGACTCACGGAAATCCAGAGATCTCTGTCGGGACGCACGAGGAGTTATTTAAAAAGAAAAACACAGGAGATTACACTAGATCTAACCCTCCCTGTATCTGGAGATCACACTAGATCTAACCCTCACTGTATCTGGAGATCACACTAGATCTAACCCTCCCTGTATCTGGAGATCACACTGGATCTAACCCTCCCTGTGTCTGGAGATCACACTGGATCTAACCCTCCTTGTATCTGGAGATTACACTAGATCTAACCCCCACTGGATCTGGAGATCACACTAGATCTAACCCTCACTGTATCTGGAGATCACACTAGATCTAACCCTCCCTGTATCTGGAGATCACACTGGATCTAACCCTCCCTGTGTCTGGAGATCACACTGGATCTAACCCTCACTGTATCTGGAGATCACACTAGATCTAACCCTCCCTGTATCTGGAGATCACACTGGATCTAACCCTCCCTGTATCTGGAGATTACACTGGATCTAACCCTCCCTGTAAATGGAGATCACACTAGATCTGACCCTCCCTGTATCTGGAGATTACACTGGATCTAACCCTCCCTGTATCTGGAGATCACACTGGATCTAATCCTCACTGTATCTGGAGATCACACTGGATCTAACCCTCCCTGTATCTGGAGATCACATTGGATCTAACCCTCCCTGTATATGGAGATCAAATTGGATCTAACCCTCCCTGTATCTGGAGATCACACTGGATCTAATCCTCACTGTATCTGGAGATCACACTGGATCTAACCCTCCCTGTATCTGGAGATTACACTAGATCTAACCCTCACTGTATCTGGAGATTACACTGGATCTAACCCTCCCTGTATCTGGAGATCACACTGGATCTAATCCTCACTGTATCTGGAGATTACACTGGATCTAACCCTCCCTGTATCTGGAGATTACACTAGATCTAACCCTCCCTGTATCTGGAGATTACACTAGATCTAACCCTCCCTGTATCTGGAGATCACACTGGATCTAACCCTCACTGTATCTGGAGATTAATACCTCCAGCTTGATCTAAGAATCTGGATCTAATAAGAGAAACGTTTTTACCTGGATCATTTCATCCATGGGTGAGACATCAAATCCTTCACAGGATCCACACGGAGATCTAATCCTCCACAGATCCTAACAAACATGGAGACAAACAACCTTTAATAATAATCACATGATCAGACGGTGATCCTGTGATTCATGACGATGTATTAAATGTTCCCTCGGTCTCACCTGGAACTCCACGGCGGCCATGTGCAGCGTGGCGGAGCGGGGCAGGATGGCGGCGCCGGGCCGGAGGAGGCCGGCCAGGGCAGTCCGACAGTACCAGAAGAACAGGGAGTGCCAGGGCAGGAGGCTGGTGCTGAAGTACGGTTCCCCCATCAGGACCGAGATCTGGGGACGGACGCCTCGTTATCTCACTCAAAGTCATCGTATCAGTTACATCAACACAAATGAGCTACATCAATAAATCTCCAGATACAGGGAGGGTCAGATCTAGTGTGATCTCCAGATAAAGGGAGGGTTAGATCTAGTGTAATCTCCAGATACAGGGAGGGTTAGATCTAGTGTGATCTCCAGATACAGGGAGGGTCAGATCTAGTGTGATCTCCAGATACAGGGAGGGTTAGATCTAGTGTAATCTCCAGATACAGGGAGGGTTAGATCTAGTGTGATCTCCAGATACAGGGAGGGTTAGATCTAGTGTAATCTCCAGATACAGGGAGGGTTAGATCTAGTGTAATCTCCAGATACAGGGAGGGTCAGATCTAGTGTGATCTCCAGATACAGGGAGGGTTAGATCTAGTGTAATCTCCAGATACAGGGAGGGTCAGATCTAGTGTGATCTCCAGATACAGGGAGGGTTAGATCTAGTGTGATCTCCAGATACAGGGAGGGTCAGATCTAGTGTGATCTCCAGATACAGGGAGGGTTAGATCTAGTGTGATCTCCAGATACAGGGAGGGTCAGATCTAGTGTGATCTCCAGATACAGGGAGGGTTAGATCTAGTGTGATCTCCAGATACAGGGAGGGTTAGATCTAGTGTGATCTCCAGATAAAGGGAGGGTTAGATCTAGTGTAATCTCCAGATACAGGGAGGGTTAGATCTAGTGTAATCTCCAGATACAGGGAGGGTTAGATCTAGTGTGATCTCCAGATACAGGGAGGGTTAGATCTAGTGTAATCTCCAGATACAGGGAGGGTTAGATCTAGTGTAATCTCCAGATACAGGGAGGGTCAGATCTAGTGTGATCTCCAGATACAGGGAGGGTTAGATCTAGTGTAATCTCCAGATACAGGGAGGGTCAGATCTAGTGTGATCTCCAGATACAGGGAGGGTTAGATCTAGTGTGATCTCCAGATACAGGGAGGGTCAGATCTAGTGTGATCTCCAGATACAGGGAGGGTTAGATCTAGTGTGATCTCCAGATACAGGGAGGGTCAGATCTAGTGTGATCTCCAGATACAGGGAGGGTTAGATCTAGTGTGATCTCCAGATACAGGGAGGGTTAGATCTAGTGTGATCTCCAGATACAGGGAGGGTTAGATCTAGTGTAATCTCCAGATACAGGGAGGGTTAGATCTAGTGTAATCTCCAGATCCAGTGGGGGTTAGATCTAGTGTAATCTCCAGATCCAGTGGGGGTTAGATCCAGTGTAATCTCCAGATACAGCGAGGATTAGATCCAGTGTAATCTCCAGATACAGGGAGGATTAGATCTAGTGTAATCTCCAGATACAGGGAGGATTAGATCTAGTGTAATCTCCAGATACAGGGAGGATTAGATCTAGTGTAATCTCCAGATACAAGGAGGATTAGATCTAGTGTAATCTCCAGATACAAGGAGGATTAGATCTAGTGTAATCTCCAGATAGAGGGAGGATTAGATCTAGTGTAATCTCCAGCTTCAGTGAGGGATAGATCCCTACCTGCTCCCCTCCCAGGTCGTTACTGGTCAGCTGATCAGGTCTGATCTCCAGCAGCTCGGCGCCTCCTTTCATGGAGTTGGATTCCAACACCTGCAGATAAAACAGACTTTTAAAAATGACAAACAAAAAACATGATTCTTATCCCCTCCTCAATGTTTTATTTTTTATTATATATTTTTTTAATTTATTCTCTTCTTTTTTTATTTAATTATTATTATTCCCTTTTAACTATTAAGATGTACTGATTATTTGTAAGCCATTAATGGATGTAACCCTCTGGGAGATGATCAGAGACGAGGCGGGACCGTTGGTGTTTATTTACCTGCTGGATGACCTGTTTGGACATTCTGGAGTTCTCCAGAGCAAAGACCTGCGAGAGGCGAGCAGACGGATCAATGACAGAGTCAGAGTGTGCTGATTGGTTTGGAGGTCAGAGTCCGAGTGAAACGTGTCCACGTGGTCAAAGAACGTTACCTTCTTGGCTCCGATCATGTGAGCGAACACAGGAAGTAGACTTCCGTCGCTGACGCCGAGAACCACGCTGTCCTCGCCGAGAACCTGCAGGACGCAGCAGCCGGTCAGCCCACAGTCACGTTAACGTCAACTCACCCATCGCCTCGCTTCAACTTACGCTCCGCAGCGCGCTGACGTAGCTCGCCGTGCGCCGCCCGTCGCTGAGCTCGCCGAACCGCGGCCGAGTCCAGACCAGGTGAGCCTGGCAGGTACAACAGGGCCGAGAGGGGACCGCCTCGGTCTGGGAGTCCTGCTGCTGGCTGAGGGGCAACACACACACACACACTTAAGATGCTGAAGTGCCATAAAGCTGCATTCTCTCTGCTGGCCACCAGGGGGCGACTCCTCTCTGGTTGTATAGAAGTCTATGAGAAAATGGTCCTACTTCTCTCTGCTGGCCACCAGGGGGCGACTCCTCTCTGCTTGTATAGAAGTCTATGAGAAAATGGTCCTACTTCTCTCTGCTGGCCACCAGGGGGCGACTCCTCTCTGGTTGTATAGAAGTCTATGAGAAAATGGTCCTACTTCTCTCTGCTGGCCACCAGGGGGCGACTCCTCTCTGGTTGTATAGAAGTCTATGAGAAAATGGTCCTACTTCTCTCTGCTGGCCACCAGGGGGCGACTCCTCTCTGGTTGTATAGAAGTCTATGAGAAAATGGTCCTACTTCTCTCTGCTGGCCACCAGGGGGCGACTCCTCTCTGGTTGTATAGAAGTCTATGAGAAAATGGTCCTACTTCTCTCTGCTGGCCACCAGGGGGCGACTCCTTTCTGGTTGTATAGAAGTCTATGAGAAAATGGTCCTACTTCTCTCTTGATGTATTATCTCAGTAAACATTGTAAACATGAGTTTATGGTCTCTTCTTCTTATTGATATTTAATAACCATGTAATAACTGGAGACAGGTTCAGAGTGAAACAGGAAGTGGCCTCGGAGCGGTTACCTGCCGGCCTGCAGGCTGTACCACAGACTGTAGTCGTCCCGGCAGACGGTCAAAGTCAGCTCCTCCCCTTCCGTCACTCGCTGCTCCACAGGCAGGAAGTAGACGCTCTGCATCCAGTGGTCCCGCCACTGAAACACATCACAGGGGTCAGCAGGGGTCAACGGGAGCCGGACTCAGACCATCAGAACAGAAGGAGGTCCTCAAAGTCAAGGAAGGTCATTTTAAAGAATTCAAAAGCCAACGGTGGGATCAATAACTTATTTGTCTCGCTGTTGATTAGCCTATATATTCTGTATCAGGTCTCATGGTGGAAACAGGAAGGGGCGGGGCTTAGCCTCTCTATGCTAGGAAGGAGTGTTCCTGTAGGAAGCATCTCGTATCTGACAAACCGACAGGCGCCCTGGAACTCACCGGAGCCGACTCTGGCTGTGGGTACGTCCAGCTGGGAGCCATGGAGCACACGATGCTCCCGCTGGGGTCCATGTCCAGGTCCCACCAGGACAGGACCACCTGGGCCCGGCCGCCGGATCGAGCCACAAACCGGGAGGTGTGGGCGCAGAGGGCGCTGCTAACCGGCTGACTGAAGTCCACACTGGGAGGGAGGGACGGACGGTAACGGTGGTTAAACAGGTGACGTCAGGGATGTATGTATATGTATATGTATGTGTGTATATGTATGTGTGTATATGTATGTGTGTATATGTATATATGTATATGTATCCGTGTATATGTATGTGTGTATATGTATGTGTATATGTACCTGTGTATATGTATGTGTGTATATGTATCCGTGTATATGTATGTGTATATATGTATATGTATCCGTGTATATGTATGTGTGTATATGTATGTGTGTATATGTACCTGTGTATATGTATGTGTATATGTACCTGTGTATATGTATGTGTATATATGTATATGTATCCGTGTATATGTATGTGTGTATATGTATCCGTGTATATGTATGTGTATATATGTATATGTATCCGTGTATATGTATGTGTGTATATGTATGTGTGTATGTACCTGTGTATATGTATGTGTATATATGTATATGTATCCGTGTATATGTATGTGTATATATGTATATGTATCCGTGTATATGTATGTGTGTATATGTATGTGTGTATGTACCTGTGTATATGTATGTGTATATATGTATATGTATCCGTGTATATGTATGTGTGTATATGTATCCGTGTATATGTATGTGTATATATGTATATGTATCCGTGTATATGTATGTGTGTATATGTATGTGTGTATGTACCTGTGTATATGTATGTGTATATATGTATATGTATCCGTGTATATGTATGTGTGTATATGTATCCGTGTATATGTATGTGTATATATGTATATGTATCCGTGTATATGTATGTGTGTATATGTATGTGTGTATGTACCTGTGTATATGTATGTGTATATATGTATATGTATCCGTGTATATGTATGTGTGTATATGTATCTGTGTATATGTATGTGTGTATATGTATGTGTGTATATGTATCTGTGTATATGTATGTGTATATATGTATATGTATCCGTGTATATGTATGTGTGTATATGTATGTGTGTATATGTATGTATGTATATGTATGTGTGTATATGTATCCGTGTATATGTATGTGTATATATGTATATGTATCCGTGTATATGTATGTGTATATATGTATATGTATCCGTGTATATGTATGTATGTATATGTATGTGTGTATATGTATGTGTGTATATGTATGTGTGTATATGTATGTGTGTATATGTTTGTGTGAATATGTATGTGTGTATATGTATGTGTGTATATGTATGTGTGTATATGTATGTGTGTATATGTATGTGTGTATGTACCTGTGTATATGTATGTGTGTATATGTATGTGTGTATGTACCTGTGTATATGTATGTGTGTATATGTATGTGTGTATATGTATGTATGTATATGTATGTATGTATATGTATGTGTGTATATGTATGTGTGTATATGTATGTGTGTATATGTATGTGTATATATGTATATATGTATATGTATCCGTGTATATGTATGTGTGTATATGTATGTGTGTATGTACCTGTGTATATGTACCTGTGTATATGTATGTATATGTATGTGTGTATATGTATGTGTGTATATGTATATATGTATATGTATATGTGTATATGTATGTGTGTATATGTATCCGTGTATATGTATGTATGTATATATGTATATGTATATGTGTATATGTATGTGTGTATATGTATGTGTGTATATGTATCCGTGTATATGTATGTGTGTATATGTATGTGTGTATATGTATCCGTGTATATGTATGTGTGTATATGTATGTGTGTATATGTATCCGTGTATATGTATGTGTGTATATGTATGTGTCTATATGTATATATGTATATGTATCCGTGTATATGTATGTATGTATATGTATGTGTGTATATGTATGTGTGTATATGTATGTATGTATATGTATGTGTGTATATGTATGTATGTATATGTATATATGTATATGTATGTGTGTATATGTATGTATGTATATGTATATATGTATATGTATGTGTGTATATGTATCCGTGTATATGTATGTGTGTATATGTATGTGTCTATATGTATATATGTATATGTATCCGTGTATATGTATGTATGTATATGTATGTGTGTATATGTATGTGTGTATATGTATGTATGTATATGTATATATGTATATGTATGTGTGTATATGTATGTATGTATATGTATATATGTATATGTATGTGTGTATATGTATCCGTGTATATGTATGTGTGTATATGTATGTGTGTATATGTATGTATGTATATGTATATATGTATATGTATGTGTGTATATGTATAAATGTATACATATGTATGTGCAGCGTCAGCTGCAGCGTCGGGCCATCAGAACGAAGACATCTGAACAAAGACAAGGGAGTCTATCTGTGGGAGTCCATCGAGGAAGCCCATTGAGGTAGGTATAACATCTCAACCCCCCCCCCCTCGCAGCCATGTGTCTTATCCCAGTCAGGACATCGCACTGGAGAAGATTTTACCGAAGTCCCTTCACTCGAGGCTGTAACCCATCCAATCTCTGCTACCCACCACTCTCCACCGGTAAGGAACTTGAAGTACTAGGAGGGCTTTGGAACTGCCAGTCTGCAGTCAAGAAGGCGGACACCATCTCAGCCTATGCCTCCCTGCAGACTCTCCACTTCCTGGCCCTCACGGAGACCTGGATCACCCCAGAAAACACTGACACTCCAGCTGCCCTTTTAACTGCCTACTCGTTTTCACACTCCCCAAGACGAACAGGGCGAGGAGAAGGAACTGGGCTCCTCATCTCACCCACATGGTCCTACCAGGTCCTTCCTCTCGACCACCTACACCGATCTACGCTTGAATTTCACGCCGTCTCTGTCACGCTTCCTTCCAAACTCAACATCATAGTGATCTATCGCCCACCCGGTCCTCTTGGTGACTTTTTGGATGAGATGGATGCCCTCCTGAGCTGCTCCCCTGATGATGGCACACCACTCGTCGTCCTCGGTGACTTCAACATCCACCCGGGAAAGCTGCATTCATCTGAATTCATAGACTTCTTTTCCGCTTTTGACCTTACACTGTCCCCCTCTCCACCAACTCACCGGGCCGGGAACCAACTTGACCTTGTCTTCACAAGATCCTGTGACATCTCGGTACTCTCTGTTACCCCGCTCACCGTGTCCGACCACCACTTTGTGTCTTTCTCCCTCCCCATGAAGCCCACCTCATCCCTCCACTCTACGCCTCGAATGGTCACCAGCCGCCGCAACCTGAAATCCCTCACTCCCTCCGCTCTCTCCTCAACTATTATCTCCTCGCTCCCATCCTCGGAACAGTTCTCCTTAATGTCTACTGAGGAAGCCTCCTCTATCCTGATGTCCTCACTCTCCTCTTCTTTGGACACTCTCTGTCCCCCAATCTCACGACCGGCGCGATCATCTCCCGCCCCTCCCTGGCTGTCTGAACCTCTGCGAACCAACAGATCATTGTTGCGAGCGTCAGAGAGAAAATGGAAGAAATCGGGACAGCACGAGGACCTTGCTCACTACCACCTCCTCCTCTCTGACTTCACCTCAACTGTTTCGGCAGCCAAATCTGCCTTCTACCTGGCTAAGATCAACTCTTCTGCCTCCAACCCCAGGAAACTCTTCTCCGTGTTCTCTTCCCTCCTCACCCCTCCTGCCCCTACCCCCCCTTCCTCCCTTACTGCCGATGACTTTGCAACTTACTTTACCAAGAAAGTAAATGACATCAGCTCCTCATTCACGCCTATTCCCTCCCAGAAGACATCTCCCCCAACTCTCAACTCGGATGGTCTTACCAGCTTTAGCCCCCTCACCTCTGAGGACGTCCACGCACTTGTTACATCTAACCGCGCCACCACCTGCTCCCTTGACCCGATTCCCTCCTCTCTTCTCCAGGACATCTCACACGACATCTTGCCATTCCTCACCACCCTGATCAACTCCTCCCTCACCTCAGGTGTCATTCCAGCGGATTTTAAGACCGCTATCGTGAAGCCTCTCCTTAAAAAACCCACCCTAGACGCTACTGACATTCAAAGCTACAGACCTGTATCTCTTCTTTCATTCCTCTCTAAAACCTTGGAACGTGCCTCCTACAACCAACTGTCATCCTATCTCTTGCGGAAAAACCTCCTAGACCCTAATCAATCAGGATTCAGGACTGCTCACTCCACTGAGACGGCCCTCCTCACAGTGACCGAGTCCCTGCGAGACGCCAGAGCCTCGTCCCACTCCTCCGTTCTCATTCTCCTCTGCCTATCTGCTGCATTCGACACAGTCAACCACCAAATCCTCCTCTCCACTCTGGCTGAACTTGGCATAACTGACTCTGCTCTCGCCTGGTTTACATCATACCTGACAAACCGCACCTTCCAGGTCACATGGAATGGCTCTATGTCCAAACCCTGCTCTCTGGACACGGGCGTCCCTCAAGGCTCAGTATTAGGACCGCTTCTGTTCTCACTATACACCAGATCACTAGGTTCTGTTATCACATCGCATGGATTCTCCTACCATTGCTACGCAGATGACACCCAGCTGTTCCTCTCTTTTCCCCCGTCCTCTGACGCTCACATTGCAACTCGCATCTCAAACTGTCTGGCTGACATCTCTGTCTGGACAACTGCACATCACCTCAAGCTCAACCTGAACAAAACCGAACTCCTCTTCATCCCAGGGAAAGACTGCCCTCGCATGGACCTGTCGGTCACTGTCGAGGGCATCACAGTATTACCTTCCTCAACTGCGAGGAACCTGGGTGTAATCCTCGATGACCAACTATCCTGCACCCCCAACATCACTGCTGTGGCCCGATCCTGCAGATTCGCCCTCTACAATATCCGTAGGATTCGGACCTTCCTCACAAAGGATGCAACGCAGCTCTTGGTCCAAGCACTGGTCATCTCCCGCCTTGACTACTGCAACTCTCTCCTGGCCGGACTCCCGGCCTCTGCGATTAAACCATTACAGCGTATCCAGAATGCCGCAGCACGCCTTATCTTCAATCTACCCAAATTCTCCCACGTGACCCCCCTCCTCCGTGACCTCCACTGGCTCCCTGTTGCAGCACGCATCCAATTCAAGACGATGACACTGGCCTTCAGGGCCATCAATGGAACGGCACCCTTCTACCTTCAAACACTGGTCAAACCTCATGCCCCGAAGCGAGCACTTCGCTCCTCTACTTCAGCTGGCCGGCTGGTACCACCATCACTGAAATCAAACAAATGTCGCTCAGCAAAGTCCAGACTCTTCTCTGTTCTGGTCCTCAGTGGTGGAACGAACTCCCGACCAATGTCAGGACAGCAGAGTCATTTGCCATCTTTCGAAAAAGGCTCAAGACTCACCTGTTCAGACTTCACCTTGACTCTACATAGCATGACCCACTAGCACCCTCCCTCGACCCCCCCCCCCCAAAAAAAAACAAAAACAAAAACAAAAAAAAAACCTTACCTATAGCACTCTGATCTTAGCACTGTTGTTCTTGAAGTACTACTTTACTCAGATGAGGACCTAACACTTGTTCTATTTTTAGCTCTTACTTTATCGGCAATGATACGTTATGGTTTCTTTGTTTCCTTCTTTTGACAAATGTACTTATTGTAAGTCGCTTTGGACAAAAGCGTCTGCTAAATGACCTAAATGTAAATGTAAATGTAAATGTGTGTATATGTATCCGTGTATATGTATCCGTGTATATGTATGTGTGTATATGTATATATGTATATGTATCCGTGTATATGTATGTATGTATGTATATGTATGTGTGTATATGTATGTGTGTATATGTATGTATGTATATGTATATATGTATATGTATGTGTGTATATGTATCCGTGTATATGTATGTGTGTATATGTATGTGTGTATATGTATCCGTGTATATGTATCCGTGTATATGTATGTATGTATATGTATATATGTATATGTATGTGTGTATATGTATGTGTGTATATGTATATATGTATATGTATGCGTGTATATGTATCCGTGTATATGTATGTGTGTATATGTATGTGTGTATATGTATATGTGTATATGTATATATGTATATGTATGCGTGTATATGTATGTGTGTATATGTATGTGTGTATATGTATGTGTGTATATGTATATATGTATGCGTGTATATGTATCCGTGTATATGTATGTGTGTATATGTATGTGTGTATATGTATGTATGTATATGTATGTATGTATATGTATCCGTGTATATGTATGTGTGTATATGTATGTATGTATATGTATGTGTGTATATGTACCTGTGTATATGTACGTGTGTATATGTATGTATGTATATGTATGTGTGTATATGTACCTGTGTATATGTACGTGTGTATATTTATGTGTGTATATGTATGTATGTATGTATATGTACGTGTGTATATGTACCTGTGTATATGTATGTGTGTATATGTATGTGTGTATATGTACCTGTGTATATGTATGTGTGTATATGTACCTGTGTATATGTATGTGTGTATATGTACCTGTGTATATGTATGTGTGTATATGTATGTGTGTATATGTATGTGTGTATATGTACCTGTGTATATGTATGTGTGTATATGTACCTGTGTATATGTATGTGTGTATATGTATGTGTGTATATGTATGTGTGTATATGTATGTATGTATATGTATGTGTGTATATGTATGTGTGTATATGTACGTGTGTATATGTACGTGTGTATATGTATGTGTGTATATGTATGTGTGTATATGTATGTATGTATATGTACCTGTGTATATGTATGTGTGTATATGTATGTATGTGTGTATATGTATGTGTGTATATGTATGTGTGTATATGTACGTGTGTATATGTACGTGTGTATATGTATGTGTGTATATGTATGTGTGTATATGTATGTATGTATATGTACCTGAACATGACGCAGAGAGGCCCGAGGGGGGTGAAGCTGCCGGGAGACACCTGGCTCAGCTGGATGTCACACACCGAGTGAGCTCCAGCACAGCGGCCCACGGCGGGGGGCGGGACCAGGCGGAGCCCCTCCCCCACCTCCAGGGGCTGCAGCTGGGCCCAGCTCCACAGCAGCTCCGACTCCACCAGCTGGGCGTAGACCGTGGCCCGGTGAGGGACCGCCTCACAGGGCGCCTGCAGGGAGGAGACAGGAACTTTAATGTCACACTGTCTTATGTTGCTAGGCAACAGCTTGGAGCAATGTTTACTTTCACGTCAGCTGATGTCATTCACATACTCTGCAACCAATCTTTCCATTCTAATATATATAATCTATCTGTGACGTCTCATTCCAGCCTCTCAGACCCACGTGGACCCGGTTTTGTATTGTTAAGGGGGTCAGAGGGTCTTTAGGGGGAGATATCTACAGTCAATGTAGGAAATGTTTTATTTGCGCCACGTGTTGCATTGTGGGACCTTTAAAAACATCCTTAAACGAGACAGACCTGGACCAGGTGTTGGTGAGCGTGTTCGTAGCTGGGCAGAGCTCCTTCACCGATCAGCTCCGTATCAAACAGCTCTGTGATCAGCACGTTGGCCTTCATTTGCATATCTCCGTCTGTATTCAGCAGCAAACATGTCAACGCAGCATATACATATATATATATATACATATATTTATATATAACTATATATTTATATATATATACAGACAGATGGTGTGGTACCTGGCCCCACGGTCACCTCAGTGGAGTGTTTGTTGATGATCTTGATCTTTTCAGAGAAGCCGTTCTTCTCCACGATGCCCTGCGCTGCTTCCGCCATGGGCTTGAAGACCTGCAGAGGGACCAGAGGAAACCCCTGAAGCAGTCTGGGATCTGCAGGGCCCAGGTCCCGTCCTGTCCACATACTTTTCTTAGACGGGTAGCGATATTATAGAGCATCTCTACCTCCACAGCGTAGCACAAGTCAGCTCCGGCGGTGACGGCCATCATGGACAGGAGGCCCGTTCCCGTCCCGATGTCCAGGACGATGACCTTCTGACCCCGAGCCTTCACCCTGGCCACGGCCGCCCGGATGCCCTGGAAGTACTTCTGATTCTGGAGGCACAGAGTACATCGACAGTGTGACCCCCTTCAAGAGGACCATCCCAGTCTAGGGTTGCACGGTATACCGGTGCTAATTTGGTACCGGGGTACTGAGGCATTTAAAACGGTACTATATTGCATTTGGACGGGACCGGTACTTGCAGCGCCGCCGGCAGCGCCCGCAACAGCGCGGCGAACTCGCCACGTGACGTCACCGCGTTGTAACTACAGCTGAGAGGAGCGAGGAGCGAGCCGCAGCTTGGAGAGATAAAAGGAAAAAGCAAGCAAGCTGGAGGAAACCGCTAGCAAGTTAGCTAGCAGCGTGGACTGGAGCAACAAACGGAGCAGGAGGAAAGCTTGGAGAGCGCGCGAGAGAGAAAGAGAGAGAGAGAGCGCGCGAGAGAGAGAGAGAGAGAGAGAGAGAGAGCGCGCGCGCGCGAGAGAGAGAGAGAGAGAGAGAGAGAGCGCGCGCGCGAGAGAGAGAGAGAGAGAGAGAGAGAGAGAGAGAGAGACCGCGAGCGAGCGAGCGAAGCACGGAGAGGAGAACGGCTGCTGCAACCGTCATCACGCCGCAACTTGTGGACAAACCAGCGCCGCGAAGTGCGATATAGCCGTACTTTAGCTAAAAACAAATGCGCAAGGCGAGGCAGTTAACGCCGATGCACCACTGTGTAAACGGTGTTTAAAACATGCATGGCTAACGGTGGAAACACCTCCGACTAGCCAAACACTTAAAGGACAAGAACCCAGACCTGCACACTGAGCTCAGGGAACGACAGGTCATTTACTCAGGAAGAAAAGTCACATTCAGTGCTAAAAGCAAGCGCCATCCCCATTCACTCTTAACAAAAGTAGCTCTGGAAGAAAAAAAAAGAGCTGGTTTATTTATATTATTATATTATATTATTGTATTTATATTTTAACATTTTTAAAATTGTGTGCATTAGAAAAGCTTGTCTTTGTGGTATTTTATTTTGTTTGCTGATTAATATGTTATTGTTCTAAGATTTTCTATTAAAATAAAGTCAGTAATGACATTTTTTGGATTCACTTTTTATTTGAAAAAGTATCGAAAAGTATCGAAAAGTACCGAAACACATGTTGGTACCGGTACCGGTACCAAAATGTGGTATCGTGACAACACTATCCCAGTCTAGTTCCAGTCGTAGAGCCTCATCCTGGCCTCAACACATCTTGTGCATCAGCAGATCAGCCTCCCTGTTTGAAGCTCCGTTCACTGGTCCATGACGTATCAGACTATAATCAGACTTAATGAGGTTGATGACATCACTCACCCTGTCATGGTCGTGTAGCATATCTGCATAACAGGACCTGAACGGAGACAGACATGCTGAACTGATTCAGGTGGACCGGTGTTTGACTCATTAGTCAGCATTTTTCTATCACTGGCTTACAGCTGACTTTTTTTTTCATTCAAATCATGAAATCGAAATTCGAGTACATTCTACAGCACAACATACATCGTGAAGCTAAGCTAACGCTAACGGTACCTGGCTATCTCCTGGTGGTAGTCGTACTCCTCGCTCTCCTCCACCCAGTCTAACGCTCCGGTGCTCGGGTTGGCTCTCCCACAGAACGTCTTCATCTTCCGTTTAACCGTCTATAACACTCCGGTGACGTCAGAGAGCGGAAACACGACGTTTTTACCGAAAAGTTACACAAAACACCGACAGTATATTTGATTACAGACACAGCGCTGCTTCCATGGAGGCCGCCATCTTTCTCAGTGACGTCAGTGACAGGCTAGGACAGGGCGGGGTGAGGTTTAAATACGTCACCGTGTTAGATGGAAACAAGAGGTGTTTAGTGTAAATACGTCACAGTGTTAGATAGAGACTAGAGGTGTTTAGTGTAAATACGTCACCGTGTTAGATAGAGACTAGAGGTGTTTAGTGTAAATACGTCACCGTGTTAGATGGAGACTCTAGAGGTGTTTAGTGTAAATACGTCACCGTGTTAGATGGAGACTCTAGAGGTGTTTAGTGTAAATACATCACCGTGTTAGATGGAGACTCTAGAGGTGTTTAGTGTAAATACGTCACCGTGTTAGATGGAGACTCTAGAGGTGTTTAGTGTAAATACGTCACCGTGTTAGATGGAGACTCTAGAGGTGTTTAGTGTAAATACGTCACCGTGTTAGATGGAGACTCTAGAGGTGTTTAGTGTAAATACGTCACCGTGTTAGATGGAGACTCTAGAGGTGTTTAGTGTAAATACATCACCGTGTTAGATGGAGACTCTAGAGGTGTTTAGTGTAAATACGTCACAGTGTTAGATAGAGACAAGAGGTGTTTAGTGTAAATACATCACCGTGTTAGATGGAGACTCTAGAGGTGTTTAGTGTAAATACGTCACCGTGTTAGATGGAGACTCTAGAGGTGTTTAGTTTAGTGGCACTAACCTGTCAATCACCAGCTAGCCCCGCCCCTAAAGCCCCCCCTGCTATGTCTGTTTGACAGCCCCTGTCTCTGCTGTGTTTGTGAGAGTGGTCAGGAGGTGAATGATCATAATGAGTAAATAATTTGACAGCGCTGGGAGGGCAGCAGGAAATGTTTGTGCCCTGTAACGACCGGCTGTCACTCCGTGAAACGTCAAAGAGGAGGCCGGAGCAATCGTCCCAGCAGGTGGTCTTGGCGTTCACTGTGGACTCCCACGCCTTTTTCTTTTTCTGGAAGCTTCGACTAATAGCCGTGGTGACAGAAGGAGGGCACAAAACACAATGAACAAGCGGAGAGTTTATATCCAGGAACTCCGTTCATGGAGCGTTATGTTTTGATAAAAAAAGCAGTTTTTTTAAATATGCAGTTGCTATAAAACCAGGACGGAGTTCCCCTTTTACACTAGATTCAGGGTCAGGTTTCCCAGTTGTGTCTGCTGTTTGTGTTGACAAATACGTAACAGCCTCCCAGGCGGCGGATGTGTAACCAGAAACTGCTGAGGGAGTGTGACAGTGTTGACTTTCCTCTGTGAGTAGAATGGATCCGTGTCACAAGATGCTCCGGGAGTCAAAGGCCAGGGGGCAGAAACCGACAGTGAAAGTCCGGATTAACAGGCCTCCAGTTTCATCCTGTTTAGGGTGGTGGGGGGAGGGAGGGGGGGGTCACCTGGACAGGTAACCAGACTAACAGAGACAGACAACATTTAGAGAATGACCCTGCATGACTGTGGAAGCTGGAGAACCCGAGAGAACCCACGCTGACGGGGGGAACGTGAGACACTGGCTGAGTGTGTGTGTGATGGGTAATCCCTGCCGCCCCCCCCCCCTCATATGATGCTCCTGTTTACTGGCTGAGGGCAGTTGAGCTCTGATTGGATTAGAGAACAGTCACGTCAAGTTGCCAGAGAGAGACAGGAAGTGGAGGGTGGTTTAAAGATTAAAGCTGAATCCATGTGTGCAGGTCCTGTATATTGTGTTGTTGTGGACTGTATGTGAATTTGCATTATCTGTGTATGGACTGTTGTGGTGTCGACCTTGCATCCCCCCTCCCCCTTCCTTGTAGCGTATTATATATTCTGTTCCTTTTTATTTTCTTGATGCACTGCTGTTTATTCAATTTATTTCGTATTTGTATTTTATTTTTAATATTCAATTGTATTAATTTTATTTCTATTTTTATTCTTTGTATTTTATTTTATCATTATTATTACTTTTTTATTATTTTTATTTTATTTTTATTATATTCATGATTCATTAATTAATCATTTTATTTCTATTTTTTATTTTATTATTATAAAAACAATAATAATTGTATTGCTATTTTTAGTTTATTTATTTTCATTATTAATTTTTATTCATTTAATTTATATTTTTTATGTTTTTATGGGTGTGTGTGGTAGTCTGATTGTTTGCTCTTTTATGGTGGATGAAATTTCATATCTGGTGTGTAAAGTATCTGTTGACCTGGCATTGAACTGATAAAGCCTTGAGGCCCATATCTCGTTATCTGAAGAGCACAAAGCAGTTGATTCACAAGACTGGAGCTATTGTTGAACCTGCACGTCCACGCACGACATATTACACAATACAGAGTGTGATGCTGCTCTGCTCTCTCAATAACGAATGTAATACACATTTATACAAATTAGAAATATATAAAATAAAATAAAATTGTATTGGATTTATTATTTATAAAACATATATATATATATATATATATATATAATAAATAATATATATAATATATATATATATATATATTATTATATATATATATATATATATATATATATTATTATATATATATATATATATATATATTATTATATATATATATATATATAATAAATAATATATATAATATATATATATATTATTATTATTATTATTATTATATATATATATATATATATATGTATATATATATATATATATATATATTGAAACATATATATATATATATTTCAATTTCTCTCACGTCTAGTTATAGCCGACCAAAGTAAGAACGGACTTTTATTTTGACATTCCGTCGCCGGAAGTCAGACTTCTCCTCGCGCTAGCTTGAATTTAAATTTGAGCATCGAGCGAACGACGGAAGCTAACGATGCTCTCCGCTTTTTTCAACCGGGGAGACGATACACACGGACGACGCGGCGAGGCTTCGGTTCACCGGGACGGACGCCCCCGCATCGAGTAGACAAAGGCGGGAAAGGAGACCTGTGTGTACCGGAGAGGAGGGAGGGGGAGGGGAGGGGGCAGCGCCGCCGCCGCGGAAGAGCCGGGCTCGGGACAGGACAGGGCGGGGTGATGTTTCGGTTCCGGTATAAAGGCAGCGACAAAATGGGAACCAGACGAGACGCGGAGCCGGCTGCTGTCGTTTCACACCGGAGACCGGAATGAGAAGTTCCCCGTCGTGTAGCAACAGGGCGGCGGTGTAGCCGTCTGCGGAGGCCGCCCCTCCCCACCCCCCACCAACCGTCCGTCAATACGATGAGGACGCTATTTACATTCTGTTGTCTCTTCCTTGTTACCGGAGCGGACCGGGCGTGGGCCACCGGAAACCTCACGGTCGACGGCAGGAACCACACCGGCCCCGACGACAGCAGCGGGTTCATCAGCATCGGGGACGGCTCGTCGCAGGAGTTCGAGTTCCCGGAGAACACCAACGGCGTGATTGTGATCTCGAGCCGGTACCGGAGCAGCGCCGCCGCCGGGAGGACGGGCCGCCAGAGCCGGAAGCAGACGGTGACCGTCCGCTCCCTGGACCCGGAGGTCCTCTCCATACTCAACGTGACAGACAGCGGGCAGCGCAGCTACGTCATCAGCATCCGCTCCGGGTTCCCCGGCCGAGCTCAGCTGCAGATCCAGCTGATGGACCTGGATCTGGACCGGGACTCGTTGCCGGTCCTGATCGAGGAGAGGATGGACTACTCCATCCGTGTGGCGCCGGGCAGCGATGACCCGGCCACCCGGCTCATCCAGTCGGGCGGCCTGTCCCACTTCTCGGAGAACCCGGTGCTGTTCGCGCTGCTGCCCCTCATCTTCGTCAACAAGTGTGCGTTCGGCTGCAAGGTGGAGGTGGAGGTGCTGCGGGGTCTGCTGAGGAGCCCCACGCCGCTGCTCCTTGGGGTGCTGGGGCAGTTCCTGGTGATGCCGCTGTATGCCTACTGCGTATCCCGGCTGGCCTCGCTGCCCAAGGCGCTCGCCCTGGGCCTGGTCATCACCTGCTCGGCGCCGGGCGGCGGCGGCGGCTACCTGTACAGCCTACTGCTGGGCGGCGACGTCACCCTGGCCATCTCCATGACGCTGGTGTCCACGGTGGTGGCGGCCGCTGCCATGCCTCTGTCGTCGGCGCTGTACGGCCAGCTGCTGGGCGTGCACGCCGCCCTCCACGTGCCCTTTGTGAAGATCCTCGGCACCCTCCTCTTCATCGCCATCCCCATCTCGCTGGGCATGCTGGTCAAGCTGCGGCTGCCCGCCCTCACACGCGTCCTGCTGGCGCTCATACGCCCCTTCAGCCTGGTGCTCATCGTGGGCGGCATCTTCATGGCCTACCAGATGGGCGCGTCCATCCTCGCCAACGTCCGGCCCCAGATCGTGGCGGTCGGCGTGACGGTGCCTTTGCTGGGCTTAGTGGTCGGCGCCGGCCTGGCCAAGCTGGCGGGCCTCGCCCCGCCGCTGAGGAAGACGGTCAGCATCGAAGTGGGCGTCCAGAACAGCCTGCTTGCCCTCGCCGTCATGCAGCTGTCCTTTCACCGGGTGGAGGCGGACTTCGCGTCCCAGGCGCCCTTCATCGTGGCCCTCAGCAGCACCTCGGAGATGCTGCTCATCGTTCTGGGCTACTTCGCCCGGCGCCGGCTGTGTGGCGCCGCCGCCCGACCCTCGGGTGACCCCTGATTGTAGTTTTCTTGGAGACTTTTTGATGAATGCACTCTTTGAAGTCCTGTGGAAGTTTGGGCGTCCCACAGTGACCCACAACAATCACGAGAGCCGGTCGTCATCGCCGTGGTAACCGGGACAGTTAATGGACTTTTTGTGTTTTTGTCGTTGTTTTCGTATTTTTCATGAAAACCAAAGGCCTTTTACCCCCTCTTGAGACCGTTTTTTTTTGGTTTATTATACAGTATGTACTTTTTAAAATCAGATTATACTGTGAGGTACTCAATGTAAATATTCCTAAGAAGAGACGTATACCTATAAAAAGAAAAAGATATTTTTCTACCAGATAACTTTTTTTGTAATCCAAAAAAAGCAAAGATTGATTTGCATCATGTTTACAAGAGGTCCATGTGTCTTAGCCTGAGGGGGAATCAAACAGGAACATGATGATGACATGAAAGTAATTTGCTACTGATTGTTTCCTGGATCTGCGGATCCATGTACTTGAATATTGGAGAGGAGAAACGAAGAGGAAAAGTCAATAAATGTTGTCCAAGCAGGCTTCAGTTTGTCGAGAGTGTGTGTGTGTGTGTGTGTGTGTGTGTGTGTGTGTGTGTGTGTGTGTGTGTGTGTGTGTGTGTGTGTGTGTGTGTGTGTGTGTGTGTGTGTGTGTGTGTGTGTGTGTGTGTGTGTGTGTGTGTGTGTGTGTGTGTGTGTGTGTGTGTGTGTGTGTGTGTGTGTGTGTGTGGTGTGTGCGTGTGTGTGTGTGTGTGTGTGTGCCGAGAAGATCAGCTGACCGGCGTGTGTTTGGTTTCACCTTCACACACAGACGTTGGAAAAGGGTCGTTCACCGTTTTGTGTTTAAACAGCAGCTTCACAGCTCGTGTCGAAATCCTGGCTCAACGCATTTCTGATACGAAGAACTTTCCACTAAACCTGGGAATCAAAATAGTTTACAGATTAACATTTGAAATCCCTTCAAAGTAGAAGCTACAGTTTGCAATGTGAGACTTTAGTGGCTCCGAACGACTGCAATGAGACGGCTTTGACAGTGGAGGTGAGTTTGTGCTGCTGAAGTATAAACTCTGAATATCTCAAAGCACAGAGCGGTGTGTTTCTGGAGATGAGCGTGAAGCGACACGCTGGTCTTCCAGATGTCGTGGCAGATAAGAGAGACGCAAACAAACAAGACTGTTGGAAATGAAAACAGGGTTCAAAGAGACAACTTGTTGCTCCGGAGGACAACGTCCACGTTTAATCAGTCAACATTCAGCTTCGCCTTCCTCTCCTTTCTGGGAAACGGGGCGCGGCCCGACTCGTGTAGAGACTTCCTGTTTACCCACTGAGCACAGCTTGATCATGTGACCTCATTAACGCGGTTTCTCTGAGGTGGGGGGGGGGGCGGGTTACGTACTGGAAAACAGGAGAGTCCAGACCTGCAGCTTCTGACTGAGCTCTCAGGAATGTAGGTGTTGTTGCCCCCCCCCCCCCCCCCCCCCCCCAGGACCGGGTGAGTCCGGATCTCTGCTGCTGGTCTCGAGGGAACGATGACTGTATGAAGCAACACGATCTCTCTCTCTCTCTGAGTTCCTCTTCCTCTTCCGTTCAAACACAAACCTCTTTGTAGCATTGACTTGTTTCTGTGATGGACGGAGCTGCTCCCTGACCCACATGATGTAACTGCAACTAAATACTTTGATACGGCAGACTTTAAACACAAACGCAGAGTTTTAAATCCACCAAATATCATTTTACAGTTGAACACTCGGGCTTAAACAGCGTCTAACTGGGAAATATCTCAACATCTAAAACGGTCTAACTGTCCCACAAAGGAGGTCATTACTGTTTTTACTAAGATAGGTTTTTTTGATTGGCCACAAAGAGACCCATAACAACTACAAAGACACACAAAATAACCACAAAGACACACAAAACATTGAAATGAGAGACAGAACAACTACAAAGGGACACAAAACAATGACAAAAAGATGCTACACAGCTGTAAAGTGTTTGCCATCAGGCAGCTGGAGGTCCGGTAGCAGTCCGGCCTTCCTCACGCCGTGTGTGTGTGTGTGTGTTGTGTGAGTTTTCACATCAACACTCCTGTTTGTATCGACGCCCGAACATTAGTGGCATAATAGGAAAGAGGCTGTTAAAGATTCATGAGGACACGTCATTAACTTTTCATGAGTTCCTTTCATCGGCTCCCGTGAGACCGCTTTCCTGCCGCAATGAAGCCGGGAAGTCCAGAGCAGACATCGGAGCCTGAAGGGAGCGGAGGTGGGATCTCACCCGACACACCAAGGGCACGACGGACCTCAGCTCACTCACAGTCATACTCGTTCTTCATTTAGCACATCACAACCTCGCTGGATGTTGAGATAAAACACGGCAGCTTCTTCCCCCGGAACGATGAAGACTCAGAACCAGGTCACATTATGAGAAGGAGGAAGCTAAGTTACAGTCGGCCTGTCCTGACCCGCACATCCCGGTCTGCAGCTCGCTACCGCTGGAACACGGACAGGAAGTAGGTCCAGAGGAGAGGCGGGAAGAAGGAAGGCTAAAGGTCACGTTCATCTCAGCTGAGAGGTCATGCTGAGGAAGCCCACACTCAGAAACGCCTCTTATGACATAAAATATATATATATGTATGTATATATATATATACATACAATACTATACTCTGTATCTACTATACTATATACAGTATATTTATAAATATGTTGTATAAATATACTGTATATACTATATACTATATATATAGAGTGGTTACCTGTCCAGGTGAACCCAGCGGTAGACGATGGATGGATTTAAACACAAAACAACCACAAAGACACAAAATGATTTAAAAGACACCCAAAACACCTTTAAAGAGATGCAAAACAGTCACAACGAGACTCAAAACCACTAAAATGAGACACAAAAGAACCACAAAAAGGACTGAATACATGAGGGGCGTCAGAAGTGTAAACTTTAAACACTAAACAAAAAGGGGGAGACTTTAAAACTCCGGGTTATGTTCTGTTGGTCCCACAGCCGAATGCTCCATCCTGATTGGCTCCAGCGCGGACCAATGGGAGAGAAAAGCGCGAGAAGGAAAACATGGAGGAAAAACCAAAACAGTTTCACGGCGGTTTGTAAGGCTAACCCGACAGTCACGGGTATAAACGCTTTAAAAACACGGTTAACGTGGTGACGTTAACGGGACAACTGGCTGAAGACGTCGACATTCAGCTAACGCGACGTTAAAAATGTCCCTGAGTGCATCCGGTGAATCTGTTTCTCAGAAGAGGACTCTGTCGAGCCTCCTCGGTGAGTGGAAGGTAGCTAGCTCGCTAGCTGCTCCGCTAGCTCACATGAATGGTTTCTACCATATAACATACGTAAAGCTAGTTAGCTTGTTAGCTGCTCCGCTAGCTCACATGAATGGTTTCTACCATATAACATACGTAAAGCTACTTAGCTTGTTAGCTGCTCCGCTAGCTCACATGAATGGTTTCTACCATATTACATACGTAAAGCTACTTAGCTTGTTAGCTGCCCTGCTAGCTTCTCGGCTACTGTTTTTTTTGTATGAACTTTATTTAAGTATTCAGTTTAAAAATGATGTCAAAGATTAACACAACACAATTCATTAGAGCTGTTTCACAGATACACAGACAAAAAGTCAATAAATAGTACTAATAAAATTACAAAATACATTCCTTAGATCTCAGATAAGGTAGTATAAACATAATAATAAAAAACAAAATATTATTGATGCAGCACAAAATTACGTGACGTGAACTCTGACCTGATAATACACTCAGAGTAGTCAGACTAACGTTAATCCTAATCCATTCAACAAAATAATTAAAATCATCTGAAATTAAATATAGTTTAAAAAGAAAAAATGAAACAAAAACACTTGTAGAACACATCCCGGTCATATTATCCAGCTATTATATAACACACGCCAAGTTTTTCTTTGTATTTTTATATCAAATTTTCAATTTCTATTCCTTTCCGGGAAAGACAAAGTAAGACGCTAACATCAGCTGGTACACACCGTTCATCGTCATGACAACCATCCATTCAATCAATGTGCACCTTGAGGTACACAAACACTGGAGAGGTGGTGCTGAGC